>JARBJD010000265.1:0-105644 GCA_033064195.1 Blattamonas nauphoetae | reverse complement strand
CGCTCTCCATCGCCACCAAACACTCCACTTCGCTCTCCATCGCCACCAAACACTCCACTTCGCTCTCCATCGCCACCAAACACTCCACTTCGCTCTCCATCGCCACCAAACACTCCACTTCGCTCTCCATCGCCACCAAACACTCACCATCGCTCTCCATCGCCACCAAACACTCCACTTCGCTCTCCATCGCCACCAAACACTCACCATCGCTCCCCATCGCCACCAAACACTCCACTTCGCTCTCCATCGCCACCAAACACTCCCACTTCGCTCTCCATCGCCACCAAACACTCCCGCTCTCCATCGCCACAAACACTCCACTTCGCTCCCCATCGCCACCAAACACTCCCCGCTCTCCATCGCCACCAAACACTCACCATCGCTCTCCATCGCCACCAAACACTCCACTTCGCTCTCCATCGCCACCAAACACTCACCATCGCACTCCATCGCCACCAAACACTCCACTTCGCTCTCCATCGCCACCAAACACTCCCCCTCGCTCTCCATCGCCACCAAACACTCCACTTCGCTCTCCATCGCCACCAAACACTCACCATCGCACTCCATCGCCACCAAACACTCCACTTCGCTCCCATCGCCACCAAACACTCACCATCGCTCTCCATCGCTACCAAACACTCACCATCGCCTCCATCGCCACCAAACACTCCACTTCGCTCTCCATCGCCACCAAACACTCACCATCGCTCACCATTGTCAACCACAGCTCTCCATTGTCGACCACAGCTCATCATTGCCCTCTATCGTCAGCCACCGCTCTCCATCGTCAACCACAGCCCTCCATCGTCAACCCCTATTTGCCACTATTGTCCATCGCTCATCTCTATCGCTATCCGACTATCCAATCCATTTTCCTGTCCTCCTTCCTCATAGCCCTCTCACTATTTTGCTCACCACTCACCTCCCTCGTCTCACCTATGTCCTCTCTCGTCATCTCTCATTCTCCACTCATCCTCCTAAACCCTCCACACACCCCAAATATCCAAACCAACACTCTAATGACACTTCTCATTCATCCACCACAGATTCAATTTCATCTCTCTCAATCACAAACCATCTTAATTGAATCTATATCATTTCCTTCTAATTTCATCTCAGCATCAATGCTATCTCTCAAAAAAACAAAACTAGTGAAGTGAGGACGATAGTTGAGAGAACATCGCCCACCACAATAAGATCATCCCATCAATTGTTTTTTCTCTGTCTGATTAGACTTCTGGTGGGAAGATTTTGAAAAAAAAATCTCGTAATCAGCTATTTGAGGTCTGAAAGAGTTATTGGAGAGAGACCGGAAAAGTTGAAAAAAAGAATGGCGACGGTTGGTTTCGATGTGGGCTCGAACTTTTCTATGATGTCAAAAATATTGACCCATTTGAACCATTTGTGACCTCTTTCATGAATGACAGAATAGAAGCAATGAAGGTTGGAAATAAGGGAAAGGAACAATTCTGTAAGACAAACCTCAATGGAAGCTACGGATATGATGGAATGAACACTGAGAAATACAACTCGATCACAATCTGCAATGAGAAGAGAACATATTTGAAGCAAATGATGAAAGGATTTGTAGCAACAAGAGAAATCAATGAGGACAACTCCATTGTGATTGAAGACAGAGAGAAAACATCATGCAAAACATGTCTGCAAGAAGCAGTGTTCACACTCGATAATGCCAAGTTCTGGTATCTGAATTTCATCTACAACTTCATGAACAAATGCCTAGACATGAACAAGATTCACTTTTGTGAGGGAGACACTGACTCTGCATACTGGGCAATTAGTGGAGATCCGAATGCAGGTATTCATCAACAATTTGAACTTATTATTGCTGACAAAGAATTCTATGATGCTCACAAATATGAATGGTTTCCCAATCCTGAAAAAGGTGTTGATGATGAGAAGAAACTGTTGGGATTAGCTATTGAGAAGGAGGGTGAACAGATGATCTGTCTCGCACCCAAGTGCTACTCGCTCGATGAGAAATGCAAAATCATAGGAGTGTCCCTGAAGAAAACACACATCACAAGTGACGATTATGTCAGGTGCCTCAAAGGAGAGAAAACAGTGACTACAACATTGAACTTTCAAACGAGAAGAGTTCACTCTGACGATGACTCCAATGGATTTGAGATTGCGAAAATACAACAGCAGAAACTCAGTCTCAGTGGAATTCATCTGAAGGCAATTGTACTTGAAAATGAATCGTGTCCTCCATTCATCCATGGACTGAAAGCAACTGATTATATTATTGAATAAACTCAAACTTTATTTTTGTAGAAATGAGTAGACCGTATTTGAATTCAACACAAATTGATCGAATAGTGAAGAACCTCCTGGACAATTCGCGCCATTCTCAGACAAAAATATACAAAGTCACACTTACGTTTTCCCAGATTTTACCAACCTATCATGTCAATGATTCCAATGGACAATACGACGCAAATGATGAGACATACTTCAATGATTGGTTGAATGGAGAATTACCTCCTGATTTAAACATTACTGATGGAAAAATAGTTGTTCAAAGATTTGTGAAACAATTCACCGGATGGATCCTTAGTAACAACGATGCAAGACAAGCATACAGAGCATATCAACGATATTATCAGGAAGCACAGAATAGTCATTTTAATCAACCATTAGCAATCGTCATTCCAACACAACTTCCCCAACCAATTGCTATTGAACCTCCGGAATCTCCAATCATTCCTGGACAGAAGAGAAACCCGACATCAATTGGTTCAGAATATGAATTCCCAATGAAAGAGTTGAGGTTTGAAGATGATGATCCACTGATCCCCAAGTCACCAGATCCACCAACAATTGTGAAGATTGACAAAGGTTTTGTGCCAATTGTGAGAGAGATCAACAAGGTCGAACCGACGACAAGGCAAGTACTGGGAATGTTGGAACAAGTGAAAGGCTATTTTGATCATCAACAGAAGGACAATTCAGAGGAGGAACAAATCAAAGCAGAGAATTCAATGATGGACAATCAACATAAAATGGAACAATTCATTGACAAACAGATCGTTGAATCAAAGAAACTGAATCGAAATATGTTTATTCTTTCACACGTCAGCAGAACTCTCGGAAATGACGAAACTGAGTTCATTTTAGCACATCCAAAACAAATACCATTTGGTGGAAGATCATTTCAGGAATGGTACGATGAATATACTCATCGATGGGATACTGCACATCCGAGGAAAATCCAGAGGGAAAAAGGAGATGACACATTAATGATTGACCAACCAAAACTACCAAAAGCCGTGACAAAAATACAATATCCATTTCGATCAAAGATGCAATTCATGTCCAAAGACATCACTGGAGATCCACAGAAGACATCAGACAAAAAGGTTCCACAAAAGTGTGACAGACCCTACTTCTCTCCCAAGTTTGGATCATGGGAAATTGATCTCGTTTTTATCCAATCACCAACGTCAAAAACAGTTCTTCAGATTTACCTCTTCGCAATCAACATCAACACCAAATACCTTGTCGTAATTCCTGTATTGGATAAATCATGGAGAAAAGTCAAGACTGCAATCAATGACCTGATTAATCATCGTGGAGTGAGCGTAAACAACATTCGAGGTGATGGTGAAGCAGCATGGACAAGTGGTGAAGCATCAACGTATTTCAAGAAACAAAATGTCAGTACGTATTTCACAAGCTCACCATTCACAAATCACAACAGAATTGTCGATCGAGTGATCAGAACAATCAGAGATGGATTCCAGGACAATGCAACACAGATGGCAAATCATTCACTGATGAATCAGATGGTGGAATACTACAACATGACTCCACATCGAGCGTACTGGATCAAGTTCACTCCACAGCAAGCACAGAACAATCGTGAAATTGAAGCTTTGTATATCTCCAGTTGTGAAGAACAATTCAAGAACATCCAAAGACAGCAGACAACACAAATGCTTTGGCGGTACAAACCAGGAAACATTCTGTTGATCCACCTTGATTTGGACAAGACTGTAGCCAAGTTTCAGAAGAAGCGAAGACAGTTTCAATTTGTTGGACAATTCATTGAATACAAACACGGAAATGTGGTGGCAAAACTTCTGAATGGTCTCACATGTCTACCTAAAATAGTGTACGTTCCAATTCAACACACAAAGTATCATGCTGCTTCCATCGATGATTTATCACCAGAGTTCATTGATGAATTTAATATCGTTTAATTTCAGAAGTGTTTCAAATATTTTTATTCTGTTTAAAATGATTCGGAACAGTTTAGAACATTTTGGACAAGATCCAAAGTTTTTAGAACATTTTGATAAAGATCTAAAGATTTTAGAACCGTTTGATCCTAAACAGAACTGTTTTGAAAACATCTATGATTTTCAGAAGTTTTTGGAAAAGAATAGAAAAGAACAAAAAGAATACACCACCCAGAAACTGAATCGGTTGATCAAAATTGACGGATACAAAATAACAAAAATAAGAGGTGAGATTGCACTTCGAAAAATAAACAATGACAATGTTGGTGAATCCAACTCATTCTCGATTGATCAGAGATTATCAGACATTGAAGAATCAATACGGACGTTGACAGACACTATTGGCAGTCTCATTCAAGAGCTATCTGACACCACGAATTCGTCCATCCTTGTTGATCTCTGTCAGAGCTACACCATCAGTATTGTATCGAAGAATGATTGCTTCACATTTTTTATTTTCGTTTTTCTGAATTTTTCACATTTTTATCTCTGAAGAGTTCCTCAGGATCATCATCAAGGCAGATCCAACCACTGTCCTGACCATATTTCGTGTTTGTGTGATCGATTTACCAAAATCTAATCATCGTCTTGTTCTTTCTAAGCAAGCTCCTAAATCGTTCACAGAGATTATAAACGGCCTCTCATTGACTTACAAGGTTTGATGATCTCCATTCATTCCACCTTTCGTTTTCACTTTTTCGCCTGATTTCAATCTCCGTTTATTCGCATCGTTCACCTTTTCCAATATGGTTTTCTTCAATAACTGTCCATTTTTCCCTCAATTTTCCATTTTCATTCTTGAATTCTCTCTTTCAGAGTAAGTTTGTGAAAGAGTGCTCTTCTTCGATTAAAAAACAGAAATTACATCTACAGATCGCCAAGCGTCCTCGCAAAATGGTTCGGAAACACTGAAGAGTTTTTAAGGAGACTATGACTCATGGATGTGATCGGTCGAGATGTGGTTCAGATTGCTGAAATGTCTCTGAGGACATGGACGGAAAGAAGAGTTAGAAAGAATGGGATGTTATGTTGGTAATCAGAGAAAGCGTGAGAATGGCAAGGGAAGTCATATTGAGGAGAGAGAATCGGATCAAAACAAGATTTCTCACTCTTTCTTGTCGTTGGTCGCTGCCTCGTCTTCAGGTGTGAGTGTGAGTGATTTTGCGGAAGCTGAGAAGTGGGGACATTCGAGTAATCCGTCTTCGTCTCCTCTTGTTGGATGGAAGACCGGACAAAGGGATGTGGATGGGGATGCGGAGATAGGAGGGGTGTTGTTTGTGGGAGTGAAGAAGGGTCGAGTGTGGGGAGGATAGAACAGACGAGGGCGAGTACAACAGCACCAGAAGAAGACAGCTTGAAGGGAGGAGAGGCAGACAACATCGACGAGACTGATCCAGACACTTTCAGCGTTTGAGACGTCGACCCGAATGTGCACGACGAGGCTGTCAGAGATCCTGTCGAGATCGTCACAAGTTCCGCGGTTCTGTCTTCTATCAGATCAGCATATGTACTCGTTTGGCGTCGACCACACTCACTGTGGCCTGCTCACCCTTCCCTGCTCCTCGCTCGTCCATTCGAAGCAGCTCTTTGGATCGGCGATCCCTTCATGCTCTCCCCCGCACACACAGCCAGCGTCAGATGATGCTTGGATCACAAGATCAGACGAGACAGCGTCAGAACCACTAGAAACGAACAGAACTCCTCCTCCACTCGACGAGCACGACGAGAATGATGTTCCTTCAATGTTCACCTTCCCAGACGACGAGGAGTGAATGTCGGCAACTCTCGTGATGTACTCCACGTGATCTGAACGAAAACAAGACATGACGAAAAGAAGAACTGACCATGCTGCGACGGATCAAACAGCCCTTCCCTCTCTCCAAGCACTGTCTCCATTTCCACACGCTGAAGACACTCCGCCTCCATTGCTGCCGCATCTTCTGTGCAGGCGACGAACGGAGGGAAAGAGAGGACGATAGGAAAGACAGCCACAGACGAAGAATCTTTGGAGTGTGGGGAGATTGATGTGTGGGGGATCGAGGAGTGACAGATGTGTGTGTGGGGAGGGAGTGAGTGAGACTATTGGATGTGGCAACGAAGAAGCTGTCATCGACAAGAGAGACAGGATAAGGAATGGTAGAATCTGTAGTGAAAGGATCTGGAATGGAGAGATACGAGGGGAGGGTGAGGACATGAGATTGCAAGGAGTGACTGCTTGGTTGTCGTTCAGACACGTTGTGTGACTTGTCTGAATTGAGAAGAAGTGTGAAAGAAGAGTTTCGAGTGTGACTGAGTTGGATGATGGGGAGGAGGAGGTGGATGGAGTGAGTCAGGTTAGGGGAATCGGTGGATATCACTGTTTTTCATTGTCTTAGACGAAGGAGAGGAGAAAGGATGAAGACGAATGGCCCACCGAACGTTTCAAATTATACCTTCTCCAAAAGCGACGACTGTAGCTGATGTAGCATCGTGAACGCTTCCTCATCTGAAGACAATGAGAGAGAAAGCCCCAAACGAGAATGGCTCGCCTGTCCGCTTGTTGAACAGGACGTCGTTGAACTGTTCTTGTGTCATGTTCGCAGGCGGGAAGTATTACCCCGTGTGGGCTGCCAGAACGGCTGATGTGTGCAGCTTGTCGTCGGAGTCTTTGGACACTTTCCGCTTTTTCTTTCCCTTCAGCTGTTCGGACGAACTCTTCTTTTTCGACATCTCGTTCGATTCGGACGGTGATGAGGCGGTGAGAATGATGGAAAGGTCGTCTGGCCATGTGGCTTTCTTCTTCATTTTGGTGAAGGAGTCGCTCTTGTTGAGAGAGTGTTCCGTGCGAGAAGAGCTGTGGTGTGTGGAAGGACCAGTGAGAGGGAGAGAGCAGACCTTGACTGGGAAGAGACGTGCGGCATGGCAGACATGTGATTGATCTGCGAGGTGGCGTCGGGGGTGTTGGGAGTGGCGAAGTTGTCTGGGTGGATGGGAGAATGAAGAAAAGGAGGAGAGAGGAGAGTGAGGGGGACACAGAATGTTGAACATGCAAGACACAAACGGTTTGAGAGGGACAGGCATTGGAGTGGTGAATTGTGAGGCGAGTCCATGTGGGGTGTCGTGGTTGTCGGTGTTGACTGACACATTGTCCGATTTGGTGTTCTGCTCCTCCGACTGACCCGTTTCGTTCTCATCGTCAGTCTCTGACTGCGTCACTTCGACCCACTCGTAGTGATTGCCGTCGCTGAGCGGTGAGTTGTTCCAGAGCGCTTGGCTCATGATCAGATCGCCAGGCATGTCTTACGAAGGCGAGTGGGTTGAAACGAGCGAGGGAGGAAGTTCTGAAAGAGAGGAGAACTGCGAGAAAAGAGAAAAGAGGGATGAACGTGAAAGAAGCACTGAAACATACTTTGAATAGTCGAAACTCGGCGGTTTGACCTCGGCGAAGACAAACAGGCACGGCCTCCTTCATTCTCGTTCGAGTGCGGTCCTTGTCGATCCCCAACACTTCCTGAATGGACCCGACCATTCCTGAGTCTTCGTAAGTGAGACTTGGGATGGCCTGATGGAAGGTGGCACGAGGCTGGATGGACGACGAAAGCGACGGAGCAGCTGATTTGTTCGTTTCGGTATTGTTCTTCGCTAATCTCGTTTTGATCTCCTCAAACTCGTCGTGACTGTCCAGTCCGCCTGATCCGCCTCGACTGCCCCAGTCGAACGAGGACTCGTCGTCCGTGTCATCGGCGGATGATGTGGATGTTCGGGCTGTTGTGTTGGTGTTGGTGAGGACAACATTGTTGGGTTTGTCGAAGTGGATTTCGGTGGATGTGGTTGGGGCGGACGGAGCGAGTGTGTTTTCGCTTGAGGCTTGCGACGAGGCGTTTTGCGGAGAGATCGACGAATGGACGAGAGGATGATGCAGTTCCGGAATTACCTCTTTTCGGTGGAAGGGAGGCTCCGGAGTGTGATACGACATGAAATGCGGCGAAGTTGTGTTTCTGCTCGGAATGAGTGTGAGTGACGGTGCTTTGAAATAGTCGAAGGGATCCATCGAGCCTGCTGCCCAGTCGATGTGCGACGATGTGCAGCTTCCTGGAGACTCGTCGTCTCTCTCGCGAGGCAGCTTTCGCTTCTGCGATTTGTCGAATACGGTAGTCGATTGTTGAGAATGAGTGGAGTGGGATGGCTTTGCGTTGAGGGGCGGGATGATCGAGGAAGAGAACAGAGACGAGGATGATGACGAAAAGGAATGGAACGAGGTTGAGATTGTCGGGAGAGATCAGCAGGAATGGAGACCATGCGCTAACGAATTGGAAGAAGGGAAGAGCACAGAGGGATCAGGATGGAGGAAGCGTCGTGATTGACATTGACACGAACCAGAACTCCCGCTCGCCGTCGTCATCTCAAATTGATCTCTCGGATTGTGCGTTCTCGGGATGCTGATTGAGAAGCACAGATGGGTCAGGATGGAGTGTTGGGGGAGTGGATTCGCGATTGTGGGAGGAAGCGGAGAACTGTTGGTGGCTGACCATTCGTGAGATCAAGTTGATCGAAATGGATGCGAGCACAGTCCTTCATGAAGAGCTTGCTGCAATTGGCTTTAGGGGCATCACAGAGGCAAACGTCTCCATAGAACCACTTGTTAAGATCACTCTTTCAAGACTGTGTGCACGGTAAGCAGAGTAAACGGTCTAGCCGGAGTGTGGGACGTGTTTTCAGATTTGATGTCGGTGATCGCATCTACAAGAGAGAATGTTGTGAGAAAATTAAGAAAAAAGAAAGAGAACAAGCCATAAGTGACATGAAAGCAGGTTATACGTCCGCATTCATCAACTTCATCAAGATCTGCGGTCTTGATCGTGATTGTGAATCAAAGAAGGCAGAGCAGATCTACGAAGATAAATGTCAGAGAAAGCGAGAAAGAAACGAATTTTGAGCGGGAATAATGGAAGAAACGGGTCAGTAAGTCCTATCTCCACTAAGATCTGTGTTCATAATTATGATCGACTCCTGATCCTCATTCTTATGATGTTAAGAGAGCAACTTAAGAGAAAGAGAGAAAAAAGATACGCGGAGTAAGGGATTCACTTCTATCTTGAGTTATCTCCCCTCCTTAGTTTGAGGGTTCGATCAAGAACGGGATAATGGGCAAGATCAGTCTTTTCTCATGAACACGTCACCTTTGTGATGTATCCCTTCAAAAAACAGTTACTAACGATGAACGCAATCGTTTATGAAAAAAAGCCAGAATAAAAAAATCTTCAAGAAGGGAATTGAACCTTCAACCCCTGTTCGTACATTTAGCAATTTAGTCGTACATTTAGCAAAGCCCAGAAGGTCGAAGTCAAAGAAGAGGAGAAGACAGACGAGGACAACGTGAAGCAGATCATCACAGAAGAAGAGCAAGAGACTGGCGGGATCAAGTACATGTCGAATGAGAAGTATCTTCGCACACTCATGCTGCTCGGCGTCGCGATCCTGTTCTTGCCTTTTGTTGTGGCCGCCGAAGCTGTCAACCCCGTGTACACGTGGTGGTTGTGCAAGATCAGCTCCCAAACAGCCTTCACGAACATCACGTTCTGGCGGAAGATTGGGAGCAACAGACTATTCACAAGTGGAATCTTCCTTCTGTTGATCATTCGAGCTGTTGTGACAGTGGCTGGGGTTGGTCGTTCAGCTCGTATTATTCACAACCAATTGTTGGACAACGTGATGAACAACCCATCGTCGTTCTTCGACACAACTTCTCTTGATCGAATTCTGAATTGCTTCACTGGAGACATCCCACAGGTCGCTCGGTTCCTGTTCTTGTTTTGTACACCAACCTTCTCCTTCTCCTCTCGCCATTCTCTTGGAACCTCCGGCGATTGGAATCGATTGCTCTTCCGCGAAGGTCAGAAGTTGCCTGCAACTCATTCCAATGACAGTTGAACTTGAATCAAAGATGACATCATTCGGAGGATCGAGAGCGATGACAGCCGATGAGACAAAACAGCGAGGAAGGGTCGTGATCGAGTGATGTGAGATGGAATGTGATTGAATATGATCACTTCACAATGGTCTGATCGAGATCTCCATTCACACAAAAACGATGAAATGAAGGTTAAACTGAGATTCCAAACAATAATAATGCCTTCTTTTGATTCATTGTGTTGAAGTGGAAAAGAGATGTTGATCCGACCCAAAGTGAGAGGCAGAAAAAGGGACTGACAACTGACACGCCTTTTTGCCGTGTCACTCATGTATAAATTAAGCGAATTTAACCACAATCAATCATTGCACCCCATACTTTTCTGTCGAGTCACTTTGAGTCACTGATCCGCCCATGCAATCACGAAAAAAGTCACCAGACTGACTGGACTGACTGATCTCCTCCTCAACTGAAACTTCTCATGTTGATCGATGATGTTTGGAATTCGTTCTTTTTTTCTTTTTTTCTCTATTTGACAATAGGATCCTGACGAGCGACTCGATCTAGCCAACAGTATCTCACACATACCAGACCCAGACATTGTCCCTCATTCGTCTGCTCCTTCTTGTCAGAGTGACTGTACTCGTATGTTTTTCTATTTTTTGGACACTATTCCACAGATTTGCACAGTTTCCCGTGATGATCAAAACCACGTCCACCCTGTCCAACGCTCAAGGTTATCATCAGAACATGACTAAGCAACGATCACAAAGACACCTCCTAACTTGGAATTCAGTGAATTGAGACAAGAATGGAAGAGAGAGAATGAGACAAGAGCAAAAAGAGAACCCAGATGATAAGGAGAACTGCACGAATGACACAGAAAAGAGAGCCGATAATTTACCAAACTACAGTGCCCACGGAAATTAACTACGCCCCAGGATTAAGAAAACAGAAAAACAGACTTTAATCATTTCATGAGATGATATCATATGTGTGCACTGACTTAGTATGAAAATCTGAAAGGTGAGTGGTGAACGATCAAAACCGACATAAAGACTTTTTCATCAATTGCTCCGTCGGTTCGAGGATTAATACTTGGTCTGACCCCCGCCAGCAGCAATGACGGCCTCAATGCGTCGGGGCATGGACCGGATGAGATTTCGAATCAGTTCTTGAGGTATGCTTTTCCAAACTTGATCCAGCCTTGTTCTCAGTTGTTCAGCTGTCTCTATCTTGTTTCTTTTTATCCTCAGCTTCAGGCTCTGAAATACATTTTCGATCGGAGACAGATCAGGCGAGTAGGCGGGCCACTCCAACTTGTCGAAGCCTTTCTCTTCCAACCATCTGACCGTCTCCCGACATGTGTGCTTGGGGTCATTGTCCAACTGTATGAACCTTTTGCCCATCCCAGCTGTCATATCGTCTTTTTCAAGGTGCTTTTGGAGGATCCTTATGTAGCCCTTTGCATCGAGGGTTTGATGTTCAACTTGGTGGATGGAACCCACGCCGTTCCATCCAATGCTGGCCCAGACCATCACTTTTGGAGGGTGTGCTTTCTTCTCTTTTCCCCATTTTGGACCGTTTTCTTCTCCCTCAGCTAGCCAGACGTAATCTCTCCCATCAGACACGAAGGCACAGATCTTGCTTTCATCCGTCCACAGTATGTTCCTCCATTTCTCAACTGTCCAACTTCTAACATTTAGAGCGAATGTGAGTCTGTCCTTTTTGTGTTTGTCTGTGAGCATGACTATTTTTCTCCTAGTTCTTTGCCGCAGGCCTGCTTCCGCTGCTCGACAACGAATCGTTGTTACACTGATGTCGATGCCCTTCAAATGAATGTCGTGTTGAATTTCTGGTGCATGGCTGAAACGATTCTCTCTGATGACGGAGATTACTGCTGAATCTTGTGCCGCTGAGGTCTTTCTCTTTCTCCCCCGTCCTTTTGCATTTGTCTTCAGAACTCTCCCAGACCATCGTTTTCGGATGAATCTGATAGTCTCTTCCGACTTTCTCGTTTTCCTTGCGACGGTCGCCACATCTTCGAGTCGGAGAAGATCAACGACTCTCTGTCTAGTTTGCGGTGTGCATTCTTTTTTCTTTTTATGTCTAAACCAGGTAGACATCTGAAGTTTGGGAACCATGATAGAAGAAGTTGAATAAAAGAGCCGGATCATCCAATCGAAGCGTCCGAACAACAAACTTCGCAGTACCAGAATCACTTCGCTTTTTCTTTCACGCCTCACCTCATCTTTTATCTTTTTATCTCCTCTAACTCCATTTTCTTTTTGAAATAAACCATAATGACAAAAATCCACAGAGAACTGATGATCGACCCTCTTTACCAAGATCGCTCTTCCAGCAGCCTCTCCGGACGGTTTCCTTCTCATACCTTCTGTACCTTCATCCAACATCCTGTTCTCTCACACAGTCCTCACCATCTCGTTGACTCAGGTTCTCTTCGGTAGTAGTTAATTTCCGCGGGCACTGTATGTGCATCATCTATTGCTGCTAGATCTTTGTTCTGTTTTCTGATTCAGACACACTTGTGCGTCCCATCAACGAAGGCGTTTCTGAAAGGGGAACTGAAGCCTGAGACTATTCTTCTCGAGGAAGACAACCGTACAAGGTTCTGTATGCGCAATTGTTGATAAATCACATTAATTTCATTCCGTTAATTCCCGTTATTGTCACGTATTCACTCTCACTTATACATGAGTGACACGGCAAAACGGCGTGTCAGTTGTCAGTGGTTTTTGTGACTCTTCACTTTGGGTCTGATCAACATCTCGACTCCTGTCACACCATTGTGGATCACCTTTTCATCTTTTTCGTATTATCAACTCTTGTTTTGGTATCAGACTCTCTCTTTTATGTCAAAAAATATCATGATTGTTCAACGATAGTCGAAGATGGAAATGAGCTGTGGATGGCAACGATGTTGGAAGTTACAAGGAGAAAGTGGAGTATCTCTGCGCTTGATGGAGTCTTTGCAGTGTTTGACGGCGTGGACTGAACAGGATGAGACCGGCTCGCTGGTTTTTCCAAATCTCTTCTTCGCTCTACCTTATCTTTTAGGATTTCCGCTTTACCATCCGGGATGCATTTTTGGTGTGTACTTCTGCACCGACAGCGGGAAGGGGAACACGTTTTCGTCCATCTCGTCGTTGTCATCGTGGGTGTCTTAAGGCGGCATTCCAATCGAATTGCAGCGGCCGCTGTTCACTCCTTTGGCCTACCGCGGTGACACACTTCCTTTTCCTTCGTCGCAAAACAATTCTACATTCCCTGTCTGTGCAAGTGGTGGGATCTGCGAAGTTGTGACGTGGGGTAGAGAGTATCGTCTCTCAGAGATAGATGTCGTTGATTTCTTCTGAATTTTGGGTTTAGTAGCTGAAATAATCTTCCAGAAACGATCAGGAAGCATTTTGTGGCTGAGGATGGGCGAGAGAAGAAGTTCAAATCGAGGCACCTTTTGCAGCGGTAATCGGTGACCATTTCACGATATGACAACGTAACCCCTAGCTTCTTCTTTTCGGAATCCTTTGGAAACTGCTCAGCAAGCAAGCGCTTTGCTTCATCGACGAGTGACAAAGTCGAAGCTTTTTGAGGCTGTTCACTCCTCACTGAATCACGTTTCTGCGAATGGAGGACAAAAATTTGTTGGTGTCGAACTGTTGAACGGGGTAGTGTTGAGATGTATTCAAATTTCATCTGCGATAAGAAAGTTAAGTCCTGTTTGGTCAATGGCGAGATCGACTGAAGGTAATGAAGACATGATGATAATACCTTACAGAAAGAGATTCCATCTTGATCGCTATGAGCTGATGCGAATTGATACCCAAAGATCGTTTCCCTCTGATTTGAACGATCAGTCATGGACAAAAGTTTACGGGCACCCTTGTTCGCGTTTATGAACAATCAACTTTTTCTAATCTTTCATTAAACACTTCACAACATTGGAAGACAGCAATTTCCAAAATATTGAACAAAAAGAGTCTAGTGAAGTGAAAATCAGGAGGAAAGTTCGAGCCGACTTGGGAGGAAAATTTGATGAGGGTGACAAGAACACATCTCCTCTCTGTGGAAGAGGAGATGTGAGGAGGTGAGAGTGTTTCTACTCTCAAAAATTGAATGGCTCCACTCCTTATTGAGAAAATGTTGGAGATGTCGTCGAAACGAGCAAAATCTATCTTCCGCATCTCGAGTCAATCATCCTTGTGGACATACCAAACTCATTCTCTTGTCTCAACAACACGTATTCTCTCTCAATCTCAAAAGAAACGACGAGCTGTAGTGAAAACCAATCATTGACACTTTCGTTGTAGTTCGTACAAACCAAATTTGGAGGCCCGACAAATAGTTGAGAGAGAATACATGTTGTTGAGACAAGAGAATGAGTTTGGTATGTCCACAAGGATGATTGACTCGAGATGCGGAAGATAGATTTTGCTCGTTTCGACGACATCTCCAACATTTTCTCAATAAGGAGTGGAGCCATTCAATTTTTGAGAGTAGAAACACTCTCACCTCCTCACATCTCCTCTTCCACAGAGAGGAGATGTGTTCTTGTCACCCTCATCAAATTTTCCTCCCAATTCGGCTCGACATCTCTTCCTGATTTTCACTTCACCACACTATATTGGTTTTATATTTCACTAAGGACTATCTTTCATTGTTGTGAAGTGTTTCAAAAAAAATCAGAAAAAAACACCTGTTCATAAATGCAGACTTGGGTGCCCGCAAACTTTTGTCCGTGGCTGGATTCTGAAAGTAAGAAGAGAATAATCAAAAATAAACGTCATACTCACAGATTCATCGGTCTGGAAGAGAGCTTCCGGAGAGAAGTAATTTCTACTGGCTGGTTTCGGTGATTCAATGAATTGGATCTGAAGTATCATCAACAGTCTGTGTAAAGTGATTGAAGAAGATACATCTCCTGATTTGAAACAAAAACTGAATCAGTTTCCAGTGAACCGTGAGATTTCGATGTTGAATAGAGTTGGGAGAGAGTCTTGAAAATTGTGTTGAAGAATCGGATAATCTTGTGATTTGCAATGTTTCCTTCACAGAAAAGTCAAAAAATTAAAAAATCGGAGGAGTATACTCTTTCCAAGGTGGAGGAGATGATGTAAGGTCACATATATCATCACAATCTGGGATCTCGAGGAGTGCTCATATTGTATCAGATGAGTCGTTCATCACGGACAGATCAGTTGCAACTCTCCAATAAACAACGTGAAAAGAGACAGCCAAAGATTTCATCACATCGCCTGACCATGTACACAGATCAGGAAGAGAGATATCTAAAAAAGGAAGAGATTGGAGAGTTGCTAACAGAACCATGACACACCATTCGGCATGATTTTTGGAGCAGCTGTTATTCCGGGATGTGACTGTTTCAGCAAATACATGTGTGACTGATGAGATCATCCCCACCGTGGATTTCTCTGAGAAGCTCCTCGTTGCATTCATGCAGGAGAGCGGCATTAACGCATGTGCATTCGGACGTGTTTGACGCATTGTTTCAGGTACGTTCACCAAATTACATAGTACAAACATCTTTTTCAGTTTCATCGCTTTCATTGAACCGTTCCAACTTTTGTCGATGAATATCACAGTCGAACTCATGGAAGTCAACCATTTTCACATTGAATTGTATTTCATGCATATTTCACGCTTCTTGTTTTCTTACAGCAATTTTAGGACTCTGAAAATCTGCCATCATTCTTCTCGGTGACTTTCTCTTTTTCTCGCTCAGGTCGGTTTATTATCGAAGATGAACATTCTTTTATGCATTCACATGTCCTTTCTGGCATGTTTCCATTATTTTCGACATTTTCTTTCAATATTTCTCTCAAAAACACACATTTTCATATTTCGAACTTCAATTTTAGTATTCTCGACGGATAACTGTCTGAACTCTTGTGCCGACAGCAACTCTCTTTTCACGATATTGGTATCTTGATTCAGACAGTGTTTGGATTTGATCGTTCGATTCCATGTGACCTGTTCAGTTTCTCATCTCACAATCTTCTTCCATTTCGAAAAATTCGTTTTCCTGATGATGAATTCTCAATAATATGTCAACGAGAAGTCGAAGGAGAAAGGAGAGAAGGAAAGAACGACTCCTTCGGGAAAAAGACAGCAAAATTACCGATGTGAAAAAACAGGTGTTTCTCTGGATTGAAGGGTTCAATTGAAAAAAGAGGCAAATTTCAACTGTAAGAGCTGTGTGTGAAGTGAAAGAAGCAATAATGTGAGAACAAAAAGCGATCAAAAAAGCTACACATAACTGACAAGTTTAAGTCACTGACTGTCCCCAAAAAACACTGACACGAGCCTTTTTCTCGATAATTATGATGAATTATGACCGCATTTTTGTGTCCACACATTGTTCACACTTCACTCTACGGTTTGTTTCAACTTTTAGTTTCTAAAACGCACTATTCATTGAGAAAAACGCTCATGTCAGTGAAATGTCACTGACTGACACTGACACGATCATCCCTTAGAATTTCGCGATTCAACCAAAGCAAGAAATTTCAATTAATTGTGAATAAAACTGTTAGAATAGTCTTTTAGAATATGCAATACATCACATTTTCATCTATGAATGGAGATCTCGATCTTCGGAAAAACAGTAATTTCTCCGAGATCCGACCCATAATTAAAAATCTCATGTCAGTGACAGTCAGTCGAATTTCTCGATTTTCGTGAAATCGTGTCATGTCAGGCATGTATCCTCTCACTTTTTCTGTCAAGTTTTTTTGAGTGTTTCAGGTCATTGTGGATGACACAGATACATCGTCCATCTCTAAATGGACATATATTTCCACAGAAGCCTCTCATTTCCCTCTCTCAACCTCACCCTCCTCAAAATTGCCAACCCCCATTTCTGTCCATTAACTCCACATCTAAAGCATTAGGAGACCAAAGGAACACCATCACACGAACACCTCTCTCCTTCCACAATCCGGGCCCACTCACCTCTCCCTCCCTCCATTTCTATCTCCCAAACCCTCCCCGCCAACATATGTTCGCCTCCTCGTTGTCACAACACTCTCCATCGCTTGTGAGATCAGAAATTTGATGTTTCATATACGCTTATCTCAGTTATGAAAGCTACACCAGCCACACCAGTGAGCTACATCGACGAACCGATTGCATCCTTCACAATTCTCAGACGAGCTCGTCTGACAAGGATGACACTCGAAAAACACTCAGTGGACAAGAAGAAGGCTCATTTTGTGATGGCAGGTCTTTTGTTGTCCACTTCGAGAATTATGAGTTGGAATTGAAGAGCGCGAATTCATCCAGATGGATTATGATGAAGCTGGACGGATCGGAGTGAAAAGGAGAAGCAGTTTTGTATCCTTCTGTTGATGCAACACTGAAATATGGTGATTCATTTCCAATTGTTGGCTTCCACGAACTAGAAACGTCAGTCGCACTCCTCAACGATAGGACCACTCTCACACTGACCACTCGAGCATTGACATCTAGAACAAAACAGTCTCGAACACTGCAGAAGGAGAGACGCAACCAGTCGTGATTGAACCGATTGACTCCTCTTTCACAACACCCCCTCAACCGTTCCGAGTGGAATATACCGACACCAAGTGGACAGTTTCGCGAAACCAAGTGAAGATTCTACTGACAGGCACAAAGTTCACCATTCCCTCAGAGCTGTCGCAAGTGATCGCAGTGACGCTGACAGGAGGCGCGCTGGAATCTCCTCTGACAGTCTCGGCGCATTCGATCGTCGTGAACAACCCTGTCTCGATCCTGGTCCCTCTCCCTCCAACTGTGACATCCGCGTCGCTGAAAACGGCCAGCTCAATGAGATTAAGAGCGCGTCTGGTAGTGAGTGGAGAACGACTGGTACTTCGCCTAGTCTCCACCCGATCAGTCGGACCAACGCACTCGTCCTCACATCCGACGTTGTCATCACAGCTTTGGAAGCACAAACGGAGCTTGAGCTGTTCTCGGACAGCTCATCGAGCGACTTGTCGTTTTTGTGTGGCGAGAAAACCAATCCATGCCATTCGAACGCGGCGGGTTTGCGGAACTCCGACTGGAGATTGGGGCGGATGTGTCATACGAATCGGAGAAAGGGCTGATTGTTGTGGATGAAGGTCGTTTCGAATTGCTAGACGTGGATGTGTCGATTCGACCCCCATCTTCAGATTTTGTGTTCCTGTGTGTGTCGGATGGGGTTGTTGTGATGAAATCAGTACAATTGTTGGCTCGTCGAAATCAGACACAACCGACACACTTTCAAACGACGACACAGTTCCATCCATTCCACCGAGTTCAGCTTTGTCTCTCAAGGCATCTTCAATCAGATCGGTGGGTTGTTGACTGTGGAAGGAAACATTTTCCACGACAACTCACCACAATATCAATCATGTCGCTCGGCTCGTCGAAACAACGCCTGCTCTGAGAAGGGGAAAGTGGAGATTCAAACATAAAGCGCGGGAGATGGGGTCAGAAGATCGTCGGGATGGATTGCAGCGGAGGAGTGTGAAGTGAGTGGGACAGACTCGACTCCGAACTCGCCACTGTTCATCCCAACACTGGACACAGCCAACTCGGCAGTAACACTGAACAAGAAAACAACATCGTTTCTGTTCTCGTTGAGTGGCTCGCTGCTGATTGAATGTGGACTGAGTGTGGAAGTGTATGAAATTAATGAGAGAACGAAATTGACGGAAAAGGACATCTCGCTCCCTCTCTCGTCTGTCTCACCATCTCGAAACAACGAGTCATCACTCGTGTTCAATCTGACAACGAAAGAACTTACTCAGTTCTTAAACGAGCAAATGGAGTGGCAGATGAATCTTGGGTTTGGGAAAGACCACAACCTGAAATGGGTGCTTCTGCAAAAAAGAAAGCAAGGGAAAATTGCACAGAGTTTGGGGCGGCTCTTCCGTGGCTGATTCCTGTGATTGTCGCATCGATTGTTGTTCTCCTCCCTCTCCTGTTTATTATCATCTATCGGAATCACCGAAACAACACAGCCGAATGAAAGCTCCCTATTGGAGACAAATCTTCAGACTCAACCTTCGCAACAAACTCGCAAAGAGAGCCGATCTGAGCGATGATTCTGTGGGAGATGGAGACCGGAGAAGTGTCGTTTGCGGAGTTGAACAACACCGTCGAAAAACATCTCACTTCACCGTTGGATTGCACCAGATCACATTCTTCTATGCCAATATTGTTAATTTTGTTTGCCAAAGTCCTCATCAGTCAGATTGATGTATTTGGAGGAGAGTCTGATGTGACCGAACGGACCCTTTGGAGTTTTCTTCAAGCAATTCCTTTCACAAGACAGATGATTTCACTCATCCCAGAAGATATTAAGAAAAAATGGGTCAAATTGAGTCAGTCCGAAAAATCTGAGTCGGGTGACTGGTGCCCATCCCTACCAGACAGATTCCTGCGATTCATTTGACATACGACTTGGTTGAGCGAATATAACGTCACGAACCTGTTTGGACGGTGCGTACTCTTTGTCTTACATTGCTGAAGTTGTTTGTAAAGCTGTACTGTGAATACAGGGTGTCCCAGACTGAACCCCTTTGTTTTTATTTTGACTTTCATCACTCTACAGATAACCTTCACTTCTCGTATTACATTAGATCACTCCATCGTTGCCGCATTTAATCGAAGAGTGAGGAAAAAAGGCAATATCTCTTCATAGAGAACTGTTTCAGACCTCTTTCAGAAAGATAGACATTTTTTCACTTCATTCGGAATTATGATCTGTGATTCATTCATTGTATCAAGTTGGATTTTGAAATGTTCAAAGGACGTGAAATATAATTGGAAAACAATCAGAGAATGGCGATTGTGTGTTGGAGCATTTTCCCATTCAATGGGGGAGATCAGATCCCATCCTTCGCAAAAACATGGGATTGTCCGAATATCTCGACTCAATCTCCATCGTTCATCATTTCGTTTCTAATTGTCAACTCATCTCTCCTCCTGGACGTGTGTTCAGATAATTTGAGCCAAAGTTTGCGATCGCTCATTTTTCGTGTATTATAGGCATATAACTTTAGAGCTTCTTCGTCCATGCTCCAACCACAAGGAAATGACCATGAAAGATCTTTGATATCGTTGAATTGATCGCAATCATAAGTACCAAAGCGGACGCGATTACCATCTCCGCTGAAAGACTTAACAGATCGAGAATGACCCTTTTCCATCACGTATGTGTTTGTACGCTCTCTTTTCTTGAAATATATTTCTTAAGAATGATCACAATTTGAGAGCTCTTTGGAATCCAGGCATCGCAAAATCACCGTCGAAAATCCTTCTGCATTCAGTTCTTTTCTATCAGAATTCTCTGAGGGAAAACCACAAAACCCCTGGAATCCACATAAATCAAACGTCCACCAAAAAGTGAAAGAGAATCACAAAAGAAACAGGTGTGGACAAGAAATTGGGTGTGCAAATTGAAACTGGGGGAGATGAAGCCCATTCTTTTTCTCACCCCATAGTCACAGTAATTTCCATGATGAATGTGGAGATGGAATTTTCATGTCAATATCACATCATTGTTCATGATAAAACACTCCTGACCACCGAGGTTGAACTGATTCAATTCAGACACTTTTAAGATCGGATAAGGGCAGATCTCACCATCGAAATGCTGAAACTCAGCACCTTGGTTCAATTTCCCTACAATACAGCAAGCCATGGATTGATACTTAAGTCCTCCGAACACTTCGATAAATCAGACACAGGACCTGTGACGTGAATTGGATTTCATCACATGAACCGACAAACTGCAGAATGAGAAAGAGAACAAAGACAGATGGAGCAAAGATGGAATGTGCAAGGACAATGAGAGGGATGGGGGACATTGCTGGAAGTCGTGAAGATGGAAAGGAATGGGATGCGAACGATGGAGAAAAGGATCCTCGGATTGAATATGGAAAAGAGGAAGAATCGAAAGAGGATGAAAAAGAAACAGAGCGAAGAGAAAGAGAAGAGCAGATCCCGGTCACCTCTTCAAAGACGGCTATCAAGAGAAGATCGAGAACGAAGAAAAGCTGAAAGATTGAGAGGCGAATACCCAACGCAATCGTCGACCACTCTGAAGGACATCAGATCGGTGATGATGTCCACCATCTCGCACAACCCTGAAGTGCCACAGATTGCACAGACAGTCGAAGGAGTCCTCTGCAAGTTTGGCAAGGCTGGAGGTGAGCGTCAGCAGATCAACACGACCTTTGAACTGAAGCTGATGCTGAAAAGGATATTGGTAGAATCTGGACAAGTGCTGCTGAAGGAGAACGAGTCACCGATATTCACTACGTCGCTTCTTCTAGCGCTCATCCTCCAAATGTCCAACATGAAGAACACAATCTTCAATTTCAGTCTGATGTACAAAGGAGTGTTTTTTATCGAGAGAGAACTCGATCTGACCGATTTAGAGCGAGACAGAGCTAACCGACGACGGTTTCGTGACGAGTTTGACGAGAAGTTTCCTCTTCCCGTCTCTTCCGTCCAACACGTTCACCAAACTGTCCAACCACAAGTCCCACAACCTCTCATCGACGGCTGTCTCCACATCGACTTAAAGTCGCCACAAGCTTCACTATTCGCCCACTTGTCCAATACCAAAAAAGTCAAGTCTGTCACCCTGTCGGTTGAAATGACACTCCGCAAAAAAACAGTTCGTCTACGATGGAAATGAACAGATTCGAGAATCTGGACGCTCTCCTTACGCTCGTTGCTGCTCTGTGCGGGATGGGCAGTGATGACGTGACGTTGTGATGCAGCGGGGTCCGCATGAAACCCTCGCTCTCTCTAGATTCTCACTCCGCGCAGTTCTCGCTCCTTCCACAACACTTTCTCCCTGTCTCCGACGAACTATGCTGCGCGCCTCCCGACTCGCCTGTGTTCTGGCTGCCTGATGCTCAGGCGATGATCTCGTTGGATATGATAGGTGGAGACAACAGTGTCAGGATTACAGTTGTGTGTGGAGATGCGACTAAGGAGTTTGGGAGGGTGAGCTGCAGGATGTGTGGGGTGAAGCTGACGTAGATGGTTGTAGACTCGCTGGAAGTCAATTGGCGTAGAATTCGACTTTGGGTTGACGAACAAAACGAGGAAAGAGAAACCATCAAAACACCAAAGATGAACAAGAAGGATGAGACAACTGAAGGAATCTCGCCCTCTAAACTATTGAAAACAACAAGATAGTTCATGAGTGAGGCAGGGCGAGTTCGGACCATGACACGAAATATGAACCTGATGCTTCACTGCCAAGTCCTAGTTTGAACTGGAGAGTTGGGTCTGTTTTATGGAGAGAAGGAGCTTCAGGACTGCCATGTCATGAGTGGGCAGACCGACGCACCAGAGATGGAGGTTTTGGTGTTGGACTGGTCAGGAGTAGTGCTGGTTGGAGTGCAAGTGGATGGGAAGGGAGAGGAGCATTCGATGCGTGCTTCGGCCACTCTCCACTCACTCGCCGCGTGATGGTGTCGAACCGTCTCCTCTCCGAGTCTTCGCTGACATTCACACACAACGGCCCTCCTTTGTCTCTCTCCACTCACCTCATCTCGCTCGACCTCTCCCCTCTCTCGTTGTCTCTCTTCAACAAGCACCTGAACAGCCGGCTGTTCTCGAGTCGCTTCACTGCCCACACAAATCGCTCTGTCGTTTCGCTTTTAGTACCGAAATCTGTGAAGTCAGGATGAATATGACCACACACACCGAAGCCTCAGGAATCCCATTGGACAATGTTTGGGAACAGTCGAATTCGCCCACGTCGATCTCATCAACGCCAACACCAGAGCTTTCATTCCTTTCACTCTCTCCGCGTCGTTCTTCTCGCTCGAACGTCTTCTTCGCGAACAGCTCCCCCAACTCGGAAATATATGCTGGTTCGGAGATGATCAACCCTCTTCAGCTTCGACCGTGAGCGATGCCATCAGCGACGATGGGTCTCATTTCATCTTCTCCACCTTCGACTACGTCATCTGGTGTACACTCGGCAGGAAGGATACAGAATACGAGTACGCCATCCTCCACCCACTCATACAGATTTCTGCCCGCAATCGCCCCCCCCTCATCTGATCCGACATTCTGCGGTGTAGTTGTTACTTCCAGACAGTCCAACTCGCCTTGTCTCGATTGGTGGAACACGAATGGCGTTCGTCTCGTGGACACACTCCGTCAGTCCCCTCGTGCTCGTATGGTTGCCCACAGCAGAGTTCATGCGAGACTGGTCTGTGCCTTCCGACGAGCTCGACTGCCCCCACCATTCCCTCCGCACTCTCTTCTCCCAGGCAACCTTCTCATCAGCTCCCCGTTTCTCACATACGAAAACGACGACAACGAAGACAAAGACTCGTTTCACACAACCTTATTTCACACCGCGAGATTCCATGCAGGCAAGCGAAGGAGACGCGTCTGCTCTACAGAATTCTGGGAGTCAATTGGAACAAGGGAGAGATGAACAAGCTAACCAATGCAAGCAGCAGACAAAAGGAAAGCTGTTCGATGTGAAAGAGGAAGAGCAATGGAACAAGGACAGATGCTTGATGGAGGGAGTGGCGATGGGAAGGTCGAGAATACAGCCACTCACTCCTGTGAAGATCGAAGAAAGAAAGAGAATTAAGGGGAATAGGCTGTCGAGCAATTTTCATCCAGATCAAGAACAATTTAGGTCGCGCAGATCGCAAGATACAGTCGCTATTCACTACTGTGTTTGTTCTTCTTCATCTATTCATGATATATTCTCTCTCCTTTTCAGCTTCATCTCACAAAAGATCCAAGCAAGACAACGAGAAACAACCTCTTGTCTGATGATGATATGGTCTGTCACATTAATCTATCAATCATCATTTTGTTGGTTCTCCATCACATTTTTACAGACGGTTCATATTCTTGATGAATTGCTCAGATCTTGATGTCCACAATGTGATGTCGCGATCAAGTTCTCAGAAGGTCTGATCTGTCCTTCTTTCGTTTAAATCTTATCCTCAGTCTCCTTTTCACAGAACATGCACCGCTGCAGGAACAATTGAGATCTAATCAATGAACCAGATGGCAAACTCAAAAGTGATCCGTTGAGCCATTTAAATCACTGAGGGACTGAATTCTCTCGTTTCGGAACAGTATAAGCCACCCTCACATGTAGATTGGCTACTTACATGGTCAGTTGCATAGTACTATGGATTGTGGAGACTCTTGAACGACCAGTGGAGATCTGTTTCATGTCGTTCGTTTTGCATTTCATATCATTTTCAATAACTTTTTCTGATGAAATGGGGGTGAATTGATGTATTATTTAGTCATTTAATGAGGTGAGCCGAATAGTACCCATTAAACGGTTTTTCCAGGTGATCAACACATAAAGATTGCACTTCATCTCCTTCAATATCAATTTGCACACACTCTGATTGGTCTCATCTCATTTCTAATGTGATGCTCTTTGACTTTTTCGTGGACGTTTGAGTTATGTGGATTCCATGGGTTTTGTGGCATACCCTGACATCCATTCAAACTCCATCAATATTCACACTCTCCAGTTCTTCACCTCCGATTCCTGATTCAACGTCCGTCGTTCCACTTCAGATGTTTGGCATGCAATTGTTCCGTCCCCATCAAGACATATTGCCTTTTTTCCTCACTCTTCGATTAAATGCGGCAACGATGGAGTGATCTAATGTAATACGAGAAGTGAAGGTTATCTGTAGAGTGATGAAAGTCAAAATAAAAACAAAGGGGTTCAGTCTGGGACACCCTGTAGTTGATTCACCTCGTTGAGAATCTGTTTTTTGTGCGAGAGGAAGTCCTAACAGCGAACGTTTGAGATTCATTTCAAGATCAAACCCATATAATTGAGTGAAAAGTGACAAATGACTTACTTTCGATGAAATTTGACTTAGTCTTAAGTCACGGAAAAAAAAGTGAAAAGTAAGTCGAATGACTTGGATCTAAGTCATTCCGACAACCCTGGTTATAGGGGTGGCACTAAATATTGGCACCGATCGTACAGGTCGGTGCAGTTGTTCTTAACACTTCATTTTATGACCTATCTCCCTATTTTTGCCACACCTGGTCGAATTCTGCGTAAAAATTGACAATCTTTTCATAGTGTGTCACGACCAGTTTTTCTCAACAGTCGGTTTGATAAATGGTAACAGGTCCCACTTTTGTTCTCAATGGGACGATCAAATTCTCAAGATTTCAAGGAAATCTCTAATACGGACTATTTCATTCAGAACACGTATACCTGATCGACAGACTCCGAAATACGAACAATGGAATCCGTTGAAACCATATTTATCAACTTTGGGCAGAGATCCCCATTCTTCGTTCATAATAGATCTGAGTCTCCATCTCAAACAGGTGATCATCTCACAATTTAACTGAAGATTATTAAGTCTTATTCTATTTCATTTTGATGTGAATGTTTTGAAGTCTAAATAGAAAGGTTTCAATGAAATGAAGGAAGATCGTCCCATCGAGGAGAAAAGTGGGACCTGTTACCTTTTATCAAACCGACTGAACATTTCATCACTTTTTTGACTTTATTCAGAATGTATCTCTGCAAATAATTGAAATTATTGAGTTAGAAGGTGAGCTGGTCAGAGAAAGTGAAAGAAATCGAAGAATCAATCAATGAATAGAGTGGAGTTGTGAGGGAGATCTCTCGTTCAAAGGGTGGGATCCGTCTCATCCATCCACAAATGACCTCTGAAATGAACTGAATATTGGTTGAGGGAGAGAGAAGAGTTGATTGTGTGCCATTGATCGTGTTTGCATCTCGATTCGGGAGCAGGGCTTTCCAAAAATACCCATAATTTTCTGGGCGACATCAAAAAAAATGAAAACACCAAATTGTCTTCAGAAAACTCTGACAAAGTTAATACATCAAATTTAGACAAGAAGATGATATGAAATTGAGAGTCTCTCCCGATTGATAGAAAAGAAGATAATAAAGGGTAAATCTTGATCTGTCCTTCTGAAATTGAGACTAAGAAAGGAGAGAGTTGTGTGAATCTTTACCACAATTGTTGGCGATTGCTATGGAGATCAGAGGATGTTTTCTTTCTTCTTCGTTTCTTTATTTTAGAGTGAAAGGAGAGTGCGTTTGTATTGTTTGATTTTGTCATCTTTTTCTTCTTGTTGAGGAGTGGTTCGGGATAATGGTAGTGTTTTTGTTGATCTAGTTCATTTTATTCGGGAGTGTTGTGGGAGAGTGTTGATAATTTTGTTGACCTCGTTCTTCTTCACAGATTGTGGATGATCCTGCAAAGTCGGCGAAATCCAGGGCCAAACGTGATGAATCCAATCGAATTCCACAAGAATGGGGACGTACATGTCTATACTATGCAATTTTTTCTCGTCTGGAATGCTCGGATCATCGCATCATCTTGTCTTTGTCGAACTTGGGATGATAACACCCTTTTCTCAGGCGATGGTAAATACTGAGAAGTACGAAGATTTGGGGAACTGATTTCTGGTTCAAATTACTTCGATAACTACTACTTCTTGTATGATCTCCATTCGTCAACTTTATCTCCCTCCAATTCACTTTATTGTAGGTTCTGGACAGACTACTCTGTTTGATACGGGAGGCGTTCTGATCTTAGTTGGTCAGCTCACAGCAGATCACAATCACAACGAATTTATCGTGAAGACCGATCTCATCCGCTGCATTCCCTCGCCACTGCAAATATTACTTTCACACGTTCACACATCTTTCTTTACAAGACTCTTCCTTAAATGAGATTATCTTTTTTGTCAGTCTCCGACTCCTTCAAGTAATCACTGAAGAGACCGAGGAATCAACTCCTCGTTTCGCTCAAAACTCACTCTGCCTCATTGTACTTGTCACTAGTTTGACCTCCATCGCATTTTATCGATTGATCAGAGCGCTTATTCATTCCGTTGGATTTTCTCGAGGATCCGAAACAGCTTGCTCTCTCATCGCTCAAACTCTGTTTAAACGGCCTTTTTCCGTCAATTGATTCCCAAAAAATGTCAAACACTCTTTTACCATCAAATCGTCACTTCTTCTCAAAGATTGTTTCGTTTTCTTTCGTGATCATCCTCTCAGCAACTCACGACCCGCTATTGACCTAACGCGACCTCACGCAAATCCTCATCACCATTCTGGATCGGTTCTTTATCTCGTTCTACTGGTACAACCACATTTCTCGCCAAACATGGTCGGTTCCTTCTTCTCTCATCACTCCTCCCTCACCTGCCTCACTTCCGGGTACTCGTTCTCGCCATTTGTCTTCATTTTGATGAAGATCCGCCATTGATGGTGTCAAGCAGTATCGCTTTTACCATCATCGAGAACATTTCGACGATGTTCAAGGTCCTCTCCAGATCGGTACGCACCTACGCTTCTGGAATTGGAGACGAAGAAATCCACACATGTCTCCCTCCAACTTGCTTTACGTGCAGACGCAAACACACCAGCGCATACACAGACACCAGCGCGCATACACATCCACCAACTCGCACACATCCACCAACTCGCACACATCCACCAACTCGCACACATCCACCGGCGCGCACACACACACCAGCGCGCATTCACTCACCAGCGCGCACACATCCACCGGCACGCATGCACACCAGCGCTCACACACACACCAGCGCACACACATCCACCGGCGCGCACACACACACCAGCGCACGCACACACACTAGCGCACGCACACACACCAGCGCACACACAGACACCAGCGCACGCACACACACCAGCGCACGCACAGACACCAGCGCGCACACACACACCAGCGCACACACAGACACCAGCGCACGCACACACACCAGCGCTCACACACACACCAGCGCACACACAGACACCAGCGCACACACACACCGGCACGCATGCACACCAGCGCACACACACACGCCAGCGCGCATTCACTCACCAGCGCGCACATCCACCGGCGCGCACACACACCGGCACGCATGCACACCAGCGCACACACACACACCAGCGCGCATTCACTCACCAGCGCGCACACATCCACCGGCGCACACACACACCGGCACGCATGCACACCAGCGCACACACACACACCAGCGCTCACACACACACCAGCGCGCACACATCCACCGGCGCACACACACACCGGCACGCATGCACACCAGCGCACACACACACACCAGCGCGCATTCACTCACCAGCGCGCACACATCCACCGGCGCGCACACACACACCAGCGCTCACACAGACACCAGCGCTCACACACACACCAGCGCACACACAGACACCAGCGCACACACACACCGGCACGCATGCACACCAGCGCACACACACACACCAGCGCGCATTCACTCACCAGCGCGCACACATCCACCGGCGCGCACACACACACCAGCGCTCACACAGACACCAGCGCTCACACACACACCAGCGCACACACACACCGGCACGCATACACACCAGCGCACACACACGCACCAGCGCGCACACATCCACCGGCGCACACACACACACCAGCGCTCACACACACACCAGCGCACACACAGACACCAGCGCACACACACACCGGCACGCATGCACACCAGCGCACACACACACACCAGCGCACACACACGCACCAGCGCGCACACATCCACCGGCGCGCACACACACACCAGCGCTCACACACACCAGCGCACACACAGACACCAGCGCACACACACCAGCACGCATGCACACCAGCGCATACACACACACCAGCGCGCATTCACTCACCAGCGCGGACACATCCACCGGCGCGCACACACACACCAGCGCTCACACACACACCAGCGCTCACACAGACACCAGCGCACACACACACCGGCACGCATACACACCAGCGCACACACACGCACCAGCGCGCACACATCCACCGGCGCGCACACACACACCAGCGCTCACACACACACCAGCGCTCACACACACACCAGCGCTCACACACACCAGCGCTCACACACACACCAGCGCTCACACACACCAGCGCGCACACACACACCAGCGCGCACACACACCAGCGCTCACACACACACCAGCGCTCACACACACCAGCGCTCACACACACACCAGCGCGCACACACACACCAGCGCTCACACACACACCAGCGCTCACACACACCAGCGCTCACACACACACCAGCGCTCACACACACCCCAGCGCGAGCGCGTACGCTCTCGCACACTCCCACTTCAATCGAAACTATCCTCAGCTTCCTCGCTTTCATTCGCAACACCATGTTGTCTCTCATCGCCAAGGGCGTTCTGACAATTTTGATGTTGGTGACGGTCGACTACGTCATTCAGGGGATACACGACGACTTCAACGGTAAGACATCGAACACATTCGTCACAACTCCATGTGCAAAACCACTGTCAGTGGCGAATCGAGAATAAAATACAGTCCACAGTTCACAATTCGCCTCTGTTGTGTCATGCTGTTTGTCTATTCGATGCCTCAACCTACTCTGATCTTTGCTGCGTCAGGAAGAACAAAAAGAATAGCATCATTTCAACAAACAAGTCTTCCACAATTAGGCTCGCGCGTCGGGAACGAGCAGACTCCAGTGAGGCTCATTCTTCATCCCATTCGACTCAACACCTCTCGCCTTCGCACGGCGATGTTGAATCTCAAATCAGCAGGCCATCGTCTCTCGTTCAGTATTACAAGACGGTGAGCTTTCGATCGTTGCGAACACAACCAACCAATGTTCCCGATTGGCGCGAAGAATGTGCTTGCCACGACAGAAGGAGGAACGCGGTCGATTGTGTCGTTGTTAGTGGTTGCTTCACAAAACTGAAAGAAGAAAGGAACAATCCCAACACCAATTCATTCGACAGAATGTTGGTGAGGTGTTGCGGAGAACATCAACTTCGCTCAGCCTTTGCCAATCAGTCCATCACACTCATGCGATTCACCGAATGCGTCTTGCACTGCGCACTTTTTGTCTCCACACTGATTGCATCATCATAAGACAAGAAGAAAGATGCGAACGAACCGACATGTGATCGGATAGAACGCGAATCGCTTCTGACGGACGCTGCAAAGATGGAGTGGGTCGTTGATTAACCACATTATGATCAATTCGGAGAGATCGACATCACCATATCTGGCCATTCAGACATCTCTGGCGAGCTGCATGGCTCGACGGTCTCCTCTCTCTCCCTTCCTTCCTCGTCCACAAAGAACATTCGTCACATCGACAAACACCATCGCTGCTGTCTTCTCCGCCGAGTTCGTCCAACCCATCTCCAACACTCTTCTTGCTGTTGCCGATCAAGGAAGAGCAAACGGATCAACGATGTACAAACATCCTGCATCGATCGTCGGCGGCGCAACAGGTCGATCTGGCCGGATCGTTCATGATTAGTGACAGAAACATCCACACTAAATGGATGGCACTGATGATTCTTGTTCAAATTGCACATCATCCCCTCTCACACATCGCTTTCAACAAGACAACAGGAATGGGAATCATACCTGCTCGTGTTCTGTCTACCGTGTTGAACATCACTCTCCTCGCCTCCATCGCCAACAATGGTCTGTTTCCATCCACTCCAACGACTTCGAACTCCTCGCTCGTCTCAGTCTCTCTCAACGCGTTGTCGGTTTGCCAACCTCGAAACAAACGACACCTGACGAGAACAGCTTTACGACAACGGTGGACAGGCTCTGATCAATCAACTCCAGAATCAGTTCTCCAATACCATCGATCACTCGCCGCTCATCATTCGCGTCACGGACAAGAGGGAAGGAGCAGACAACGATCATGATCACAACAGCATCTCCTCTCTGCGTGACCATTTTGCGACTCAGACATGATTATGTACAAGCTACGAACAACATCTGTTGCAGCACACTCTTGATTCGATGTGAGATGGGAAAGATGAAAGGAGACATCGAGAAGATCATCTTGAAGGTGAGGGACCATAAAGGTAGAGATCGAGTCGCTGATATCTTGTTTCTGACAGTTTGTATCAAAATATTATCTCTTCAATCACTTCATGAACCTATTTCTGATTGTGGAATGACTAGAATGTGATTTGAGGAATTCTTGAATCGTTGAGAAAAATATGGGGATGTGATCAATAGCAGATCTCGCCATCAAGATGAAATTGTGACGAATGCTCCAAGGAAAATGTTCGCATGAATTATATCAACATAAAAAAGCTTGAATCTGAATAATTTGAGCAAGTCGGCTCCGTGAGTGGAAAGCCCGGTTCAGGAGTGTTTTCAATATCACCAACTGGAAGTTTTTCTCAACTGTCAGACAGAAGAGTCAAAAGGAATATTGTTCCATATCCTAATGTTCTTGAACAACTGAATAAAGTCGATATTGTGCAGTACCAATTCAATACATTCGACTCGAAGATCAACAAAGTGACAAAACAAATTGAAAATGAGACTGATGAAGAACACTTGAAGAACTGCAAAGAGAAATGTGAATGTCTGAAGAAGGAAAGAGAGAAGAAACACATCGGCGTGATTGCTCAACAGATCCAAGAGATATTCCCAGAGGTTGTGAATGATTTTAATCCAGACTGTCTTCTCACTCTCTAGTCATTATATTGAGCGATCGGTGGATTTATTCTGAATAAAAAGGAACAATATGTTGAAAGTTTCTAATAGAAATCAGTTTTGTAACCTAGATCTAATTTTCACCACTTTTTTTGTTGTATGATCTATCCAAAAAAAACACAGATTTATGTAGTCAGAGTCCTCCTCATTCACAAAGTTCTTAAAAAAAATTGAGGTACTTCCTTTTTAGGAGCTGGGGTACGCTCCCAAGTTTTCAAAAATTTTTCCACATATGAGTGGTTTTCGTCTGGAATTTCGGGTGAGGCAAGTTATGGGTACCTGTTTCTTCCTCAACAAAGAGGAAAATAGTCGTCTATGATGAATTATTTGTGGTTGAGAGTTCTTCATCTCGAATTGATAGACAAAACTTCAATATTGTAATCTTTTGAGTTGTAATTTGAGAGAGACAAGACTGAAAGAAAATAATTATGGACTCATTATTCATGATCGTCATGAAGCAAGCATAAGAACTCAATCAATCTCGCTTCCGAGGTAGGTATGGAGAGAGTGGCGGGCACGAGTGGGGATTGAACCTTTAAGAAGTCGTAATGAACAAGAAATGAGGAGAAAGAGTTGACTCTGAGAATGACAAACTGAGAGAAGGAACAAACAATTACTCTTTTTATGAAGCTCATTGTCTATCATATGATACCTTGTTTGATGTAGGCATGGCTGACCGGCACTGACCGGTCAGTTTTCGCCGAAAAGTACTGACGGTCACTGACCAGAGAAATTCTGAAAACCATAATCCGGAGTTACTATTTCTCCGAAGTGGATTTCGTCAAAACTGAGAGCAGCACTTTTCATATGGTCTGTGATAGAAATCGTGAACCAGGTGCAGAAATGACTCTATTTATGACGATTTCATCAATAAAAACAGGGTACAACTCATAGACACCACAAAAATGGTGCAATTGGAGAAAAGTGTGATCAATGGGTTCGATCTAGATAAATTGTCTTAGATAAGTTTTCTCGTCGAAAATCAGTGGAAAAACATATATTCTTAAAAAATACTAGTGTACGAGTGATCGCGCAGGGGCACCATTTAGGTGAAGTGATAGAAGGGACAAAGGAGGAAGATGAAGAAGTATTGCGAGTCGAGGTCGATGTGGGGAAGGAGGAGGAACACGAGAGACAGGGCAGGCTCCACATCCATCTCTCGAAGGTTGTTCGGAACCGCCAAGGCAGTTTATGACAGACTCTGAACAGGTGCGACCTGATCATTGTGTGAGAGTTCGGTCAAGACTCACTATCGTTAATGGTGTCCCGATCGTGCTGAAGTGAGTCTGCCGATGCTGTGGATTCGTCGTTTGATGGGAGGTGATCAGATTCAGGCGAGAACAGCGTTGATATCAACAAGCATGCCACGCGATGGAGGAAGATTGTCGGGATTGAAGTGGTGTCGTGAAGTGGACCGTTTCTGACTGTTCGTGGATACTCAACACTTTTGGGTTCGTTCTACCCTTCTTCAGATTCTGTTTCTGCTTCCTTCTTTTCATCCTTGCTGACCTCGTTCGTATCTTCGTCTCGTTCATCCTCTGTCTCTCTTCTTCCCAGCAACATCCACACTCCGTCGGCGAACGACAGTTTGTCTGCTTTTGGTCTTCCACTGCCCAGCCACTCCATCTCCACATCGAACCGCTCACCCCAAAATAAGGCTCTCCAACTCGTGTTTGAACAGCATATCAAAGGCGAGGTCTGTTTTGGCGGAGGAATCCTTGTCTTCGGAAGTTGTGAGATCTGGAGGGGTGGAGAGATATCGGGTCAGCTTGTGGAGGGAGAAGCGTATGCTCATCTCGTCGACGGCAGAGGCGAGAAGGGGAGTCAGTCCAGTGAGGATGATTTGGGGGTGAATTGACATATAACTTCATGAAGCCTTGCAGAAATGATGAGACGAATCAAGAACATACATTGAGTGTCAGCTCAGGAGGAATGAAGTGGTGTGATCGACAGATGAGGATGTGAGAAAGAACGATGACCAACATGTTCTCACTGTTTTCGGATCTTGTGGATTGAACTGCGAGAATGATGATGAGAACAAAAACAAACCAATTATCAACAGACCGTCCATGACACACTTCTCGATTTGCTGAAACAATCAACGAAGAACGAGGCGCACGTCGCAGTTGGGAATGAAGCACTGTCTGAACGACTCAGAGAAGCCAACTTCGAACCATCCAATATACTGGGATACGATCGCGTGAAAAATGTGCTAAGCGTGGTCAATTCAGGAAAAGAATAAATGATTCTGTCACTCCGGCTTCCGGTTCTTGGGTCTTGCCAAATTGAGGTAAGGTTAGATCGTCGGTGTTTTGCGAATTTAGGTGAATGTTGAAGGGAAACAAATAACGAAAATGAGATAGGAGAAACAAGGGACAGTATTGGAAGTGAAAGCTGTTGTGAGGTCTGAATTATGTGATGATCGGAGTGACTTATGGGTTCGCAAGGAGCAGTACTCACCAACGATAGCTGAACAACGATCACTAAATCATTGATTCAATTAGAGAAGTTCTGAACTGCAGTTTTGTGAAGTGGAGAAAAACTGAAATGGAGTTAAATGAATGTGTTGTCTGATCGCACCCTTTATTCATTGATTCAAGACCCAAGAACCGGAAGCCGGAGTGACAGTTGACTTTCGAGGAAAACCGATTAGAATGTCGATTTTATGAGTGAATATCACGTTTCGGTGTACTTTTTTATATGTCTCTTCATTTCAGTGAGTGATAGCTCCTGTTAAAGAGGACGAATGCGATTTGTTTTGACCATTGAGAGGGAATTCACATTGGCAGAGTTCACAGAGCATCGTCATTCATCTTTTGTGCATATACAGTGTTTGCTAGACGATTTCTTAATAATTGCTGACAATTCAGTGACATAGAGAGATCCGACCCTTAGAAGAAATATGGAGTGACACTGACCGGCACTTTTGGCCGGTCAGCCATGCCTTGTTTGATGATTTTATTTTAAAGAGGACCAAATCATTATACATACGACGTTCGTGTGAACCCGAAATTCCTGATGAAAATGTCCCATATGTGTAACTTTATTGATCGTTTTTTAACTTCATATTATTGCTTCTTTCACTTCATACACACCCATTTTATCTGAATTTTGTCTCTTTTCTCTTTAAAGCACCTCAATCGTGAGAAATCACTGTTTTCCCAATCCAACTTTTTTATGGTTCATCTTCCGATGGAGGACTCCTTTCCTTCTCTTCTTTCTCCAACAACTTCTTGTTGATGTGTTCTTGACAAATCATAATGGAGACTATGAATATCATGCTCATTTTCACCTCCCTCCAGCTGAGCTCTTAAAAGAGGTGAAGACTCGCTCATTTGTCAAGATTCTCCTCCTCGTTTGCTTGTATGTCAAACCCAGTTGTATTACGTCATTTACAATCTCTTTTTATCAATCATTTTTTGTACCAATTGTTTCATCACATCTTCATCTTCCATCTCTCTCACAGCCTGCCTTCCTCGACCAACATCTCGCTCGTTCCTTTCTCCCTTTCAACGATCGTCGGAAACATGCTACAACAAGTTCATTTTGAGATCTTTCTTTTCCAACTGCGGGAATTGCAATTTGAAACAATTCGCGATCTTCTACCAACAACTTCTTCCACCCTCCGAGCTCATCCGAACATTTTCCCTCTGTCATACACTCCTATATCGAAAGAAACAACCGTTAAATTTACTGATGATACCGCATCTACTCAGCTTCTGGCATTGACATTCAGTCATCTTTCTGACGCGCTTCTAATCTCGGTTCTGAACTAAAAGTCCATTTTCCTCATCATAGTGTGTTCTTTATCTGATTTTTCAACATCCATGCTGTTTCCTCTTTATATCTTCCCAGCTAACACTCATCACACGACAGTAGTTGTCAGAGAAGCAATAATCAGTACCACTAGACGTCGCGGAACTTTCTGGATCGAAATATGTGAAATTAACTTGCATTCTGTTCTCCACGCTATTCACAGGATTGTCTGTGTGGTTTTCTTGGATCATGATTTCCAGGTCTCTCTCTTCTAAGCATCTGCAGTTTGTGAGCTTTTTGACATAAATTTTATTGGTTAATACGTTCAGAAAAGTTACGTGAACGAAGTTTGAATGAACAGTTTGGGACGAATATGGAAGGGCCCAAGGGAGTCCTCATTCAAGGGAGTTTGATCCATTTGCCATCATTTTCTGTGCATTGTGCCGTGTACAGCAACGATCTAATCAATTTTACGGCAGTTGCGATACCCAGCATGGATTATTTGATGATAATGATGACGATCCCAACCACGACACTTCCGATGAACCTGGAGGCCCCGTTGATGATTCTCATCAACAGAAATCGTCACTCACAGTTTCTGTATCTTCCAGAAATGGAGGAAGTTGTCGAAACAGTTGAAACATGGCCTGCAGACCCAGCGAATGCATTCGAACTTGCGAAAGGTGAGTTCAAGTGTGTTTCAGCTCCAGCAATCCCTCTGACCCAGGTAGAAGAGACACAGCGGAAGAACGAAGCGAAATTGGCTGCAGCGAAGAAGCACAGACGACACTACACTCGTAATTTGGAGGAGAAGCACAAGACGGCCCAACACCACAAGATCTTCCAACCTTCTGTCATTGTTGACGAGACGGGCAATTGAGTCCAATGCTCAAGATGAAGTGTCATCGGGAACAGCGAATCCAACTGTCACGCCATCGCTCTCCCCCGCTCCCTCTCGCACTCCAACCGCTTTCAGCGGCACAACAAACGCTGACGGACCGACACTGATGGATGTGAACGTCACCATTCCAAAAGGATCATTGACGATGATCGTGGGAGAAGTTGGGAGTGGTAAGTCTTCGCTTGGATCGACCATCGTTGGAGACATTGAGCGACTTTCGGGATCAGTGAAGGTTGATGGGAAGAATCACATCTTGATCACAAACACACTGGATCAATTTTAACACCATTCGACGGAACAATACTTTCAACGCGCATTTCAAGCTCATTGCAGCCAACGATATGACAGCAATTGGAGAGAAGGAAGTGAACATGAGTGGAGGACAGAAGGTGAGAATCCAGCTAGCACGAGCGATATAGTCGGAGAAAGACATTTGCATCCTCAACGATCCTCCGTCGGCAGTAGATGCGCATGTTGGTTGATATCTGATTTACGAGTGCATCTGTGGCGTGCTAAAGGGTAAGACTGTCATTCTGATGACCAATCAGATCCAGTTCATCGAAAGGGCAGACATAGAAAATGTGTTGGAGGACGGATGGATCACAACACATGGAACATACGCCGAGATTTACGAGCACGGAGTGAACTTCGACGAATTCATCATCAAATCCGACAAGAAAGCCGCGAAATGAAACAGAAGAAGGTCGAAGTCAAAGAAGAGGAGAAGACAGACGAGGACAACGCGAAGCAGATCATCACAGATGAAGAGCAGGCGACCGGAGGAATCAAGTTCTAGTCGTATGTGAAGTATCTTCGCACACTCATGCTGCTCGGCGTCGCGATCCTGTTCTTGCCTTTTGTTGTGGCCGCCGAAGCTGTCAACCCCGTGTACACGTGGTGGTTGTGCAAGATCAGCTCCCAAACAGCCTTCACGAACATCACGTTCTGGCGGAAGATTGGGAGCAACAGACTATTCACAAGTGGAATCTTCCTTCTGTTGATCATTCGAGCCGTCGTGACAGTGGCTGGTCTCACCACCATCAGAAGCTACGGACGAGAAGAGAAATGGAAGAAGTTCTACACTGTGAACGACGAACTCTCTGTTCATTTCATGCTCTTCCGCGAAGGTCAGAAGTTGCCTGCAACTCATTCCAATGACAGTTGAACTTGAATCAAAGATGTCATCATTATCATCAAAGAATCCATGCTGGGTATCGCAACTGCCGTAAAATTTGTTAGATCGTCGCTGTAGACGGTACAATGCACAGAAAATGATGGTAAATGGATCAAACTCCCTTGAATAAGGACTCCCTTGGGCCCTTCCATATTCGTCCCAAACTGTTCATTCAAACTTCGTTCACGTAACTTTTCTGAACGTATTAACCAATAAAATTTATGTCAAAAAGCTCACAAACTGCAGATGCTTAGAAGAGAGAGACCTGAAAATCATGATCCATGAAAACAACACAGACAATCCTGTGAATAGCGTGGAGAACAGAATGCAAGTTAATTTCACATATTTCGATCCAGAAAGTTCCGCGACGTCTAGTGGCACTGATTCTTGCTTCTCTGACAACTGCTGTCGTGTGATGAGTGTGAGCTGGGAAGATATAAAGAGTAAACAGCATGGATGTTGAAAAATCAGATAAAGAACACACTGTGATGAGGAAAATGGACTTTTAGTTCAGAACCGAGATTAGAGGCGCGTCAGAAAGATGACTGAATGTCAATGCCAGAAGCTGAGTAGATGCGGTATCATCAGTAAATTTAACGGTTGTTTCTTTCGATATAGGAGTGTATGACAGAGGGAAAATGTTCGGATGAGCTCGGAGGGTGGAAGAAAACATTGGTGGATGATCGCGAGAAGTCGCTTTTGAGATTCCAGCAGTTAGAAACGTAATGCTCTCAAAAACAGGATTTGATAGAATGTATCGGACGATAATGGATGGAACGAGGAGGTAGAACGAGATGTTGGTCGAGGAAGGCAGGCTGTGAGAGAGATGGAAGATGAAGATGTGATGAAACAATTGGTACAAAAAATGATTGATAAAAAGAGATTGTAAATGACGTAATACAACTGGGTTTGACATACAAGCAAACGAGGAGGAGAATCTTGACAAATGAGCGAGTCTTCACCTCTTTTAAGAGCTCAGCTGGAGGGAGGTGAAAATGAGCATGATATTCATAGTCTCCATTATGATTTGTCAAGAACACATCAACAAGAAGTTGTTGGAGAAAGAAGAGAAGGAAAGGAGTCCTCCATCGGAAGATGAACCATAAAAAAGTTGGATTGGGAAAACAGTGATTTCTCACGATTGAGGTGCTTTAAAGAGAAAAGAGACAAAAATTTTCTCACATATATGTTGCTGCTGATCTCAGACTGCATCATCTTTCTATTTGATCTTACACACATTTCGCTGGACGATTACTCAACATTTCTTCATCTCGAAGAGACAAGGCCATAAATCGGAGATCACTGAAGAGTGATCGGCCCCATGAAAGACAATTACATCTGAATCACCATGTACTCTTAGAGTTTTTTGGCCCACAAAGTCCACCTCTGCCAAAATGGTAATGTGGAATGTTATGAGTGAAATGGATCAAACTTAACGATTCTCAATTTCCATCATGTGACGAGTGGACGGCACATCTGAAGCTATGTTTCGTTAGATGGGTTGTTTGAGAAGAGCAAGATGCTGGTAGAATATTTTCTTTGTTTGTATCGTTTTGTCAGAGAATTCTTTGGTTGATTTGAGTAATCTTTGTTCAATCACATCGTTCTGGACATAGTCGAATATGATGCAAGGATTGGAGGCATTCGATATGAAGGCAATAAGAATCTCAAAAAAGATCCAGAGAGAAGTGTCTGCAATCGGATGATTGTGTCGATACCATTTGAAAGCAAAGACTGCGGCGAGAACTTGGCTCTTCTCAATTTCGGCAAAAATTGATGCACTCCGATTGTGGAATAATCCATGAACGATCGACAAATCCGCACAAAATGATGACGACGTATCGTCAAGAAGCCGATCAGAGACAAATCGGAGAAACTTCTGAGGGGAATCTGGTCCGGTGAACGTTTCGTTCAGGATTCTCAGTGAATGCAATTCAGTGATTCCTGAGATATTCGACAGACAGAGGGCGATAAAGTGATAAACTTGCTTCACATGCTTCGGATATATGTTTGAAAGTTTCATTTGTTCTTGATATTGAGTAGGGAGTGATGGTGTGGACATTTGCTGCTCTTCCTCAGTTGCGAGTGTCCTGCAATCAAGAGACGTAATGATTTCCATTGTTCTCCTCCATAGAATGCCAGGATTTCCGTTTGACACTTCTCCCTTTGCCACGGTGAGGAGAGAACAGTCGTGGGCCAGTTCATCACGTTGAATTGTCTGAATAACACGAATACATTCTCCAAGAAAGGGAGCAAGACCAACATTGAGATAAAAATCAGCAACTTCAGCAATTCCGGAGATGGCAGTGCCAATCATCAGTAAAACATTCCTTGCGACAAAAAAATAATTGTTAAGCTCAGCGACAATCTGTTTCTTGAGAATATCTTCATCAGGCACTCCTGAAGAGGATTGTTGTGAATGGGCTTGGTTCAGGACAGTATAAGCATGATACACACTTGAAAGACCCTCGCATGCATATGATAAGAGCGAAAGTGCGAGCTGTGGGAACGATTGGATGTGTGGAGGGAAGAATGGTGGCATTGGTGTCTGGTAGATCACTGACGAAAGGTCGTGAAGGAGACCACGTTCTGAGAGAAGAACATCCACAGCACTGTCAATGTCCAAAGAGCAGCCTGATACGAACACCATAAAAATAAAAGTCGCCACATCTGCTGTGATGGGAGTGTGAGTGATGGTGGCGAGACGTCTGATTGTTCTGAGGATGTGGTAACAGCTGTTTTGATGACCTGGTATGCTCATTGTCGTGAGTGGAAATTGTAACACCGAGGTATCTGCGACGTGGTTAAGAGACTGGAGATGCCACGCTGGTTGTTGGATTGAACTGCTGGACAGTTGGATCATTGTTGGAGTGAAGACTTCAAATATCCCCAGTCGCACAAGTTTATCAACAAATTCTTTCTGATCATGGTCGATGACAGTAAAATTGTCAAGGATCCACCAAGCCTGAACCAGAATAGAGATGAGGTTGAGGCAAACTATTTCCATCACATCAAGTGAATCACTCTGAGCGAAGCAAAAAATTGCCTTGAGTAGATTGTCGTCAAAATAGTAGTGAACTTCATCTGTCGGTAATGCGACTGAAAGCAAAGAAAACTCAGGTAAAACAGTGATGAGTTTATATCACACCAATATCAGAGAGTATCCAGAGAATAAGGCACTAATTTCACTTATTTGAAAAAAGGAATCATACTATTATTCTTTCATCTTGTGAGCTCATCAGAAGTTGCGAGAGGAGCGGGATCGTATTGTGCTGGACAAGTCTTCTGCAATCTTTATCGGTACCTGCTCAGAAAGAAACTGCGAGGGATAGAAACATGGAATACATGTAAACGTTTGAAGAGCAATGAGGAGATCAGGAATATCTGTTCGTTGGTCTTCTCCAAGAGCGATAAGAATTTCATCTAAACTCATCATCTGGGAAACTGAAAGTTGCCGATAAAAAATGAGCTGGAATACTCGGAGATTGTGAAGAAGGCTGATCCTTGAACGTTGACATATTAAAAGTTACTCGCCTGCGACGGCGGAGAATAATCGGTTGACTGTCGAGTGGTTGTTCCTGCTCTAATCCATTTTGAGTATATTCCAAACGCTCCAGAAAGCGACCATCTCTCATTGGAGGCATAGTTATTGGCAGATCGTGATCTTTTGATACGGTCTTTTCCAAACAGTTGATTAACTGTTTCAAAATTATGGTTGATCGAGCTACGATTCTTCGATTATACCTCTATGAATCAACTGTATACAAGACACTTGTTTTAATATCTATTTAACCTCAGTTTAATCGTTTTGTGTCAATGGAGAGCTCGAACAGACTGACTTTTGAAGTGATCAAGTTCAGTCGCATTTCTCACCTGCACTTCATTCAATTCCACACTCACTGAAGACAGATTCCCACCATATTTCAAATGATCTCTCCCTTCATTCTCTCACCTCTACTCGACTCTCAAATCCATTCCGAACCCAATCACGATGATCACTCTGGCTCCACTGTGTGTCTACCCTTCCTTTCGCAGCTGTCCCGCCGAATGCCTTCCTCTGCAGCCTTCTTCTGGATGAGGGGAGGCTGGACAAGAAGGCCCTCACTCGCTATGGGTCAGACGTGTTCTCGACCGAACAGCGCTTCTTGCAGACCTATCGATACGAATGGATGGAAGAGTGTGGAATGCAGACAGTGCTGGTGAGCGCCGACGAGAACAGACCGTCTTCACCAATTGTCGTACTGGAGCTGCCCAAACCGAAACGAACGAAGGCTGACTCGCTTGAAAAAGGAAAATCAGGCACATTCGCGTGGACCCGATCCAAAAGCTCGCCACTTCTCACCCTGCTTGGGAGCAGATGTCGAGACAACCCCAAAACAGACAATGCGGATGACACGAAAAACCCCGATCGAATGTCCCAAATATCACCAAACCCAAAAGGAGCCCTGCCTCACCCAGCTGTGCACAATCCTGATTCTTCGTTGTTGATCCCTCTATCGTCCACATTTATCAACCAGAGCATCACTTTTCCGTCGCCGATCTTCTCGCCACTCCCACCCGTGATCCACGTGCCCTCACCCATCTTCTCGACTCCCACATCTGACAGTTCTGACCACGCTCCTTTCTCTTTCTTTCGACGGTGTTTGTCGCCTGTTCGTCAAACAATTTGGCGACAAAACCACAACTTCACTCACACCACCCACCACTCTGAAACACACGATATGTCCCCCATGGCTCCTTCGCACACACTCGGTAAGAGCAAATCTTCGTCGATTCTTGACACAACAGCCACATTCACCGTCGCTCGCCCTTCGACCAAAAGTGGAGATATCTCGAAGCAGCAGATGCCATCGCAGTATCTTCACTCGCATTCCAACAGAAATGAGGACGAACGACTGAGAAAGACAAAGATGAGACCCTTCCTATCGAATCTCTCTTCTGACATGTCAAAAGTTCTCCCGACGTCTTTATAGTTTCCATTCGCTTATGAGACCAAACCAAGGGGATACATTGTTGAACACAATTAGAAGAGTGGAGGGTGGAGGCCAGGCACTCGAATCAGCCTGCCGTTGTTGTCAGATGGGGGGAGAGAGATCTCGGATTTTTTCTAAATCGGTCTGTTCGTTGCATGTGGTGAGATGAATAGTTGACCTTCTCTATCTCCTCTTCGGATTCCCCTCTTTTTGTTCTTCCCCGTCATCAAATTATCACGTTTCTCGCTTTCAATCTTGATTTCTTCATCATGAACGGAACTCATCCGTGCCCTCTTTCTGTTTGCCGTTATCCAATTCAAACGATCTGTGCTCACCGCGCAGATGTTCATTTCCATCACTCTCTCGTCATTCGTTTGATCAAAGTGATTGTCGGATTAATGCACAGTGAGGTTGAACGAAAATAAGAAAAAAGCTATCATTCGTATCTGGCTGGATGGGAATAGAAGACAAGCACTTCATTTCTCCCATTTGTCTCGATAACCTCTTCCGAACTGCTTTTTGGCCAGCTGACGACCTACCTTCTGTTTCAGTGGGACAACACTGAATGTCGACACATCAGTGATGGCAGCGTTCAGGAGAAGCAATGATGGTTCATAAAAGTGCGAACCATGAACGACAGAAACGACTTGGCTGAGTGTCGGGTTCACGCTGACAAATATGGATTCAACGGAAGTGAAAAGGGCACACGTCCACAGGGATGTTCTCCTCTCGATGCAGGCCTGCTCAAATGCTCACAACGCTTTTCTTTCGTTGGTTTTCGGAGACTTGATTTAGTTGTTGATCATCAAACAAGATCTCATGAATGAGCGAACCTTTGGTTGATGGTGAATGACCGCTGACAAACGACGGAATTGTCGGATCTCCAAAAAAGCAGTACAAACCTAAAACGTTAAATGGATGACTGTGGAAGGCTGGAATGTGGGGCACATCCCATTTGGACGAGATAAACGAGAAGTGTTTCTCAGTTGGTCCAAAAGTCGAGTTTGGGAAAGACAATCTGGTCAGAATGTGTCATTCAAGGATTCGAGGAATTGTTTAGAGAGAGGGTGGTTGATGATGCGACAGTCAATGACAGCCGCGTTGAGAACGACGAACCCAGAAGAGTAAACCAGTCCTGGACGATTGGAGGCGATCACTGAATCTGTTCGTCTGCATCAGCAATCAGAGCATTCTCAACGTCGAATAAAAGTCCACACAAATGAGTTGGAGTCATTCAAGAGAGCCAGGACAGACGTGAAACTTAAGATCTTACTCTTCAGTGAAAACCGCATTCGATCCCAGAAATTGTGATATTAATGGTCAACAATACAGAAGTCATGAATAAGGGAAGGGGGGTGAGCGAGATGTACGCAGAGTCAGGTGAACTGTGAGAGAGATAAGAGAAAGAGATGTGACACAACAGGTAGAGAAGAATATGAGGTATGAAAAGACTGGATAGATGATGTGTTACCATCTGGGTTTGACATACAATCATTTGAGGAGCACCATCTTGACAAAGGAGCGAGTCTCCACCTCTTTGAAGATCTCAGCTGGAGAGAAGTGTAAATGAGCATGATACATGTTTTCTCTCGATTGTTTGTTCACAAACAACTGAGCGAGAAGTCGAAGGAGAAAGGAGAGAAGGAAATGAGTCCTCCAGTGGAAGATGATCAGGGAATTATGGCCGTCTGCAGAACCCTTAATACCGTGATGGTCTGATCAAGTTGACCTCATGAATCGTGTATCAAACCCTTTTGATCCTCCTGTGCAGCTTCTTCATAGGCATTGCCAATCTCGGGCCTTTTTCCGGGACTTTTCGGGACTTGGTCGGGACCGTCGGGCCCACGTTGGGACCAAAAATACAAATTGTGTGTCGGATCACTATCATCTAGATTCACCAATTTCGGTTATCTTCACTTCACCACCAAAAGTTAGGATTGACTTGTGAAAACAACGAGATACACAACACATTTAATCATGAGACATGCTTCAATCCACATTCATTGTTCGAGTGAAAAGGATTGAAATGACTACATCGTTGAAAGAGATCAAATTCACTTTGTTTCGTTTGATTTGATGACAATCACAACGAGAACGACGACTCTCAACTCGTTCGTTCGATTCTATCTCCATCCCACAGCTTCTATTCCTCTTTTCTCCAAGCGAAGCAGTGGACTGTGTGTATTGTGGGAGAGGAGGATGCTACGAAGTCGTGTGAATGGAACGAAGTGATAGATCGTTCGCGTTGTTTGTCGTGGAACGAATTTGTACTGGATGGGAGTGTGAATGGAGGAAAATGGGAATCAGTGGGAGAGAAGATGAGAGCATAGAGTATTGCGTGTGAGACGAGAAGAATCGTGTGATGGGCAGAGACGGGAAAAGACCGGAAGCGCGCAATCCATCGTGTACAGCTATTTCAGTGCCCACTCGAAGTCTTTCTGGAACGACACGAACGGAACCAGCTGTGTCTGGCTCATTCTTTCTGTGTAGTTCGAGAAGACTCGGTTGAGGAACAAGGTCAGAGTGTTCTGCGTGTCAGCTGTCCAAAGCGCGCGTGTATCAGCCTCAACCTTCGATAAGTGTGAGCGAGTGTGGTTGAACTGTGTGCAGAAGAGGAGGAGAGAGGGGAGAAGCGGGAGAGGATGGGCGACGAGAGTGTGGACGGCAGGAGTGGAGGAGGAGGTGTCAGAGTGTGGGATAGTGTTGCGTTGTACGATGGCGAGTTGTGACTCGTGCTTTTGCAGACGAACATCGCGCCGATGAGCGACGGAGACAGACACAACAGAAGGACTGACTTCGTCCACAGCATCGAGATGAACGGATCGAACGAAATGTCGTCGAGGAGTGTGGCAGCCATCGAGATGAAAGAAGCGAATGAGACAGACATCGTCTGTTGGATTGAAAGTCGCTGGCTTGACTCGAAGAACGAGATCGGACACGGCTTCGTCTGAGCAAGCTTCACCTGCGCGACTCTCTCTGGATCCTCCTTCAACGGCGTCCCTTTCTCGTCGAGTAGTGTCTCGACTGTTGTGAAGGCAAGTGCTTCTTCCTCCCATTCCTCCTCCACCTTCTTCTTCTGAACAGAATCGGTGTTCTTCGTCTCTGTTGATTGGAGCCACATTGCTTTCAGGTTCAGAACGATGCAGTAAGCCATCAAACAGGCTGTCTCAAGTGTCATCACATTTGCGAGTGATTTAAGAAGGACGAGAGACACCTGAGCGGATTGCGTCTTACGACGAAGGAAGCAGACGCGAGATGAAGACTTCCCTCTAAAAGCTCAACCAAAAACATCACAATCTCATCCGCGTCTGGATCTTCCGTCTCCATCGTCCTTCTTCCAGTCGGCTCGAACGAATGAGTCATTCGTCCTGTCGGTTTGTTGTCAGCTTTCTCCGTCTGCACATCCTCCTCCTTCACAGAAAGCTGGAAGAGTGAGAACAGCGACATCAGATGCCGCCCTCGCCCATTCCCATGTGCACCTCCAAATTCGCTCCCTCTTCCGCTCTTCTGATAATACAACACACAGGGGGTCTATCCGATCCTGAATCGACCTCGCCCAAACTGCGGATAAAGCACGGTCTCGTAGACAAGGTCGCTGATCGACTGCGACGAGCTGATTGTGTCTCCGCCGATCCGAAGTGAGGTGAGGACGACGTTGGGAGAGAGTTGACGATCGAGCGGCGAGGAGGGAGTGCGTGTGTGGGAGCAGACGTGTCGTCCGCCTGGACGTTCCCATTGAAATCCAAATTGAACTCAAAGAACGATGTTTGGTCGAGTGTGTTCTGTGTCATTTTGAGCACTTTCGGGTGTGTGAGGGGACGACTCGCGCAGCATCTTTCCCGCCGTGTCCAGCACAGTCAGCACGTCTCTGGTGTCATTCTCTTCTTCTGCTTCAATCTCGCTCAGACGCTGGCAGCGCTCGCAGAGGCAAGCGAGATTGTTCACTAGAGGTGACTTCTCTGCTTCTGGCATCTTCGAATGAAGGGTGATTGGAGAAGAGACGACGACCCACCGCGTTGGAGTGTCGGTGTTGATTGCTGACTCCGCACCTTTGCGATCTGTGACGGTTTCACGAGCGACGGAGAGTTGTCGTGTTTCCGGTTCTGATCTGGAATCGTGGTTGCTGTGGGAGATGTGTTGGGACAGCTTGTTCTTCTGATCACTCGCCATCATCCGCTCGATCTTCGATTTGTGCTTCTTCCGATCAATCTTGTTTTGGAGGAAGACGAGCAGCTCGCTTTCCATTTGTCTTTCGATCTCAGAGAACAGCGAATTCTGCTCAAGCGATGAGGGAAGGTCAGAAATCCGTTTTCTGATGATTCTTCGCACGTGGTCGAGTTTGGTGCTGTCGGACATGGTGTCGAGTGTGTCCGAAGCGAATGGTACAAACAGACTCTTCTCAAAGGCATCCAACTGCTTCTGATTCGCTTCTGCTTTCTTCTTCCTTTCGACCCGTTCCTGAGGAAGGTCGATTGCGTGCCTCCCGATGGACAGAGGGAACGATGGGTGGACAGCGAAGAGCGACAGAATGTAGCCAAGGTTGGAGAGGATGAGGCGAGCAGAAGAGAGGGAGATGGGAACAGTGAGCGACGAGTTGACGACGGATGGGGTGTACGTTGGACTGGAGAAGCATCGGCTGATGCGTTGTGGGATGTTGTGATGAGGGAAGAGGCTGAGAAGATGGGGAAGGATGGTGAAGAGAGAGAGGAGGAGGCTGGGCGAGAGGGAGTCGGGCAGTTGCAAAGAATTGTGGTTGAGATGAACACAAAGAGGAACAGAGGATCACCCAGCAGATGCGTGCACTATCTGGCCAAGACAATCTCACCCTTCCCAATCGTCCTCAGAACAGTCTGCGAGAACTCAATCAGCTCCGAAAACGGCATGTCTCTCATCGCTGTGCGCGTTGACGGGTAGAGCAAGCTCATGCAGCGCAGCAGGCGGAGAATGACGTTGAGTGAGCCAAGTGTCGACGCCCTTCCGTTTGACTCGCCTTCAGAACTCTTCTTGAGACGATCAATCTCTTCCTGTCCCGCTTTGGTCAGAAGACGGTGGGTCTTCACAATCAGAGAGAGGAACAGGCCTTCCGACTTCTGAAGGGTGAAGAGGTTGAAACTGGCGAGACGCCAATCAGCGTTCATTTGGGACGAGACTGCTTCGATTCTGTTCATCCACAAGACTGGCTCGAACTCGACGAGAAGGAAGTCCAGATTGAACGATTTAAACAGAAAGTGGGGCACTGCCGAGGAGAGGTTGGTGTTGATGGAGTGGAAGGCAGCGGACGGCCTGAAGAGATCGAGAGGTGGATGAATGAGAGTTGAGGATGCCAGCTGCGACGAAAGGAGAATGCAAGGCTGGCTCGACTCAGAGAACACAGTGGAAGAGTTGGAGTGGTTCGGAAACACGCTTCGGAGGAGTTGGGCGAGGAACGGGTTGTACGACTTGTTCTTTTTCACCCAATCCCTCCCCATCGATCCTGTCCATCCCGCTCTTCTCAATCGATTGCTCTTGTCGATCTCGCTCATCCCTCCCCATCGATCCTGTCCATCCCGCTCTTCTCAATCGATTGCTCTTGTCGATCTCGCTCATCCCTCCCCATCGATCCTGTCCATCCCGCTCTTCTCAATCGATTGCTCTTGTCGATCTCGCTCATCCCTCCCCATCGATCCTGTCCATCCCGCTCTTCTCAATCGATTGCTCTTGTCGATCTCGCTCATCCCTCCCCATCGATCCTGTCCATCCCGCTCTTCTCAATCGATTGCTCTTGTCGATCTCGCTCATCCCTCCCCATCGATCCTGTCCATCCCGCTCTTCTCAATCGATTGCTTTGTCGATCTCGCTCATCCCTCCCCATCGATCCTGTCCATCCCGCTCTTCTCAATCGATTGCTTTGTCGATCTCGCTCATCCCTCCCCTTCGATCCCGTTCCATACTGCTCCCTCCTCTCCGTTCCGTTCAACTCAGTCTCTCCGTCCTCTCCGTTCTGTTCGACTCGATCGCGCCGTCCTCTCCGTTCTGTTCGTCTCGATCGCGCCGTCCTCTCCGTTCTGTTCGTCTCGATCGCTCCGTCCTCTCCGTTCTGTTCGTCTCGATCGCGCCGACCTCTCCGTTCTGTTCGTCTCGATCGCTCCGTCCTCTCCGTTCTGTTCGTCTTGATCGCTCCGTCCTCTCCGTTCTGTTCGACTCGGTCTCTCTCTCTCCCTTTGTTTTTAAGTGGCTGTTAATCGGGCGAATCAGAATCGATTGTAATCACTACACACTTTTTCTTTGTCGACCTCCGAGCTCTTTTCACCTCAACAATCGTCCCTGGTTCCACCAGCTTCATCATCGCCTCCAAATCAAAACCCTCATCAAATTCTGCGTCGCTATCGTAGTCCATCTCCACGATATTGTCTGTGTCTTCCCCATTCCCTGCTTCAGTTGTGTCAGTTTGACTGAATGACATTTGTTCAGACGTCGTCACGTGTGAGGAATCCGAATCTTCAACGGACGAGCTTTCTCGATCCTCTTTCTTCATTCGGAACCGTTTTTTCGTTGCGTTTCGGATCGTACCGCTCGGCTTGAGGAGATGGTCGAGGCGTTTGAGTTCCAATTTCATCCTTCGTTCCTGTTTTTTCATGCTTGCGTCAATTTTCTTCAGTATTTTGCCTTGTTGGTGATGCCGCCATCGGGTCAGAAACTCGGGATCTGTGATGACGTGTCCGCTGATTGGAAAAAGGCCAGTCGCAGACACATCACCGATTGTTTCTGTGGATTCAATTGGACCGACAAGGTGTTCTTCCATAGTGCCATCTTCAAGGATATTGTGTCGCCATCGACCAGTCTCCCATTCTGAATCGGGATTCTCCATATTGTCCAATTCTTGAGCAATTGAGGTTGGATTCGAGTGTTCGTGCGTCAGTTTTGCTAGCATTTTGCTTGGTGATGCTAAAATCAGGCCAGCCATTTTGAAGCCATTTCTGATACATTCCGAGTTCATAGCACTGTCGATAGCCGCAAAAACTCGATCAAGGAAATGATCCCGACCACGCTCATTCTTTCGTCTGGAAGGAAATGACACACCACAGAGCCCCTCTTTCCACTTCTTGTTCGGAAGTTGATCGAGGGGCTGTAGAAACTCAGAACTGTGAGAGGGGAGGATGATGACGTCTACTCCCCTCTCGGCCAGCCAATCCATGAGATCAAGATTGTGTCTGCTTGAATGGCCATCAAGAATCAACAGGGCACGCTCCGGCTGGGCTTGAGTCGCGTCTGTTGATTCGTCCTCACGATTGTCGATATCTGGTGGTTCTCTCATTTCAGATTCGCTGGTCTTCTTTCTTTTTCTCGTTGTTTCCGTTGCTCTTCTTCTAATTTCTTTTCTTTCGTTTCCTTTTTGTTGGAGGTGCATCTTGCGAGTAGTGATATAGACGAATTGGGAACCCGATTGCCATAGTCGATACTCCTAGGAGAATTGGAACGAGAAATCAATTTGAATCTCAGAGCCAATTGATTTTTTTAATATGACTCATTCTAATTTCCATCTCACTTACTACTGAAAATATTGACATTTCAGAGTAGTCAATATTTAGCCGTAAATTCAAAAATAAAGGCGAAAAACGGACCTCTTGAAAAGTTTCTTTTTTGAAGCTTTTTTTGAGTACTTTCAGAAAACAACGTCGATTTCTTTTTTTATTCAATTTTTTAATTTGTATAAAATGAGCAGCGTCTTGACCCCAACACAACTCCTAGAAATTCTCGAGAAAGATAATTTGATCATGAAATCACCTCCGACTCTCAATCGACAAGGAACAACATATCTCACTGGAAGCACTTTCGAATACTATCTCGAAGAGAAACCTGATGAAACTTATCAAGTGTACGTCAATAGTTTCGTCAAAGGATACAGACCACATCTGAATCGTCAGAAATATCTTCGACCAGCAAATCGGTGCACAAAAGAGAAGCTTATTGAATCAATGAAAAATGAGAATTGTGAACTCAATTCTGAATACACTCATTCAAGTACTCCAGTAACATATCGACATGAAGGAATTGAATGGATAGTGATCCCATCAAAATGGATGAAAGGATTCAGAACTCATCAGAACAAACGAAAACGATACACACAATCGTTCGTTGAAAATGAATTGAAAAAAGAGAATTGTGAACTCATTGGAACATACACAAAGGTACTTGAGCCATTCAAATATCGCGATTTACGAACAAAGAATGAGTTTTACGTTCGCTTAGACAATTGGTTGTATTTTGGAGACCGTCCTCACTTAAGAAAGTACCACGATAGGTCATGAAAACACTGAAAATCTATTTTTGACCACAAATCAAGTGAAACCAATGTGAGAACCATTTCGAAAAATTCTGAAAAAAAATTCTAAAATCTCGGGGACACTGTCGGTCATCGATCAAGACAATCCCGATGAAAATCGGTTGAGAATTCGTCGAACTGTGTACCGAACTTAGGTCGAAAAAGTGACGAAAAAGTCGATGTTCGGATTTCGCCACTATGAACACCTTTATGTCTCAAATTGTGCTCAAACACGTTCTAAAATTACAAAATTGATTTTGATAGGTGAAATTTTAGGAAAAAAAGCACTTTTGAAAAAAAAGTTTGATCCGACCCCACAACATATTTTGAAAATGACAAAATTTTTAAGGAGGAGAAAGTGACGTCTCGCTCTTCTCCTACACGTCACTTTTCGCCCTCTGATGGTCTCCGTAGGTGTCAAAACGATAGTGGACAGGTATTCACGTCATTCGGTTCTGACGATCCTCGACACACGATCGTTTTCACAATTTTTCACCAATTTTCATTTTAAACGATTTTCCTTCAAACCACTTCACAATCGTCATTAAACAACCCTTTTTTGAGAATTCTGGTTGTACATCACCTATAGTTCACTTTTTATGGACGGTTCTTTGATCACACCTCTGACGACACACTTGCACCAACATTTTGACACTATGGATTTTTTGATCCGATTTTCACTGTAAATCCTTCTTTCTCACGGTCTGAGTAAGGTGTGCTCGAATTTTGAGGAGATTTTGTCGGATAGTTCTCCCATAAAGTCACTTTTTCATGTTTTCACTTCTCAACTTTTGACCGTTTTTGTCACTTCAAAACCGACTGTAGTCCCTTTCATTTCATCACTTTTGCTCCCCATTTCACATCTGATCTCTTCACCATTCCTCTTCATTTTGCTCATATCACTTCCATTTTGTGGGCCGTTCTCACTTCACTAGCACATCATTTTAGTCAACTTTTCATCAACTTTTTCACAAAAACAGAGTAAAAGAAAGCGAACCAACCAACAATGAAGTGGGCAAGTATGAAAATGAGAGGGAAATTGACGATCGTGAAAATGACGTGAAATGTGGCACCAATCGTGAAAATTAGGTCTGTGTTCCGGTTTTTTTCTCTTAAAAACAACAAAAATGATTCAAAAATGTTCGTGATATGATGAAGATTACGGAAAAATTCCGAGATATGAAGTGAGCCGTTGAAAGTGAGATCTCGGTAAAACTTCGGAATCTTCACTTAACGGAAATTAGTGCAATTCAATTGAGAACAAGATTAAGAGAACTGAGTATGAATGAAGTGGTAAAAAACAGTAAACAACGAGAAAACGAAGACGGAAGTGAGACCAAAAAATGAATCAATAACAAGTGAAAATGAAGTGACAATTCGGCTGAAACTAGTGAAAACAGAGCTGAAATAAGGAGAAAATGATGTTGATATGATGAAGAATACATACTTGTGCAGAGATCTGAGACCGTCTGTGAAACTCCGCATAACTCTGCAAAAGTCCGGAATCTTCAAAAAAAGAAGCATACCATGATGATGCTGGACATCACAGGAATCAAAAACACGACGAATTAGAACGTAAAACGCACTCTTGAGAATTGAGTGATCGAACCCATTGATCCTCGTTTCTAGTGAAAAATCCAAAACTGAGAAAACAACGAATGAAAATTTATTTTTGAATTTTTTAATTTGTATTAAATGAATCCAACTGAGATGTACAGCGAAAGACGTCGAGTATGTTCAGAACAAGCATTAATTGAATCAATGAAAGAAGAGAACTGTTCACTCGTCTCTGAGTATGTCAGAAATAATGTGCCGGTGACGTATGTTCATGAGGGAGTTGAATGGAGAATAAAACCAAAGTTGTGGAATCAAGGAAACAGACCTCACTTGTCAAAACGTCGACATTACACTCAATCATTCGTCGAAAATGAACTGAAGAAATACAATTGTGAGCTCGTGGGTGAGTACACTAAAGTTCTGGTTCCATTCACATTTCGAGAGATTGGCGGAAGTGAAGTGTTCAGAATTAGACTTGATGCATGGCTGACTGCTAAGAAAAAGCCCCATCTGAGAAAACAGAAATAAACGTTCAACTTTTTTTATTTTCTGATTTTTTATTTTGTACTAAATGGCACTGCTAAAACCAATCAAAAATAGAATTCAAGAAATTCGAGATCTCTTTCCGAATACACAATTTCAATTTAGTGATGGTCGAATCTACAATCCTGACAGTAAAAACTATCAACATCACAGATCTTTTCTCCTGAATATGCTTCAACACACAGATCTCGAGTTTCCACATCCATTAAAGAATCTCGATCTCAATCTCATTCCAGATTTTCTAGAACAAGTTAAACTTCGACAACAGATGGCGTCAGAAGATCGACTTGCTCACCGAATGATTGTTGAAAACATGAAAGCAAATCCAAGAGTGAACAAAGATGAATTGAAGAAGCAAGTGTTCAGAATGACGTGGAAACTGAAATCAATTGAAGAGAAGCAGATGGATCACTGGATGAAGAATCTGTTGATCATTCAAAAGAAAAATGAGCAGATGGAAAAAAGAGACGTGCAAACCTTTGATGGATTTGAAGAATGTATATTTCTTGCTGAACCACGTGACAAAGCAGCATTCAATTCTTGTCTCATGAATGCACGAAGGAAATTCAAAAAGAATGAGGTCGAGAAGGTTGAAGACAATGGAAAACCATATCAGTTGTACTTCCACAATCATCTGAAAAATGTTGAAGAAATCACAACCTTCATCAAAGCAGTGTTCGACAAAGAGAAGGATCATCCATTCAAGATTAGTATTGACTTTGGAAAGATTATTGAGAGGAAAGACAAAGATGAGACAACATACAAAGACTTCAGACCAGAACTGGAGAACACATCGAAGAGTTTTCCAACAGTGAGAAGAAGTGCAGGAGACATCACTGAGTATTCGAAGTATGCTATCAATCTTATCAAAGAATCACAAGAGAGAACTCTGATGGATACTAAGACAATGTACATCGCATTCCACTCCATTCTAGTTGCAGTCTATCGATTCCCAGTCGCAGGAAAAGCAAATGCAATTCTCACTGAACACATTAAAACGAGAAACGTTCGGTACATCGATTCTGAGTTCAACATTTGCTTCTTTCAAGCACTATCGTTCCTCACACTTCCTGAGGTCCCTGGTAAGAAGATATCAATCAACATGAGAAACGTTGAAGCAAAAAGATTGTTTGCAGAATCAATGAATCTGACACACCTGAAGCCACATCAACTTACTGAACACTTACGCAATTATCCTGGATTTGATATTGCATGTGATTTGGAGAAAGAAATGATTAGACACAACATCACAGTTCACATTTATGAGTTCGATGAAGACAAGAAGAAGTATTTCCTCAGTCAGTCGTAAATCAACGAAAATGATGATGCTCGTGTTCTTCCCATCCTGATGATTCCACTAACATCAACTCTCGTCCATGTGATGTTCATTGTTGATCCTGAGAAAATCACTGGATACAAACTCTGTCCATATTGTCAGTGTAGAGGATTCCAAGTGAAGAATAAAAACTACAGCAGAGATTTTGAGAAGCATCTTGCTGAGTGTAAAGAGCTTGATGGAAAACATGTGAAGAAGATCTCTCTTGACAAAACACCAAGACCATATGTTCCACACATTCTCAACAATAGAACATATGAATTTCTGATGGCACACAAGAGACAAGACGAGTTCAAACCTACACAATACTACATCACTTACGATTTCGAAACGATGGAAGATCTCATTCTTGACAATTTATTCTCTGATGACAATACTCAGTTGATATCCCACTTGAAGCCTCTCTCCGTTGCATCAGCAATTAAAACAAAATCAGGTGTGAAGTCAATCTACTTTGATCTTCGAGATGGAAAAGACTTTGTGCAGCAATGGATCAGAGAACTCTTCAAATATGCTGAGACAGTTCGAGAGGACAATCTGTATGAAGACCCAGAGATTCCCTCACAAAACCAAGTCAGTGTCATTGGATTCAATAGCTCCAGATTCGATATCAATCTCATCTTCCGTGATCTCGTTGACAAAGATTGGAAAGTGGTGAGCTTCCTTGGATCCACAACGAAGTACAAACAAGTGTTGATCAGACATGAGAAAACACAACAAGTGCTCCGCTTTATTGACATGATGTCTTACACTGGACCAATGACTTTGGATAATGCAGTCAAAGCTTTTGGTGGAAACACTACACTCCAGAAATCATTCTTCGCTTACGAATCATTTGATTCATCAGACTACGACGCAGTGCTGAGCAAACCAGAACCATTCTCCAAATATGAATTCTATTCCAGTCTGAACAACAGTGAAATGTCTGATAGTGACTACCAACTTTACCTTGATGATTGGAACAAACAAGGATTCAAAAACAGGTGGGAATACCTCAAGTTCTACAACATTAGAGACGTCGAATGCATGATTGCACCATTAGACACGTTAATCAATTTGAACTTCCAATACAAAGTGGATATGTTGCATAATCTCTCATTGTCAGCGAATGCTTCAGCAATCAAGTATGCTTGTGCGTACAAAGACTTTGATATTGATGAAGACTATAACGAATGTGACGAATCTGGACCAATCAAAATCACGAAACAGTACTGGAAGTACAAGGTTGCATCCTACATTTATCAAGACCAGAAAGCTCATCGCAGTACTGATAAAAATGTCACTGAAGCAGACTATGAGTGGTTCGTTCAACAGTGCAAGAGAGTGTGCTCTATCTGCAAGAGTCACTTCTCACAAGCAGTGCGACCAACATTAGATAGAATCGACAATGCAAAAGGACATTCAAAAGAGAACGTGAAGATCTGCTGTGATTACTGCAACACCTACAAGTCAGACAAAGATGAACATCTCACACGATTGAGGATTCAACTCAAGAAGTTTTGCATCTGGAAATCATTGCCGATGACTCTGACACATGAGCAAACATATCACAAGTTGAGAGCAGCAGTGACTGGTGGATTATCTAATGTTCAACATCGACAGAATATCAAAGACGCGACGCCGATCAATCACTTCAAGTGTGAAGATGGAAAAGTTGTCTCCAAAGATACTGAACATAAAATGACTCACGTCTGTGGTGTTGATTTCAACTCTCTTTATCCAAGTGCTTTCTCATCAATAAAGAACAAGAATAATCCATACACCAATCACAGAATGTACATGCCAGGAAGATGTTTGTTCACCGCAACAGGAGATAAAGAATGTCGGAAGATCATCGAAGACAAGAATCAGAAGACATTATTTGTTGCAGAGTTGAAAGGACACATCGATGAGCAGTATATAAATGATTTCATTAACTTCCCACCAATCTTCAGGAATATCGTGGTCAATACGACTGAAGAGAATATTGGAGAGAAGACTTATTCGTTGATGAAGAAACATGGATTGAAGACTGATGACAAACAACGGAAGCTGACCCAACTCTTGAGCACACACGATCAGTATATGTTCTTTTCGACATACTATCTGTGGTTCCTCATCGACTATTGCCACTTCATCGTCGACGATATTAAGAGTGTGATGGTATTCTCGAGACATGCTGGATTTGAACCATTTGTGACCTCATTCATGAATGATAGAATAGAAGCAATGAAGGTTGGAAACAAAGGAAAGGAACAGTTCTGTAAGACCAACTTGAATGGAAGTTATGGATACGATGGAATGAACACTGAGAAGTACAACTCAATCACAATCTGCAATGAGAAGAGAACATATTTGAAACAGATGATGAAAGGATTTGTAGCGACAAGAGAGATCAATGAGGACAACTACATCGTGATTGAAGATCGAGAGAAAGCATCATGCAAGACATGTCTGCAAGAAGCAGTGTTCACACTCGACAATGCCAAGTTCTGGTATCTGAATTTCATTTATAACTTCATGTACAAATGTCTAGACATGAACAAGATTCACTTCTGTGAGGGAGATACTGACTCTGCTTATTGGGCAATTGCTGGAGATCCAAATGCTGGTATTCATCAACAATTTGAACATGTGATTGCTGACAAGGAGTTCTACGATGCTCACAAATATGAATGGTTTCCAAATCCTGATAAGGGAGTTGATGATGAGAAGAAGTTGTTGGGACTAGCAATTGAGAAGGAAGGTGAACAGATGATCTGTCTCGCACCCAAGTGCTACTCTCTCGATGAGAAATGCATAATCAAAGGAGTATCACTGAAGAAAACAAACATCACAAGTGACGATTATGTGAAGTGTCTTAATGGAGAGAAAACTGTGACTACAACATTGAACTTTCAAACGAGAAGAGTTCATTCTGACGATGACACCAATGGATTTGAGATAGCCAAAATACAACAACAGAAACTCAGTCTCAGTGGAATTCATCTGAAGGCAATCGTACTTGAAAATGAATCGTGTCCTCCATTCATTCATGGACTGAAAGCAACTGATTATATAATTGAATAAACACAAACTTTATTTTTGAATAAATGAATACACGACAGATCAATGCATTAGTGAATAGGTTACTGAATTGCACACAACACTCTAAAGAGAAAATATTCAATGTCAAGTTCAATAGAACCAACACGTTACCAGTATATGACGTCTATGATTCACATGGAGAGTATGTTGCAAACGATGAGACATATTTTGAGGATTGGTTTAATGGAGGTCTCTCTCCGAATTTAACTATTTCAGATGGAACAAAAGTAGTCTCACAGTTTCTGATTGCATTCTTGGGAAAACGTTTTAGTGATTGGAGATGTGAAAAAGCATACAAGATGTATAAAGAATATCATCGAAAGTACAATCAGCAAGTGACACCAATTCTCTCACCAAGAGTTCGAAGCCCTGTAGAGGCAAGACCAATCCCAATCCCAACTCCAGTGCAAAGACCAATAGTTATAGAACCACCTGAATATCTCATTATTCCTGGACAGAAGAGAAACTTAAAATCGGCTGGGTTTGAATATGAATATCCAATGAAGGAGAGGAAATTTGAAGAGGAGGACGATGATGACATAATTCCCAATCCACCAATGTCAATCAGAACAACTGCGTCCAAACACCCTGTGAGAGAGATCAGACAGTTCGAACCTACGACACAACAAGTACTGAATAAGTTGGAACAAATGAAAGGATTGTTTGATCATCAACAGAGAAACGATTCAGATTATGAACAGATCAAAGCTGAGAACTCAATAATGAATAATCAAAAGCAGATGGAACACTTTATTACATCACACATTCTGGATGCCAATAAAATGAACAGAGACACATTTGTTCGAGTCTCAATTAACAGAACTATTGCGATTGATGATATTGACTTCATTCTGACTCACACAAAACAAATCCCATTCGGAGGAAGATCATTTCAGGATTGGTATGAGGAATTTGATCACAGATGGAGTGCTGCACATCCGAGGAAAATCCAGAGAGAAAAAGGAAGTGATAGAATGAGAATTGATCCACCAATGATTCCAAAAGCAACGGAAAAAATTGTGTATCCTTTTCGATCAAAAATGCAGTTCATGTCCAAAGCAATTACTGGAGATCCACAGAAGACAGCAGACAGAAAGGTTCCACAGAATTGTGATCGACCTTATTTCTCTCCCAAGTTTGGATCCTGGGAAATTGATCTTGTATTCATCCAATCACCAACGTCGAAAACAGTTCTGCAGATATATCTATTTGCAATCAACATCAACACCAAATACCTTGTTGTGATTCCTATACTGGATAAATCATGGAGCAAGGTCAAGACTGCAATCAACGATCTGATTAATCATCGTGGAGTTACAGTGAATAACATTCGAGGTGATGGAGAAGCTGCATGGACTAGTATTGAAGCATCAGAGTTTTTCAAGCAACAGAAAGTCAGTACATATTTCACAAGCTCACCATTCACAAATCACAACAGAATTGTCGATCGAGTGATCAGAACAATCAGGGACGGATTCCAAGGTAATACAACACAAATGGCAAATCATTCATTGATGAATCAGATGGTGGTATACTACAACACGACTCCACATCGAGCATACTGGAACAAGTTCACTCCACAGCAAGCACAGAACAATCGTGAAATCGAAGCACTGTACATCTCCAGTTGTGAAGAACCATTAAAGAATATCCAACGACAGCAGACGACACAGATGTTATGGAAATACAAACCAGGAAATATTCTGTTGATTCACCTTGATCTGGACAAGACTGTTGCCAAGTTTCAGAAGAAGCGAAGACAGTTTCAATTCGTGGGGAAATTCATCGAATACAAACACGGTAATGTTGTAGCAACTCTACTGAATGGTCTCACCTGTCTGTCAAAAGTTGTCTATGTTCCAATTCAACACACAAAGTTCCATGCAGACTCAATTGACGACTTAACTCCAGAGTTCATTGCTGAATTTAATCTAGCGTAGTGCGATCTTCGATCTGAGAACTTTGTTCGTTTTCAAAAATGTTTCAGATATTTTTATTTCATTGAAATGTCATCACTAAAGATATTAGAACCGTTTGATCCTGAACAGAAAGAGTTCACAAACATCCACGACTTTCAGAGATACTTGGAGAAGAATAGAAAAGAACTGAATGAGTACACCACGCAGAAACTGAATAGGATGATTCAAATTGATGGGTATCGAATAACAAAAATAAGAGGCGAGATAGCACTGAGGAAACGATATGTCGATGCTTCCACTCCTCCTAATTCACTCTCGATTGATCAAAGATTGTCCGACATTGAAGAATCAATTCGGACGTTGACAGACACTCTCAGCATGAGGCTTCGAAGTCTTGACGAGACCATTGGGAATCTAATTCAAGAGTTCTCTGACCCTTCTGATTAGTCCATCTTTGTTGATTTCGTTCAGTGCAACTCCATCTGTATTGTATCGAAGAATGATTGCTTCACACTTTTGTTTTCGTTGGTAGACATTCCAGAACTGTCGAATATCAATTGGTGAGTTCAACTGAGGATAGACTCGACTGATTCGTTCTTTGTTGAATCCTCCAAAGATCCACATCGAATCGATGTTTGACTTCATGTCTGCAGACAAACTGAACAGCTCATGCATCGTCAGAAAGAAAGTGAATTTCGGTTGTCGATTCTCCAGTAACAAGTCCATCATTGTCATTCTATTTTTGGATGCTCTTCGTTCACCAAGGATTCTACGACAGTCATCCAAGAGGATAATCGTTTGGAGATTCTTCATTGAGAAGTCATCAATGTAAAGTGCATCAAAGAGATCCTCTCGACACTCATCAGTAATTCTATCTTGCCACTGGTTGTCAATAATCTCTTCATAAGCAGCTTTTGATTCAGAGAGTTCCAACAGAAATGGAAGTGCTTCATCGTATTTCACTTTCACGTATGGAACATTCAATATTGGTTTGAATTTATCGAACGTTGGATCAATGTTCTTATCAGTGACGAAGACAAAGAGGTGAAACAGTTCATTTCTGACTCGAACATTCTGGAGCTTGGCAACCTCTCGAAGAGCATTGAATGTTTTTCCACTTCCTCTGTTTCACACGAGGACATTGACACTGTTGCGATTGAAATTCAAGTCTGGATGTATTTGTGATTGCACTTCATGAGAAACATTCCTATTTGATGCTTCACTCAATTTTGCATTCACGTATGCTGTTAATGATTGATTCGATTTGTTCATTTGTGATTTAACTCCAATTAAAATATACTTTTGGTTTTTTTATTTTGAATGAAAACACACAATGTCACAAAAGATAGTGTACGTTCAACCACAAAGAAAAGCACAAGCGAAGAAACCAAAAATGAGATACGGACCGGAGACTCAAGCAGCATTGAAACGAATCTATGCTGACGATGATATTCAAACCAGACGCAATGATGTTCTGTGCAGTCTTCCATCAGCGTTAGAATACATCAAGAGAACTGGACGAAATTGGACTGCGAAAATAGAACAATATGGACAAGTTCCTGATGTGATGGTCTACGATAATGATACTGGAGATCTGATTGCAGTCAATGGTGCCATGCTAACTCCATACAATAGTAGACCAGTCAAAGAGACATACTATGCAATGAATCCAACACCAGATATGCGAAGACAGAAACCATACACATCATTCAATCAAGAGAATGGAAGGAAAATAAAAGCGGTGCATAGGAATTTCCTCAAGAATGGAACATACGATTTGCCAACCAATTATCGAGACATCGGCTATGAAGAGATGAAGACTAAACGATCTCAACAACCATTTGCAATAATGAAGAGAGCTGTTGGTGAACACATGACAGACACATTGGGAATAACTCGTGCAAATCGAAGTAATCCAGCTGATCCCAGCAAAAATGTGTTAGACAATATGGTGTTCAATTCAATTCAATCACAGATTGCATCACTGATGTGGGATCAATGGCTTCTTGATCATGTTCAGGACTTCAATCCCAGTATGAAACAAAAGAAAGCCTTCAAAGATCAGATTTATCCAGTGTTTCTCCAAATGATCACTCAAGATCCAACACATTTATCGGAATACTGCACTCACTATTCACATCATATATCAACACAATTGAATCAACTGAAAGCCAAAGCATTCAAAACAGTCACAGATGATGATATCAGCGGATACCAATCTGAAATGCCTGGATATTATCGATTTGCACAGTTGGACAGTTCTGGAATGGGAGCTATAGATCGAGCAGAAATGTGAATATAAAAACATTAATATATATTTTTTATTTTTATAGAAAGTGATGCAACCAATTCTAAGTTGTCAATTTACGAAACACACAAGTTCTTCTTCAGTACCAACATCAATCACCAACAATGTCATCATCGATAACAAAGGATCCAATTCCGGAAGATCGAAACTCGAAGATCGCAATGAACAATGCACGAATGTTGAACTAGAGAATGTTCCAGGTGCTTATGATCCACCACTGGAGACGTATCCATCAGCTCCAATCCAAAGTCGTTCTATTCCACTGCGGGAGTACACTTCCAACATTTCAGCATTTAAAGATCAGTTATTACTCGTCTACAAGAATGCATTCGCTTGTGAAAAGAAACTATTGAATAATCTCATTGAACCATCGAAGAAACTGATCACAAACCAAAGTGATTTATGTGCACTGATTGCGACATTAACTGGAATCAATGATGTGGTGATCGAACTGGATGACCTGTCTGACAAGTGTTTATGTCTGAATAAACTCCCAATCTTTCGAACAATTTTCAAGATCCTTGTTGGTGGAAAAGACATGAGTATTGCCTATAACGAAGCATACAACACTATTCTCAATTATGGCATTTCTCTGACGAAAGCAATACCCCGTAAGGGTAGAAATCTCTTCTGAGATTATTTCCTCGTTAAAATTATAAATGAATTGTATTTTTTATTTTTCCATAAATGGCACCAGGAAGTTTCAACAAACTCAAAAATATCGGAAAACAGTTCTTTCAATTCATCAAACCTCTAGCTCCAACATTACTTCAAGTCGGTGGTGGATTGCTCTCTCAAACAAACAGTAAATTCGGACAAACAGCAGGTGGAATACTCAATGGATTAGGCGGAATGATGGACGTTTATCAGCAAAATAAGGCGATCAATCGTCAACCAAAACCACAGATGATCGAGTACGAACCTCCACGAAATGGACGATACTCCAATGATGATATGCCACTCTCGTCAAATTCCAAAATTCAATTCAAAGGATAAACATTCACTAGTATTCGAATATTTTTATTTTTATTAAAATGGCACCAGGTTGGTTATCAAAATTAGCAGCAGTTGGAAAAAACATACTCAGAGTTGGAGCTCCATTTCTGAATCTCATCCCCTTTGTTGGACCACTGATTTCTAAGGTAGCACAGACAGGAGTTGAGATGATACCAGATGTGAAATCGGATCAACAAATCCATGCAGAAAAGATGGTACAATATGAGCAAGCAATCAATGAAGGAAACACTGCAGTAGCGAACAAGCTCAGAGGTGAAATACTGAGACTGGAAGAAAAGCTGAAGCCGAAAGCAAAGAAGAAGAAACTGAAAAAGAAATAAGCATTATTGTTTTTTTATTTTTGATAAAATGAACTCGCATATAACACATCTGACAAACAAAAGAACAGGAGCATCATCATTAACTGGAAACACCACAGGATCAATCAAGTACACACGAGATGATATTGGTCAAATTCAACAGCAACTAATGTCTGAACATCACATCAATTACCTTCTGAATGATGGAGCACACAGTACTTCTATTCAAGAATTGAAACCATCAGAGAATTCACGATTCTACAAAGGACAGGAAATAATCATTCCACACACTGGCAATCAAGACATTTGTCAAATCGATGATTCGTTTATCACATTCACAATGACAGCTACATTGAAAGTCAACAACTGGAAACAAACTGCAGGTAAAATTGGCTCGTACATGAATGAGAGGATATTCATATTCGTTGGACTCAAACATTCGGCATCAATCTTTCGTGATATTACTGTTCTTCACAATAATCAGAGAATAATCAGCACAACAACCAATGACGTATCAATGGAATCTCACATCTACAATATGATCAAACCGAAGAGTCAATTGGAGAATCGAAAGCATTGTCACACACCTTGGCAAAATGCTTGGAATCATGATGAATCGGTTGCTGGTGTTTATATTCCATTGTCCGATTTCACAACAACATCTGGAACAGGAGTGTTTCAAGACACGATTGATGTACCAATTCGTGTGTCGATTAATCTTGAAGATCTTCTAATTTTCTCAGGAATGACTGACTATCCAAGATGTCTCTTCGGAGATCTGAAACTCAGTGTTCACATGAATGAAGATGCTTTCGTTTGTTGTCCTGTGAATCCTGAACTGACACTGAAAAATACACTCTCATTGCTGGTCAGTGAATATACATCAAAGTTTCCTCCCATCCGAGATTCACTTGTTTATTGTAATCGTGATCGTCCAACCTTCCTTCCATATCTCGTCCCCCCATGTACAAAGAACTTCGTTCAAATCGGTCAATCATTTAAGATCATGGCAGTAAAACAAGATTGTGTATCTCCACATCCAACTGGTATTACCTCGGAACCTTCCCCTGATGAACAATACATTTCTCTCAACATTATGGATTATTGCATTGATGATGTGTATTGCATGAGTGCTGGATACAAAATGAAAGAAATTGCGAAAGAGAATCTGAAGAAAATGTATCAGAATCGTCCTGGGACAATACCAGCAGAAAAGATATCGTTCTATCCATTTCAGAAGACACCAACGGCAACAGGTATTGATTGTACTCAGCAAATGGTACTCGTGAATGCAAAGGATATCATGCTTCTCTTCCGTCACTATGATAATGAAGTCACATGTTTCCACAATCCAATGCAGAAGAATATCCAAGTGAATCTCCTCAACAAATACGATCCAGAACAACCCACAACAACTATTGGAGCACGTTTCTATCAGTTCGCATTATCAACTCTCAACCTTGATTCATACCTTACTGTTCCAGATGATTTGGAGCGATCATTGACAGATTCTCTCGTTGAAGAGAAACTCACAGGTGATCAGAATTATCCCAACGAAACAATGACAAGAGTTCGACCGATTCATGACAATTCTGATTTTCTTTTATGCTTTTCAACTCAACGTAGTGGATGTCCAACAAACTGTAATGATTCGATCAGTTCCAGAGGTCAGAATGTTCCAGTCACTTTGAGATCTCAGCCAATATATCAGGGCTTGATTGACACATACTACAATGTTCTTGATCCATGTCAGCAAACTGATAGAGGCGATGGTTTTATGACAAGATTTACGCATCCTCCAGCACCGATTTTAGCAACAACCGCAACAACTTGGTGGGTATTACGATACAGCAATGGTGAACCTAAAGTTGAGTATTATCCAAATCACACACTGAAAGCGTTACACAAGGAACTTGGAATAATGAAATCTTAAAACAGCAAAAGAAAATAATGATATTGTATTTTTTATTTTTCTATAAATGAGAAGTATCAGATCAAATCAATCCAAACCAACATCGACATTAATTGAGCAAATCGAAGTGCAATCGTATATGCCAAAACAATGGGATTCAGAACCTCATGTGTATTCTATTCAGGAAGTACATCCAACAAATCCTCCCATGCCATGCAGAATTGGAGATGAGATTGAAGTCCCACTGTGCTATGATGGTCATGATGTGACTGAGTTTGCGAAGAGTCATCTGCGTATCGATCTCACGGTTACCTTTCCATATTCGAAACCAACCAGTGCATCTGGGCAATATTTTGGAATGTATGGAATGTTCTACGGTTACAAATCATCATCAGATGCAATTCGAGACATGAGACTCGTCGACAGTCAAGGAAACATCATTGACAATACACTTCAGAATAATCACATCCACGAATCATTTCTTTATCATACTTTCAAATCTCATGAAGAGAAAAACAACATGAAGCATTGCTACAGCCTTTGGGAAAATGTTCAGAGAATGGATCCAAGCGTGTGTGGATACTATCATTGTCCAGTCAATGCTGCCTCTTCAAACATCACATTTACGATCACACTGGTCATTCCATTTGTGAATCTCCTGCCATTAAGTACTTTTGATCAGTATCCAAATTCCATCTTTGGTAATCTCCGATTGAGGTTTCATTTGACAACAGATTCACTTGTGTATTGTCCAATTCGAGTTTCTACAATCGTAAGGAAAACACTTGAAAACAGTATCGATCAAAATCCAAGTATTTCGATATCAACTCTGTCAACTCAATCCCAAACAGAATTAATGTACGATGGAGACTTCTCGACATTGACTCAAGAGTTTACACAAATCGGGAATCCAGTTCAACGAATTCAATATTTTCAACCGGCATCATCAGGTACTGTCAAATCTATCGCTACATCGCCAGACACTTCCACTGTTCTTGCTTCATCAGTGGATATAGTCACATCAGTTTGCAATGGATATCAGATAACTGATGCAACTAAACAATCTCTCATAAACACTTACACAAAGACTTTATATGTTCTGAAAGCTGAAAGAATTGACACACAGTCATTTCAATCAAAAGCAAATGCAATGGGAGTGAGATCAAACATCAGTATCAAACTCAACAATCTCATGAATCTCATGTGCTTATTCCCTGAAAGACCAAATGAATGTACAGTCTTCAGAAATCCTCAATATGTTGGTCAATTCGAAATGCTTGGATCCAACTTTCCTAATTTCCCAATGTCAACTATATCACCAGAGTTCTATCAAATGATGATGGTGAACGGTGATTTTATCGGTTGTTCAGCTACTGAAGAGTTTGAGAATTCAATTTGTTCCACTCGAGTATGTCACGACAGAGGAGCTGACTACAAGAGAACAAGACCAGTCACAGATGCAACTTGTTTCACATTTATGGTTCCAACTGATCGAAGTGAAATTGCTGGTGGTGAAGAAGGTATCTCAACAGCAGAATCAGTGAATATCGTCTACAGAGGAACACCAATCAATCAAGGTGAACTTGATCCATATTTCACGTCTACTAAAGATGGACCTCCTCCACCAATACTGGCATTGCATCAGGCTACATACTGGTTGTTCTGGATTGAGAATGGACAACCACGAGTGCGATATGTCATTGATCGTCGACTCCAAGAAGCATATGAAGAAGTGAAGAGAGGTTATTAAGAATCAAATATGATATTTTATTTTTGTAGAAATCATAAATGGTGAAGCGTTACTTCTCAATTCAGAATTCTCACACTGCTAAATTCCCTCATGATTTTGCCAATTCCAGAAATCAAAAATATGTTCACTATCTCGACTGCAAACTCATTCATGTGAAAGAAGAAATTAATGGTAACTCAACTGTCATCTCAAAGGATATTCCTCAGCACATTACAATCCACGGTGATTGGATCCAGACAGATGCATTCAACGACTCGTTTGTTGCTTTCTGTAACGAACAGATTGCGAAGCGAAAGAAGTGGGAACTAACTACTCGACAATCAATTGTGAAGATCTGGTTCAAAGACAGTTCTGGTGAATCAATTGAGATGGAAACACAAGAGACAATCAATGGAAAAATAATCAAGGAGTATTATGAATTCCTTGTTGATCTCATGTTGGAGTATTAATGCTTCGCATTTCTAGTATGACTACGTCATGGTATTAGTCAGTGAATTATATTTTTGGATTAGTTCATTGATGAGTGTCTGTTGTTGCCCGACGATTGAACATAATTCCTGAATAGCTTTCACGCAGAAGCAAGAGAGTTCTGCATAATCAACTTGAAGACAATCTGGATTGGAATCATTCACGACTTCAGGAAAGATTTCTTGGATCTGTTGAGCAATTACACCAATGTGTTTCTTCTCTCTTTCCTTCTTCAAGCATTCACATTTCTCTTTGCAGTTCCTCAAGTGTTCTTCATCTGTCTCATTTTCAATTTGCTTTGTCACTTTGTTGATCTTCGAGTCAAATGTGTTGAACTGATACTGTACAATTTCCACTTTATTCAATTGTTCAAGAACATTGGGATATGGTTCAATATTCCTTTTAACTCTTCTGTCTGACAACTGAGAAAAACTTCCTGTTGGTGATATTGAAAATACTCCTGAACCAGTGTCCTCATCGTAGTAATACAATGCTGGTGTGTCACACGGAGACCACATGATAATGCCATCACCATTGAACTGAATTCCAGAAGTTTCTGCAATCGATTGTGAAATTGAAATACCAGACTTAAATGTTGAAGCCGGATATGTTCCAGGATACTTTGGAAGTGATCCCTCTGAGATATTCCACTTCGCTCCATTCACGTTGATCAATCCTCCGATTTCTGGTGTCGCAATACCAGCTGAACAAGTGATTGATCCATTTGTTGAAACGACGTTTTGGATTGAGGATATCGCTGTCTGCTGTGCTTCAGTTGTCTTCTTTAGTGCGTCGACTTCTTCCTGATTCGTTTCTAATTCCGTCTGTAGTGAGTGAATGACTGCTGCATTCTCAGTGATCGTCGAAAGATTATGATCAATCATTTTCTCAATCATTTGTGAATTGTCTTTTTGTCGATTCATTTCTGTTTGCTTTTTCATTGAAATTAAAATTTTTGATTCCCTCATGAACATACGTCACCGGCACATTATTTCTAACATACTCAGAGACTAGCGAACAGTTCTCTTCTCTCATTGATTCAATTAATGCTTGTTCTGAACATACTCGACGTCTTTCGCTGTACATCTCAGTTGGATTCATTTAATACAAATTAAAAAATTCAAAAATAAATTTTCATTCGTTGTTTTCTCAGTTTTGGATTTTTCACTAGAAACGAGGATCAATGGGTTCGATCACTCAATTCTCAAGAGTGCGTTTTACGTTCTAATTCGTCGTGTTTTTGATTCCTGTGATGTCCAGCATCATCATGGTATGCTTCTTTTTTTGAAGATTCCGGACTTTTGCAGAGTTATGCGGAGTTTCACAGACGGTCTCAGATCTCTGCACAAGTATGTATTCTTCATCATATCAACATCATTTTCTCCTTATTTCAGCTCTGTTTTCACTAGTTTCAGCCGAATTGTCACTTCATTTTCACTTGTTATTGATTCATTTTTGGTCTCACTTCCGTCTTCGTTTTCTCGTTGTTTACTGTTTTTTACCACTTCATTCATACTCAGTTCTCTTAATCTTGTTCTCAATTGAATTGCACTAATTTCCGTTAAGTGAAGATTCCGAAGTTTTACCGAGATCTCACTTTCAACGGCTCACTTCATATCTCGGAATTTTTCCGTAATCTTCATCATATCACGAACATTTTTGAATCATTTTTGTTGTTTTTAAGAGAAAAAAACCGGAACACAGACCTAATTTTCACGATTGGTGCCACATTTCACGTCATTTTCACGATCGTCAATTTCCCTCTCATTTTCATACTTGCCCACTTCATTGTTGGTTGGTTCGCTTTCTTTTACTCTGTTTTTGTGAAAAAAGTTGATGAAAAGTTGACTAAAATGATGTGCTAGTGAAGTGAGAACGGCCCACAAAATGGAAGTGATATGAGCAAAATGAAGAGGAATGGTGAAGAGATCAGATGTGAAATGGGGAGCAAAAGTGATGAAATGAAAGGGACTACAGTCGGTTTTGAAGTGACAAAAACGGTCAAAAGTTGAGAAGTGAAAACATGAAAAAGTGACTTTATGGGAGAACTATCCGACAAAATCTCCTCAAAATTCGAGCACACCTTACTCAGACCGTGAGAAAGAAGGATTTACAGTGAAAATCGGATCAAAAAATCCATAGTGTCAAAATGTTGGTGCAAGTGTGTCGTCAGAGGTGTGATCAAAGAACCGTCCATAAAAAGTGAACTATAGGTGATGTACAACCAGAATTCTCAAAAAAGGGTTGTTTAATGACGATTGTGAAGTGGTTTGAAGGAAAATCGTTTAAAATGAAAATTGGTGAAAAATTGTGAAAACGATCGTATGTCGAGGATCGTCAGAACCGAATGACGTGAATACCTGTCCACTATCGTTTTGACACCTACGGAGACCATCAGAGGGCGAAAAGTGACGTGTAGGAGAAGAGCGAGACGTCACTTTCTCCTCCTTAAAAATTTTGTCATTTTCAAAATATGTTGTGGGGTCGGATCAAACTTTTTTTTCAAAAGTGCTTTTTTCCTAAAATTTCACCTATCAAAATCAATTTTGTAATTTTAGAACGTGTTTGAGCACAATTTGAGACATAAAGGTGTTCATAGTGGCGAAATCCGAACATCGACTTTTTCGTCACTTTTTCGACCTAAGTTCGGTACACAGTTCGACGAATTCTCAACCGATTTTCATCGGGATTGTCTTGATCGATGACCGACAGTGTCCCCGAGATTTTAGAATTTTTTTCAGAATTTTTCGAAATGGTTCTCACATTGGTTTCACTTGATTTGTGGTCAAAAATAGATTTTCAGTGTTTTCATGACCTATCGTGGTACTTTCTTAAGTGAGGACGGTCTCCAAAATACAACCAATTGTCTAAGCGAACGTAAAACTCATTCTTTGTTCGTAAATCGCGATATTTGAATGGCTCAAGTACCTTTGTGTATGTTCCAATGAGTTCACAATTCTCTTTTTTCAATTCATTTTCAACGAACGATTGTGTGTATCGTTTTCGTTTGTTCTGATGAGTTCTGAATCCTTTCATCCATTTTGATGGGATCACTATCCATTCAATTCCTTCATGTCGATATGTTACTGGAGTACTTGAATGAGTGTATTCAGAATTGAGTTCACAATTCTCATTTTTCATTGATTCAATAAGCTTCTCTTTTGTGCACCGATTTGCTGGTCGAAGATATTTCTGACGATTCAGATGTGGTCTGTATCCTTTGACGAAACTATTGACGTACACTTGATAAGTTTCATCAGGTTTCTCTTCGAGATAGTATTCGAAAGTGCTTCCAGTGAGATATGTTGTTCCTTGTCGATTGAGAGTCGGAGGTGATTTCATGATCAAATTATCTTTCTCGAGAATTTCTAGGAGTTGTGTTGGGGTCAAGACGCTGCTCATTTTATACAAATTAAAAAATTGAATAAAAAAAGAAATCGACGTTGTTTTCTGAAAGTACTCAAAAAAAGCTTCAAAAAAGAAACTTTTCAAGAGGTCCGTTTTTCGCCTTTATTTTTGAATTTACGGCTAAATATTGACTACTCTGAAATGTCAATATTTTCAGTAGTAAGTGAGATGGAAATTAGAATGAGTCATATTAAAAAAATCAATTGGCTCTGAGATTCAAATTGATTTCTCGTTCCAATTCTCCTAGGAGTATCGACTATGGCAATCGGGTTCCCAATTCGTCTATATCACTACTCTTGCGGCAATCTTCAATTTCTTTCATGATGGAATTTTTGACAATGTCCTCAAATATTGTTGACGTCATCCATCCCTTCGGTGACGTACGCATGGTTAGCCATTCTTCTTTGTGATCCTTGAGGATGGGAAGTGGGTAGTCATTGTGGAAGATGAGGTGCGATCGATAGCGTTTTCCTGACGCACCAACCACAAATAGTGATGTCATTTTCGTCATTGGTTTCGTACGGACTGTGTTGCAGCGTTGACGGGTTGTTTGACCGATTACCTTCCCAGGTCGGAAGGATCTGTTCTGAAGAGAAGTTTCGTCAGCTTGGATTATTAGATCTTTGTGGTAGTGATGGGTAGCCGTTAGTTGATAAAGTTTTCGTAAAAATGGGACAACATTTTCGACGGTAGAGGCATTGAATCTCGCCTGATCAACCACTACAGGGCGAATTGTTTTTAGTTCGATGTGCCTTGACAGAAAGTGATAGACCCATCCAGCAGATGGCAACTGGGGATATTCGACCGTTGGCGTTCTTCGGGACTTGATGAACTGTGCCTGAAGGAGAATCATGGAAGAATGATCACACTTTCAATCGAACTTGCATGTAGAGAGGACAATCATTTTTCTGGTCTAGCTTTTGGATGTGACGTAGGAGGATGTCTTCTTCGTTGATGGTGAGATAGGGAGGCCGTCCAGACCTGTGTGGTTCGCGCCCCTTTTTGATCGCTTCTTTCATCCTCCATTTTGAGGTTGGACTGTGTCCATCCTTTGATGAACATGTTCTCTTCTTCTTCCGAATAGGTGCTTCTTCTTGATACGACGAAGCGGAATCACCATCATCTGAAGTACAGTCTATCATTTGAATTCGACCCATTTTAATTGTTTCGTTGTCGAAAGATACAATCAAGGCCATCACGATAGCGAAACGTGTGAAAACATCGATATTGAATCAGAGAAGCACAATAAGAGTGTGAGGAATCCATTAATGATCTGTTCTATTCTTGATGGAGATCAGCCCATTTCGTGAAAAAAAACATGGTTTCTTCAGTTCTGACGAAATGAATAAGCTTAAGAGTAAAACACTGTCCTTAGAAATGTCTATTATGCTAAATGAGATGTCAATTCCGGGTTATGGAGAAATTCCGGGTTTTGAGTGGGTCTATCAATTACTCAATTCAAGTTTCACACACTAATTAGAATGAGAAAACAAGGAAACGTGGAATCAATGCTGAAATGGAGAGATAGACTGAGAAAACAGGGAAAAGAGATTTTGAGAAGCCGCGACGACTTCGTCCTTTCGAATTGATGAAAAATACAAAAGTGGCAAATGTACCTTTTCATTGCAATCACAATTTCCGTGATGGTTTGCCTTCTTTCTGATGTAAGAGTGATAGACACTCGCTTTATTTTTTGAGTGAAGATTTTCGCCTTAATGTTGAAGTTGGGGCGTTGTCCGACGGAGGTATCTCGGAAAAAGTCTGATTAAAGCAGACAAATGAGCTGGAAGGTCAACTGGCGGAAGTGTCGAGGTATCCGATCTTGTCCAATCCACGCTGAAATTTCATCCGTTGCGCACTGTATGACGCTCCTAATCATCGCGTTCGACAGTCTGTTGGTGTTTGATAGATCGATTGCTGAAATAAGTTCAAAAATGAACAATTTCGGCTTGGATGCATTGAGAGTGTGAAACCATGGAAAAATAACGGCAAGATATCATCTGAAAGTCCGCAACAATTGATGAAATTGGAAGACATACGATGAAAACGTGGAATTTTGACTTATCTTCATCAAATCGTTCACTGTTGAGACCTGTCCGCATTCGTTTGTTTCACTTCAGATTGTCTCAGAATCTTGTCGGTTGGGAGAGTACGGTTGAAAATTGCTGAATATGTGGAGGATATGTTAGACAATGAAGAATAAGAAAACAATAAACACTGTGAAGCGGCAGAAAAGGAACATCTGCCGAATCAGGCGGCAATACGAGTATGAGTGTGGGAGAAATGTGATAAACAGTTTGAAAGAGCGAGTTATGTCAAACGGTGGTAGGAAAAGCATCTGAACGCGATGGGAGGAGAATGAAATGAAGATCAAACCATGTTGTTTCTTTTTCAGGTCCGGTTTTCAAGTTTGTTTCTCTCCGTCTATTTCTTGAAAAGTGAAGATTGAGAAAAGTCGGCATTGCCAATCTCGGGCCTTTTTCCGGGACTTTTCGGGACTTGGTCGGGACCGTCGGGCCCACGTTGGGACCAAAAATACAAATTGTGTGTCGGATCACCATCATCTAATTTCACCAAATTCTGTCATTTTCACTTCACCATCAAAAATTAGGATTGACTTGTGAAAACAACGAGATACACAACACATTTAATCATGAGACATGCTTAAATCCACATTCATTGCTCGAGTGAGAAGGATTGAAATGACGACATCGTTGAAGGAGATCAAATGCACTTTGTTTCGTTTGATTTGATGATAATCACAACGAGAACGACGAGGCCGAGTTCACTGCCACTCCTCGAATCGGAGAAGACACGTTGAACGTCCCCTCCAAGATCGCTTGAGCGAATGCGGTAGGGTTTCTGTCTGTCAACTCAACCCATCGTTCTTCCGATCCTCCAAAACAGGACAAGAACTTCGTCTGCTTTACTGAAACTGATCTCTTCTCGCTTGTTGTGTGAACAACGGTCGCGTTCAGAGTCGAGCGAGTGATGTCAGAGAAGGAGCAAGATTCAATCTCCACAACTCCGTCTGACTCGATCAACGCGGAGAACTCCATTTGCATCGCAGAGAACGACGATGAGGCGATTTGAAGGTGTCCATCCTCAACGGCAATCAGTTGAGACGAGAACGTCTTGTTCTGTCCATCAAACTCAATCGACGACATCTTCAGAGTTCCTGCGTCATTCATGTGCAGAAGAGGATTGGGAGAGGTGGGATGGAGATGGACGAGGACAAACGAGTGGCGATGAGCTGATTCTGTAGGTTGGCTTTCGTCGTCTGGTCGCCCAGGCATCGTCAAGAACTTTGTGTTTAAGACAGTCTTTCCAGCCATCCTTCACATCTCCGAGCAGATCAAGCAGCGCGAAGAGGTGTTTGTCCATCCAACCACCAACGCTCTCCTGAACGGTCTCCAGCCGTTCTGCAACGCCAACCAGACAATCACCACCACACCCGAGAATCTGAACCAGCTGCTGCGATGGGAGTTGGAAAGGGTCTTCTGCTCTCACTCAGCATCTTCAACCAATCTGCGCAGGACTACAACAGATCCCCAACGACTCCACACGAAGCAGAATCGAAGGCAGACAAAGCAGACACTCTCTTTGAAATGATCATGGTGCAGAGTGGAGTCGAAGTGAGGCTCTACCCGCATTCGAGGGGATCCATCCCGCCTCCCCTCGTTCATGTTGTCCCTGGCAAAGCTGGTAAGTTCTCACCGATGCTTGCGTCGTGTGGAGTGCTCGCTCTTTCGTCTGATTTCCTCAAACTTCTACTCCATCTCTCAGAGACAATCTTGACAGTGTCTGAGCGGCTGCCTCTCAACCCAGCTGTCATCTTGCATGTCTGAAACTGGATCGACGACACCACCCTCTTTCGGATCGAGAGCGAAAGCCAGACCAGCGTGTCGAGAAGCAAGCTCATGAACATTGTGAAGGGATGCGCGATCTCAAACCGACAATTCAAAATCAGAACCATTCTCGAAGGCCTGACGTCAGAACAGAAGTCGTTGACAATATTCCTGACCGAGCCGAATCTGGCGGGAAGGATGGAGGAGATTGTGGAGGTGTTGATTGAAGAGATGCGGCTTGTCGACAACCTGAGCCAGATGATCAAGGAATTGAACGAGTCTGTCACAAGCGAGCTCCTCACAATGACCGTTCTGAAGAAGGAAATCATCACAAATACGCTATCTATAGCAACCACAATAAAACTCCTGTGTCAATAACATCTGTGTTTTATTGCAGACTTGTTCCAGACAGTCATCAGTCTGAGTTGGTTCTGAAGGAGTCACAAATGACACCAAATCGGAACTTGCTGCTTGTTGGTCACCACTCCACAATCGCCGAACGTCTCCATGCTCTCAGCGAAGCTTGGTCTAACATCGGTCACCTGAACGAGACCGAAGAGGATGACGAGGAATGAATTTGCGAGATTGTTTGATCAAGGCAGACCATTATCCAGTTCTTAATGGCTCTAAAAATCCAAATAAAGGGAAAAACAATCTTCCACATTATGGGATGGGCCCGAGATTGGCAATGCCTAGAGAAAAGTCATGAAATGGAGGTAAAATGCGAAAAGGATGCTTCGGTCAGTGTTGCAGTTTCACATTTTCCGCTGTAAGGGTTAGATCAACTCCTCACTCAATACTATGGTTGAAAACCGTCCAAAAATATCCTCATACTCACTAGAGGAGGCGTATGAAGATGAATCTGTCAGAAGTTGAAAACGATTGTGATCTACCCAATGTCTCTCTAATCACCGATAAAGCACAGTTCAAAATGGCGAGACAGTGGAAATAGAGTATGTTTCACCTGTCTTCTCTTGTTTCTCACCGTTCGATCAAGTCTTGAGTTCAGTTTATGCTCACACAACGATCAACACGAACATCAGAATAGAAAATTCTTGCCATTCCCAACGGAGAAAGCGACCACTTTTTCAACCATCACAAACCCACAATATCAACCAGAGCTGACAAGTATACAGAGAAAGGAGGGATAATGAAGGTGAATATGATGAAGAAGTCGATGAAGGATCCGAAGAGGAACAAGCTGAAGAGGAATCGTCGAAACGGATCAATGGAGATAATGACGATGACAAGAACACTCGCCACGAAGAACATGAAGATGGCAATGATGTGACTGTCGAAGCAGATGATCAAGAAGATTTGGAAGAAAAAGAAGACACTTAAGTTGATGAAAATGAGCGTGGAAACGAAGAGAAAGAAGACGTGGATGATGAATTCAAGGGTGATGTGGAGACAGATGAAAAGAATAGAGAAACAGAAGAATCAAATAGTTTAAAACCAGACGAGCCAGACGACGGATATTTTTCGCGATGAACAAGAGAGGAAAGAAGACCATATTGAAGATGAAGCGAGCAGCGATGATCAGAATGACGCAGAAGCAGACGAAATAGTTCGGATATGCACTCTTCAATGAGAAGGGCCGGACATTTGTGAGGACGATAAAGTCGAAGTGTTAGATAAGGACACAACAAATGTTAGCGAAGAAAACGATCAATATGAGGGAAAATCCGAAATTGAAGTGGATAGGAAGGACAATGAAGGTGAGAAGGATGAGTTGGAGGTAGACAGAACATCTGAAGTGAAAGAAGACGAGGAGAGTTAGATCCAAACTCAAATTCTTCCTCCCTCCACCCAAAACGACACAAACGAGACCAATGGGGAATGAAAAGTGCTGGAAGATGAGAAAAGACTGAAATGATCTATTCAGGGACGAAAACAAAGAAAAAGAACTCAATTCATGGGAATCGACTCGAGTTCCAAGGAAGAGACTCTTTGATCCAATACTCATGAGGTTCATTTAACCATTTCACAAGATCAAGTTGATTGAAGTATTCTATAGAAATCATCGATCTGCTAGTGTCCACCCTCGAATGACTTGCTCGATCAATCCTGCATTTTTCTTTTTTTTACTTGAAAAAGAGAAAAATAGAGAGTCTGACTCCTCTGACGCGATGACTGAGAAATAAAACAGTTATTTAACTCAAATTCTCTTCAATCACTGAATACCTTGTCATGGAAAGCACCTGATGGAGATCTTCGAAAAAAGCTTGATCAGATCTCACCCATATTTCCAAAACCTCCGGTCACTGACCGTCACCACTTTTTGGTGAAAAGTGACCCGGTCACCCCGGTCACGCCAGTATAGACAAGTCCAATTTATACCTGTGTGGCCTGGCCTGACCAAGAGGAAATCACGATATTTCCTGGCCACCCACTGGCCACAAGATAAAAAAATATGGGTGAGGGTATCGGGTTGATCAAGCATTTTTTGTTCTTTATCTCTCTCTTCCCTGGCGGTTTTTTAAAAATATCATCTCAGAATCTTCATATCCAACATTTTTCAAGTTGTTTTAGTCATCTCTCAACAAATTAGAGCTTACTCGTGCAAACACTGAAAAAAGTGGTTTGATCGGCCACTCAATTTTTGTCTCGTTTTTCACTGTCCATCGCCTTTTTCTCTTTCGCATTACAGTTTTTTATTTTGATTTTCACAATCGTTGTGGGTGGCATTCTGATGTTCGATGACCACGTTGAACTTTTTCTTTTCACCCTCACCTTCTCGAGATATCGGGACTTCTTGGCCATTTGGCCAGGTGGTGGCCAGTGGCCAGACCCAATCTTGAACTTTGCAAATCTCCAAAATCATCTTGTTTTTATCCCATTCGATCCATCTCGCCTGTTTTTCATCTCCTGAATCGTTTTTGAATGTGCATTAGGCAGATCGAGAAACGAGATCCTGACCCATATTTTGAGTAAACCTCCTGACCAGTGGCCACGCCTATTTGGCTGGCCACACAGGTATAGTCCAATTCCATTCATGCCCAATTTACCGAAGTTGCCACCTCCAATTCACACCAAAAAGTCAAAACCACATCGACGAGCACCAGTGGGGGCAAAACTATCTCTCTGGTGTAAGTTCATTCGTGAATATCACCTTCTGTATCCACATCAAGATAGACGAGTGTTTGAAGTGAATTTTGACGGGATTGGATGTCTGCACTGTCAGAAGAATCACATCCCACACTCAACCCCACACGAGGAATATCTGACAGTGTCGGCCCAACCAAATTGTTGGCCAACATTTCTAAGGCATGTCCTCTCCCCACAGCATAGGAGAGGAATGTCAGAATTGGATTTGACGTGTAAGGACCCAACACTAGAAAAACCAATCAATATAGAAACCTTTGTGCTCCAGCACGCCTTAAATCGAATCGCGATTGGAGCCATCATTTTAGCCAATCAGTTGCCAGTTCGAGCATTTCAACCTCTTGTTCGAGCCACAGATTCGCTGACAGATATCCCGATCCCATATCAAAATTCCCATACAAGCGATGAGATTTTGCGTTCGATTGGCCGCATGGAACTTAAAGAAAAGAGAGATGAAGTACGACAATACCTTCGGAGTGGGTTTCCCTTTTCTATCCTTCTTGATTCGTCAACAGATTTTGACGGAATCAAACAAGTTGCAGTTTCACTGCAAGTACTACAAATCGACGAGAAACCTACTTTTCGTAAACTGGCAATTCGTCCTCTCAATACTTCATCAAATTCTGAAGCATTCCTAACACTTCTCAACCAACTTATCGGAGAATTTTCATTACCCATCAATTTATTTGTGGCGGTCGGCACGGATGGTGAGAGCACAATGACAGGGTTGGGTAACGGATTGTGGGGGAGACTGCTCCGCGAGTACAATGGTATCCTTCCTTTCCATTGTACTGCTCATCGTCTTCAGCTGGTCTACTCGCATTCTTTGGACCAAAAGGAATTTTCCGTCTATCTTTCTCTTCTTAGGGAAAACCACAAAACCCCTGGAATCCACATAAATCAAACGTCCACCAAAAAGTGAAAGAGAATCACATTAGAAATAGATGAGGACAAGAAATTGGGTGTGCAAATTGAAACTGGGGGAGATGAAGCCCATTCTTTATTTCTTCCCCATAATCTCTGTTATTTTTAACCTGAATTTGAAGATCGACTATTCCAGTCAATCTTGCGTCTTTGTGTGTGATATTTGCTCCTTCCAGCCTATATTGAGCAAATGCATGACCAGACAGAACAAAGTGTTCTTTGGGTTGATCTGTTGTTCAGAATGACAAAACCGCGAATCTTCTCACATTACGATATGTAGGGACATGTGAGACAATAAGGAGAGGCTTAATCATCAATCATGAAATGAGAAAACATGAAAGGAGGTGTATCTCGACTGACCCATCGTATCTCATCCATTCGCACTGAATCAGCACTGATTTGAGTCGTTTGAGCTGACTTTACTACTTCTGAACTTAACATTAGAGTGACAGACAGAATGAGGAGAGACTGTGAGTGTATGCTGATCTGCACTGAAACGAGGAGCATCCGCTGTTTCTGCTGAGTGAGCGTCAGGATCAACTGGGGCGGCGAAGGAAGTTACGTGTCAGATTCCCACTCCTCGTTCTCCAGTGGAGAATATGGTTCTGGCGTGGGTGGTCCTGCTGTTGTCCGAACTCCAGTAGATGGCGAGAGAACGTATGTCGATTCTGTCTCCAGGTTGTTCTTCATTATATTGTTGATCAGAGTCTGCAGACAGACCGCTGCGAGAGGAACACGAGATGGTGTGGAGCTCGTGTGAGGGCCTACTACGAGATTTGCTCAATCAGGTCGGAGCGCAGGATTCCTATCCCGCGGAGATTCGTCTCCGAAGAGGGTTCGGCCATCTTGTCACTGCTTCATGGCGAGTGAGGGAGTGATCAGCGACGGTCACGTTAGAAGGACACATTCTTCCGTTTTTGGAAGCTGCAAACTACGTAAGAAGCCGCGAAAGAAGAGCGAAGGAGAAAAATGAACAACATTGCACGGATCTGGTTCAGAAGTGCGAGTAAGGGATCGTGGGTGTTGATGCAGACGAAATCGAAGATGACGGGATGAGTGGTGTAGATAAACGTGCAGAACCGGTTCGCCTCCCACTTCGCAAAGAACGAGTCGAGAAGGAGGTCTGTCGTGGTGTTGAGAGGAATCACAGTCTGCGGTGTCCAGTGACGCTGCGAGACTGCGAAGGAATCAAGAGCGACGGAGCTGTTGGATGGGAAGAAGGCGGTGTTGAAGGAATCGATGAAGGCAGTGAGAGGGAAGGAGTGGCGGTCGGAGATGAGCAGAGCTGTGGGCGAGGGGGGGACGTAGGTGGACGGGAAGGGGAGTGGGGACAAGTGGATCAGCTGGTCAGAGGACGGTGCTTTGGGGGAGCACACAAACAGCGTGGAGAGGAGGTTGGGAGGGAGGCACTTTGAAATGAACGAAACGAAAGATGAAGTCCCATGCGGCTTGAAGAATGCCATGAATCTTTGTTGGATCCGAAGGAAAGAGTGAAGGCCTCGTCGGGATCGACATACGAGCACTCCGCCTTTGTCGCCGCAGACGCCCATGCATTCCCGACCACGACGAAATACTTGAGGAACGCACAGTGCTCGGCAGTTACTCCGAAGCGGAGGGCAGAAAGGGTGAAGTGGACGAGACCCGACTCGACCATGCACGTCTGATACTTCTCGCCCACCTTCCTCACCTTGTCGGCGCGGAAGAGAGAGAGGAGGAGGACGAAGACAGCTGAGCGTGCGACGGGAGACGGGGTGAGGAGGCAGCGGGAGATGATGTGGAGAGCTTCGGAGTACGGTGAGACTGACCCGACCGTGTTGTGTCGTCGAAGGTGACCATGTCGTCCTTCAGAAGGAGGTCGGTGATCATGCACACGGACTGTACAGCAGAAACAGGGTCAACCTCCTCTTTGTGCATCTTCAGGCGAGTGGACGGAGGGAACGCCATGTCGTTCGTTATCTGGGCATCGGCGTGGGGAGGGATGGAGAGAGGGAAGCAGGCAAACAGATTGGTGAGGTGCCCGCCGCGTCCGCCTCTGGAAGCTCCTCCCCACACCGAGCCTCGCCCACCAAACGACTTCTGCAGCGAGAACTGTCGGTAATCGTCCATCACGTCGAAGTTCTCGTCGTCGTTTTCGTCCTGAAGTTGAGTGGTGAGGTCAGTCGCTTGTCCTTCCTCCGCCTCCGACTGGACACTGTCCGAAAATGGAGTGGTAGTGTCTTGGAGAGTGAAGGACTACGAGCGTGCGTGTGAAGACTGGCCGTGAGGGAGTGACGGTGATGAGATTGCCAGTGCAAGCTGTGACACTGGTCTCGAAGCGATTCGTGGGAACGTGTCCGGTGTGCTGGGAGCTGGTGGTGTGGTGGCCTGTGTCGGTATGGACTGGGATAGGGCGGGTGTCTGTTTGAGGTGTGGTTACTCTGACTTGCGATCGTCCATGGCGCTGGACGGGGAAGGGGCGTCGAGCTCCTTGTCTGTGGCGTCTTCTGTGGCCTCTTCTTTCGCGTGGGTGATCGGGTTTCCGTGCAAGTCGAGTTTGTCGTCGTGGTAAGAAAGGATGAACGGCGACACTCGCTCGTCTCTGAACTCCGTCTCTTCGAAGTCCGCATCTGCCGACGTCTTGATCACATTCCACCTGCCCACCGCGCTCTGCATGTTGCAGAAGCTGTTGGGCGGTCTCTGCTTCAGCTTGATGGCAGTGTTGAGGTGGAGATAGAGCGAGGCACGTGTGGCTTCGAAGTCGGCCGACTCTTCCTTCCCCAGCTTGATCATGGCCGGGCACACTGCACATCCAGACTGTCTCGAATGGCGGTCTTGACTGTGCATGCTCGCAAGCTCGTTCCACTTTTCCTCGCGAGCGTGCCTCCTCTCTGCGTACTGCGACATTCGCTTGATCAGGACCGAGATCTCCATCTTGACGGTTTCCCGTTCGTCAGGGGAGGAAGCAGAGGTGAATAGTGTTAAGATGTGGGCGAGTTCTGGTAAATAAAGGAAATTTGTTCCCTTTCGAGTGAGATTTGTGTCATCATGAGTGTGTGAAGTGACATTTGAATTGCATTCGCTTCTCTCGTCATCACGATCAGAATACCAACATTTTACTTGATTTCTGATGCAAGCTTACTCGGGGGAACGGAACAAGCTCCGACGAACGCAGAAATTGTTGATGCGTTGATGGAAACACGAATGTCTCGAATGATCAGACTTGAGGGCTCTTCGTACAACTTTAAGAGTTCAATTTTGCGAATATTGCTTCTTTTGTGGACATCGAGCTTGGGGATGAAGATTTAATCTTGTGACAGCAAATCTGATGAGTCAGATTCCTTTGTTTGTGTCGTTTCAGATCTTGTTGTGATCGTCGTTGTTGTCGATAAGGAATCGGATGAGCTGGTCAACGACAAGCATTGAGGTTACGGTGAGTGGATTGTCAGGAGTAATCATGGCAAAGGTGTCGAGCCTACACCAACCGAAGTCGAACAGCACGGATAAAGCGGAATATGGACTTGAATCTGGAGCATTGACATCAAATAGACCATCATGATGTTCTCCACAACACTTCTGTAATTTGTGGAGATGATAGAAGGAGGAATCTTCTCTGTCCATGTGCGAAAGTGGTGCAGCGTTCAACAGCAAGGTATTCCGATATCTCGGTCCAGAAAGCATCGACCGAACTGATATGATGTGATTGAATAAGTAGTAACTCTCCAGTGCATCGAAGAAGTAGGCAAAGAACGGGCAAAGAATCCTGACGATTCCAGAGGTAAATCAGAATGGTATCGAAGAGTTCTGCTCACGAATTTCGATTGTCTTGAGTTCGTTCTTTCTCTTTGTAGGGGTTTTGAAGGGGATGACATGACTTGGAGAGAGATGATGGACAACGCGCATGACAATGAAGAAAACTGAATGAGAAGAAATTTACAGAAATGGGGCAGTTTGAGGGCAATAGAAGTGAATGATATGATGTTTATGGCAAACTTGACGAGATGTTTGGTTCATCAGATGGTGATCCTGCTCATTGTTGAATTGAATGATGTCAAATCGAACAGTATGGTTTCAAACGGTGGTTTAGGTTTTGTGTTGAACGAGAGTGAACGGGAGAGCATGGATGTAGATATGGAACTAAAGATTCAACCGTGCTAGAACGTCCAGTTGGGTTCACGTTCCGAAGTCGTCAAACTTCACTCTTCTTCTTCAGAGAATGATATGGCCACTATGTCATCAATCAATACTAAGAAGGAGTTACATACTATTGACATATTTCACGAATTAAAGCAACGAGGTTGTTCGAAATTATGTAAAGAAAGGGGGATCTTGCTATTGAGGATTTATTGGATTGATCAAACACTTGCTATCCATCCCAACTCGAACGTCACACAAGGATCAGTTCGCGCAGTACAAACCTTCTTTAAATCGGAGATGACAATCGATTCATTTCTGGCAGCCATGAGCGTTGTGTCTCTTTGACCTCCCCAAATCAACCATCACCACACATTCGCGGATCTGACACTCTCATGCTGGTGTTCTTGTGAGAGGTCATCATATTCGTTTTATTTGGTATCTAGTGCCAAAAGTTACCCAATCAATCAGCTCAATGGAGCCTTCAACGAGGTCGCATGAACTCTCAACTCTTGACCTTGGTTGACCGAATGACACTCCATTGAGCGACTGCGTCCTAGATTCGTTGAGTTTAACAGTTCATATTCAGAGCGAAGAATGGCTCAAGTTTAATCCTGAATACACAAGCACTCCACAGAGAATGTGAGGAAAAAGTGCTGAGGCCAGAACATTGACAGTCAAAGCGATTTTGGAAACCAAACCTTATTTTGTATGGAGCAGGACGAGTGTTTTTATCGTTCATTTCCTTTTTTATTCTCATATCGTCCCATTCACATCCTCTTTTCTTTGTCGCAACAGATCATCACCTCCCGCACTTCGACAACTTCCACGTCGCCCACTCAACACTCTAACCATCTCACTCTGTGTGCAGCATCAGTGTCTCCTCTCTACTCGTCATGTCACCCACTCGTCCACTTTCGTTCTCTACACGAACACATCACAGGTGGACACTTCTCGTCCATTTCATGTCCAAACACTGCCAAAGTTTGAATTTCATTTCTATCATCATTTCTCACAGTTCCCGTCACATCCATCACAAGGATCAACAACAAAGCCCATCTCAAATCTGCACTCTTCCTCATCTCGTTGTCGTCTGCTCCAAAGCCTCACCACGACTTTCTGAGGATGAGAAGATGTTTGGAGAACTACACTGAGGATCAAGAAAGCACACTGAGGGATGAGAATGCACATTAAGGAGTGTTGTGGGTTGATCGGTTTTGTCACGTCAATTGTTCATATTTGTATGTTGTCTCAGACTTTTTTATGATAAATGGATGATAATTGAAACAGAATCAAAGAATAGTACAAAAATCGTTTCAACAGATCCCCATAAAACAGTTTTTCCTGTAGATCAACTCATAAAGATTCACCTTCATCTCCTTCCACAAGTGTTTGCACAGGCTATCACTGCAAGGATGGATACCCTTTCACATGTTCTTCAACTTTTTGGTGGACGTTTGATTTATGTGGATTCCAGGGGTTTTGTGGCATACCCTTAAACTGTGTCATTCACCAGCAACTAATATCTCACGATCTCCAATCAAAAAAGGCAATCTTAAAGACATTCAACAAAGTTCACAGCAACCACTCAAAAAAATGCCATACGCAGTCGAAACGAGATGGCTGTCGTTTCAAACAACTGCCAAGGTCGTTCTTGATCAGTTCTCTTCATTAGCAGCTCTTATTCAAACGTTCAGTGCGGAAGATCGCGAAAAATACACATCCATTTTCACCCCCATTTCTTATGCTCGTCTCTTTATCGTCACACAGCTAACAACTCCACTATACGATTTATGCAAGTTTCTACAATCAAAAGAGCTCACTTTTATCAACTATGATGCAAAACTGTCAGAAACAAAGGACAAAATCAACGATGGAGAAAAAGTCTTCAGCACAGTTTTACTCGCCAGAGCTGCGATCCTTGAACTTTCAATTCTTCCCTCACTCACAGACCAAGAAGTAGCGCATGTTCATCTGGAGGCTTCCCATTTTCAGAAGCTGCTTCTCCTTTATTTTGAATATTATTTTGAACGGAATGAAATTGAGGCCGCAATACGACGTCTATCTCCAATTCGACTCCTAAACGACAATTTGTTGGATGATGCTCGAGATGCTGAGAGATATAGGGTGGTGGTTGAGTAGTTGATAAGAATAAGTGTAGGGAAATAGGTGGCATAGGCAAGGGTGATTGGGCATAGATGAAGAGATTCGAGGGGGGTGAAGGAGGCATTGATGAGTGGCATTGATGAGTGGCATGGTTGAGGAGACATTGATGAGGTGGCATTGTTGAGGTGGCATTGATGGGAGATGCATTGGTGTTGGGAATTGATGGATGAACACAATGGCGATTGACTGGCCTAGGTGGCCGAGGTGGATCGCGAAATTAAAGTGGTTTTTATTTTTGGAGGTCCACGGGTCCACAGGTCCACATGTGCAGAGGCATGCTTAGGATGAATAAAAATGATAGGGACATTGACGATGGTGGATTTGGTGGCTGTTTCATTGGTGTTGGATTTCATGGGTGTTTTCCAATGGCGATTGACCGGCCTAGGTGGCCTAGGTGGATCGCGAAATTAAATTGGTTTTTATTTTTGGAGGTCCACAGGTCCACAAGTCCACATGTCCACGATCTTGTTAGAAATAATGGAAATATCTTTTATGGGTTTTTCTTTTTTTGCTCATTGCCGTCATATTACATGAATTATATGTATTGTGGACTTTTATATGTTAATGCAACAATTTTCTCCATTTGACTTCGGTCATTGATAAAAGAGAATAGCACAATTGCAAAGATCGTCTGTTCTTTGCTCAAAGCAGTCATATTACATATATTATATATGTGGACTTTTATATTTTGATGCTACAATTATCTCTATATAATAGTTGTGTCACCAATATGTCCCATGTCACCAATCCGGCCTTTTTTCTGGAAAAATCAATATCGGTCAAACTAAGAAAAATCTGATATTTAAGAATTAAGCTCCCACGCGATCCCGAGAAAACCTCAAAATACCCCCTTTTGCCCGATTCAAAAAATCGTTTTGGCAATATCTCGACAACCAGTGAATCGATTTCGATGAAATTTTTCACAGAAACGTTTTTTTTGGTGAAACGAACATTTTTCAAAAAATTTGGAGAAAAAATTCTGGGTATTTGGGAAGATCGGAAAACACCCATATTTTTCTCGACAAAATATTCTTAGGAAAAAAATCCTTTTATTTTTTGTTCATCTTTTTTCGAGATCTATCCGACTATAATGCCTTTTATTTGATTTAAAACGGATGGCTGGTTGTGGAGAAATGAGGGCAAAAAGTTGAAAAAAATGTGTGCATTCGTAACGTTAAACGTATTTTGAGGTTTTCTCGGGATCGGGTGGGAGGATAATTCTAAAATTTTGTTTTTTTCTTAGTTTGACCAAAATAGTCCTTCATAGAAAAAAGGCCGGATTGGTGACACCGGACGGTTTGGTGACACCACTATAACTTAGGTCAGTATAAAAAAGAAAAGATAAAGATTGTATATAAACATCAATATAAGGGCATTTCTGAGCTTCTGTGGACTTGTGGACTTGTGGACCTGTGGACCTCCAAAAATAAAAACCAATTTAATTTCGCGATCCACCTAGGCCACCTGGGCCACTTTTGGACAGTCAATAGTTCTTCAAAAATATATCTTCATTGTTGTGCTTATTCTAGACTGTCTTCTTCATCGCTTTCTGACTCAAGAGCAGACCTTCTAAGCAGTTCTACATACTTTGGATCGATCACGTAGCAATAAACTCTTGCTTTATTCACTGTGACTCTCTTTCTGATGTCATGCTCATTTAAATCCATCTGGAACGTCTTGAGTTTTTTTGTAATATTCAGGCATGAGTTCAGCCGCATATGAGCATGGCATTCCTTTCTCCAATTCGTCAATGTGTTCCAGACAAAAGTCTCCAATTGTTGATCTGGACACCTCCTGAAGTAGACATCTTGCATCTGTGTTTGGCAATTGTCTTGGATTGAATTTAGAAATGTCCCTTTGTCTGAAGTAGGTCAACAAATGTGAGTAGAATTCAGGAGAGAATGAACGAATGAGGTTTAGGAAATAGTTGGCATCATCCTTACGTTTATTGGACACTTTGCACACACAGTAACGTCTATCGTCGACTTCAATCTTCACTGGATATGCGTTGTTTGTACAGAAGATTAGGTTGGCTACATTCTCGGCATCACGACGAGCGATTCCTTTCTCGTTTGCTCTGAAACTTGTATCTGATATTATGGATTTGAGAGCATCAAAATTGGACATTCTTTCTTCACCAGCATTCTTCAGTTCATTGCAGACAATCAGCATCTTTCCCTCAATCACTGTATTGAATGTACCACATAGTTCCTGAATATCTGTGACGTTTGGAGCAGAGTATCCACGCATTAGTTCACAGAGCACATTGGTCCACACATTCTTGCCAATTCCTTGCATTCCCTTCAAGATTATGACCGATGCTGTCTTCTGACCTGGATTCGGAATAACAAAAGAAATCCAATTCAAGATGAAGTTGTACAATTCGTCATTGTTGTCGGAAATGATCTCTTTGGTGAAATCTAAGAATGGTTGAACAAGCTCATTGTTTACTGCGTCCACGAATGGGTATTTGTATCCTTGAAATAGTGAGAACATTTCTGGATTGTCACTGATGAATCGAATGCCATTAACCATGAAACGATTGCGATTGTCCTCGAATAGGCTTTGGCAATTGAATACTTTCACTTTCTTTGGATCCTCGTTTGGTATGGTCACTTTAATTGATTTCAACAATCTTAGGACATTGCTTTCTTTCTGAACATTGACGCAGTAGCAGAGATCAAGCGAACTGTATTCTTTCACAATGCAAAGCAACGATACTTCAACACAGCGAAGAACTTTCAATAGATCTCTCAGAACTTCCTTTTCTGATTTGTATTCTTTATTCGTGGCCTTTTTTCTGATTGTAGAGAAGTCAAATGGAGACAGAAGATCAATTTTGTCTTTGTATGGCTCATCATTGCTTTGTTCAAGGCATTGGTCCTCCTCAGATTCATCAATGTTGTCAAATACATCTGAGACATCGTAGTCCGTGAGAGGAATAACGAGTTTATCATTGTAGTATTTCTCATTGTGGATCCGAATGATTTTGACGAGTACTCCTGGATGCGAAATGTTCGATGCATATCTGATTCTCTGTGCATCCCAATTCATTTTTGTATTCTCTGTTAATGTATTGTGAGCATAGACGTCTTGGTACGTTTGGTCCAGCATCTCGTCAGTGAATCCATCAATTTGTCGCAATGAATTGAGTCCAGCAAACAATGGTAACAGGGAGACTTCATCCTCGAGTGAACGAGAGCCAGAATCATTGTGGATTGTCAGTCCTGTCAATCCTTTTCTGATTACCTCTGCTTGCTTCAAGGAATACTGTTGACTTGAATCACTGTCGAATGAAGGAGCTTTTGGACTCTCCGTCTTTGGAGGCTTCACTGATGGCTTCTTCTCGGATGGAATTGGCTTCAATGCAATGCATAGATTGGACAATACATCAGACAATGATGCCAGTTTGAAGAGCTGATTAAAATCATTCAAAGTTGAATATGTATGGATTTTATTCTTGCCTTCGACCTTCCTTTGCACTCTTGATTTTGGTTGCACAATCCAGCGCAGATTGGAGTCTACACAAGCGAACAAATCCACATCGTATTGCTCAGTTTTCTTTACCTTCACCATTGAATTCTTTTCCAGTTTGTATCCGTCAATATCGCAATAGATGTGAAGGCCACCAGAACCAGTCACGACTAATCCGACATTTTTAGGTAGTACATCAATCACTGATTGTCTGATTTTGGTTTTGGTTTGTTCATTAGCGTCCTTATTCAAGATGTCAATGTCCACGACTGCTAGATTGGTCACATGTGCAATATTTATCGCTGTTCCTGTCTTTCTGGATCCAGCATTGTCGATTGAAGCACCTTCGCTATACTTCTTGTAGTCATATATTGGTACTTCATGAGCTCTCAAACGATCATTCAAAGATTGTATTTCGACTGGAGTGCCGCTGAACAAAGCTTCGAAATGATCGTCGATCAATCCAGGATTAATGGCACAAATGTCATTGACTTTTTTGTCTTCAACTTTTATGTTCATTCTTTCTAAGGAGATAAAATATTAGATTTTAAAAAAAGTTAAGCGTTTGTTTTTTCTGACACCCATAATTCACTGATATTTCGATCAGAACGCTCCAGAATGACGTGCACACTCTCCCCATGCATCTGTGGCATCGGTGGATTGTTCTGGTCATTTTTGATTTTTTCACTTTTTTTCACCTCCATATGATAGTAGTGTCAATAATCCGTACATATTCAAAAATCCGTACAATGGGGCTTGAAAAATTTAGATGGGTCAAACTAAGAAAAAGGAAATTTGGTTCCGCGCCAAAACCCCTGTGTCGGGAGAAAACCTCAAAATACTGTTTCCTTTAGGCATCCACATATTTTTCTCAACTTTTTACCCTCATTTCTCCACACCCAGCCATCCGTTTTGAATCAAATAAAATGCATTGTGATCGTAAAGATCTCGACAAAAGCTGCTCAAAAAATAAACCGATTTTTTTTCTAAGAATTTTTTGTCGAGAAAAATATGGGTTTTTTTCCATTATCCCAAATATCCAGAATTTTTTCTCTTGATTTTTTTGAAAATGTTCATTTCGCGAAAAAAACGTTTTTGTGAAAAACTTCATCAAAATCGGTTCACTGGTTGTTGAGATATTGTCGAAACAATTTTATTTATCGGGCAAAAGGGGGTATTTTGAGGTTTTCTCCCGACACAGGGGTTTCGGCGCGGAACCAAATTTTATTTTTCTTAGTTTGACCAATATATATTTTTCAAGCCCCATGTTACGGATTTATGAAAAGTTCGGTTTATTGAAACATCTATGAGCTCCATTTGACCAGAATGACCCTCTCCATTTTATTGTTTCAAATCTTTTCTTTCATTATATTCAAGCAGTAATTTGGGGCAAAACCTTATCTCTTCGTCAGATAACATTTTCCATTGATCCACCCCATGTTTTATTTATTTGTCATTCACAACCTCAATTTCCGTTTTCATTTCTTCCTCAGATACTCGACATCATCGAACATTCCCTCTTTTCAGGTTGTCATACCAACTTCTCACGATCATCTATGAAATACTCCAATCTGTTTGATCTTATCGGATTTATAGTCAATATATCTTTCAAATTCATTGTCAGCATCTTCTGGACAAATGTCCATCAATCAGAAGTCTCGATCATTGTCAACATGGGAACCACTCTCACATTCAGGACAAGATCCTCCATTCTACATTTTGCAATGCCTCAACTCTCCCCTCTGTTTGGTTTTTCCGTTCTACTTGCAAAGAAACAATGTATATCTCTTCTTTCATCTTGTTTTGCAGACTCACATCTTCTGGTTCTCATTTTCTCTCTATCCAATGATTTAAATATTGCTTTCACATCTCAGCAACTTTTTACGATCTTAAGTGACATTGAACAAACAGAATTGATTGCACTTTGTTCGATCTGAGCCAAAGAAGAATGAACAACTTTTCAATCGACTTGATCTCACACTGTTATGAAAACAAGGAGAAGAACAGATCAAACTTTTCATAACAATTGGACTCTGACTATAGAATCCATCTCTTCTGGGGCAAGATGTTGCTGTTAGAATGCTGGAAGCTGAGTCTGAAGATCTGGAGGAAAAAAACACAATAAAGCACTCGAATAACCAGAACGAACGCAAAAAACATTGAAAAATGGATTCTGAAGAGAAAGTACCACAGTAGTGACAACAACAAAGGATCGCAACGACGAGATAGGAAACACGAAAGAAAGGCAAGTGAAAGGCCCAATTCACAAAGGGGAAGAGAAGGAGAAATGATCTTGAATGAAGGATCAACAGATGACAGCTGATATTTCGGGCTAGAAGGAGGATACTGCTTGTTCATCACAATGACTGACGGAACAACGGAAAAGTGATCATTCTCGTCCAACACCGTCCTCTCCTTCTCAGGAACGTCCTCGGATCCTGTCGCACTGCTGACGATAAAGCTTGGATCAACTTTCGAGATCTCGTTCTTGTCCTCGTCTCTCGTGTTCGCTCCATCCACTTCAGCATCAACACCCGCACCTGCTGACACAACCTCATCGTCACTCGCTCTCTCTTCAACCACAATCAACATATTCAATCTGAATGGTTTCTACACCACAGCGCTCTTCGCAGTGCCAGCCAATGCTCTCTCGATCGCCATCGCCTCTCTCTCGTCTCCAGTGATCGGAATCTCGAAGATGAGCACACCAATAGTAGTACTGTCTGGTGGAACAATGACACTCTCCAACGTCAGTCTGAATGGAGATCTGCTCACAAGCAACTTTGAATACTACACGCTGAAACAGACAGCAGCCTCGCTCCTCCTGAACAAATGTACCTTCAGCTCGATCACCACCTCCGACGAAGGGGCAGCCATCCAATTGAGTCTCGGAACAGATGAAAAGCTGTCACTGACTGGAGTGGCTTTCACGTCATGCTCGTCCACAGCAGATGCAAGCACATCGTTTGTTGGCTGTTCTGCGGCGAATGGAGGAGCGATCACCATTGATCTGACAGGCCGATCTGATCCAGGGACATTCACGCTGTCAGGTGTTACGTATGGAACTCCACAGAACACTGTAATGACGAAGGGATCCGACATCTTTGTGTTAACCGCGTCAGGCGGAAGAACATTTCTGACAGCAGTTCGATTTGGGAACTCTCAGCCAACAACGCCATCGTCAGGAACGTTCTTCGGAACAGCTGATCTGAACAAATGGTACTTTGTGGATTCTGAACCCATCGAATGATCGATCCTGTATCTGCTATATCTTTACGACAAATGCGGATGATGCGTGCATTGTTCTTCTGAGTGATGTTTCTGTTTCAACAGCGATCACATCGACATCGACAGTGGAATGGAAATCAGACACAACACGTCGTACGATCACATTGTCAGCTGATGTGGGTGTGACAGTAAGTGGTGGATCTTTGACTGTTTCTGACCTGAAACTGACAGTGACATCTTCACCATTCTCAAAATCGTTCTTTTTGTTGTCAGGCGGCTCTCTTTCAGTGAAATCGAGTGAATTCTCATCAATTGAGTCAAGAGGAGCAGGCTCAGCCATCAAAGCAGTTCTCAACACAGGACAGACACTCTTGCTGTCTGATGTAGCGTTCATTTATTACAGTTCCCATACAGATGGAGGAGCACTTCACGTGACAGTTGAAGGGGGCACATTCTCTACACTCTCCTCTTTCCAATCTCGAAGAACTCGTTCATTCTCGATGCTGCTCTGACTATGGCTCACGCACACTCCATCACATCGAATGTGATTCTCTGGTCATCAACCACCAACCTCCCCATCACGGTCACCGCTGGTACATTCACGATTCCTTCTGGCACTCTCACACTCAAGTCTCTCGGCTTCACTAGACAGAACACGAACATGGCGTCCTCTTTTGTGACAGTGAGTGGAACAGGCTGGACTGGAGGAGTGATTTCAGTTGCTCTGACAACACTACACTACACAGTAGATGGAATTGCCTCATTTTCTGGCTGTCCACCAGTGAAAGGAGGAGCGATCGTCGTTGATCTGACGAGCAGCGCAGAAACAGTGACATTCACACTGTCGAAATCAATGGGGGACTCTGTTCTAGCCGAAGGATCGATCCTGTATCTTCTATATCCTTAAAAAGGGGGCATTCTGAATGTTCACTCGTCATCGCCAGCCAACGACTTGTGTGGACATACACTGCTTCCGTGCAGCACCCTGAACGATGGAAACCGGCTTGCTCACTCAACAACATCGAATGCGAATGATGCGGGTATTGTTCTTCTGAGTGATGTTTCAGTTTTATCCGCGATCGCATCGACATTGACAGTCAAATATGAATCAGACTCGACATATCGTACGATCACTTTGTCAGCAGGTGTGAGCGTGAGATGTGGTCTCCTTCAACTTTCATGCCAGACTTAGGTGTTTGGAAGTAGGAGAGTGAAAGAGACTTAAAAGAGGATTGTGTTAAGCACAGATGCCTCGCAAGCAACAATGTTCACAACTCGAACACACACACCCTCGAATGTAAAGCGTGTCCTGAACCTAGTCGAGTTCGGGTCATCTTCGCAAACATCATACTCAACACCTCTGATCTCTGTGACAGGAGGAACACTCCACACGTGCTTTGATGTGGACGCAGCATCAATCGGAGAGAGTGTGAAGATCTTTTGGGAGCCTGATTCGGATGCAGATTGTTAGATGAACAATGTCTCTGGTAAACTATCGATCTATGCTGTGTTCAGCAAGAACATATCTGAATGAGAGGGAAGGAGCGCTGGCATCGATTGGTGGAGGATGTGTGTTGCTTGAGATGTGAAAACAACCATCGACTCACTCTCTTCACCCCTCTGTTGTCGATTTTTCCTCATCATCCTTCTGTCCAACTGCGCCATCTCAAACGTCATTCACTCCAAGCAGATGGGTTTTGATGAGGAAGTTCTTATTCACTCCTCTTTCACGTTCACTCTTCATGTTTCTTTTTCCAATCATCTTTTTGTGTTTTCTCCTATATAGTTGCCACTTCAATCTCCAATTTATTCTCGACTTGTGTCAGTCCACTTACTGAACACGTTCGCATCTTCTGTTCCCGAAACTCTCATCGTTGAACCCTCGGCATCTCTTCCTTTTCTGTTCGTACTAGGTTTTCTATGCTTTTTTGTGGCTATTGTTTCCTAAACTCGTGAAATCAGTCAGATCGGTGTGATCAACCCATTACTGTGCGTTGCTCTTGATTCAGAGAAATACGACTCAAATAAGGTTTTGCCCCAATTTTCATGTTGATTTTGGGGAATAGAACTAATTTAATCAATAAAAGGAGGGGGGTCACTCTGAGTGGGAACGACCCATATGTGAAAATACAAAAAATGAATTTTTACAAAAAAACCATTATTTTTGAGACCATCCAAAACTGTCCCAACAAGGTCAATATCGGTCTGGAGAGCTTATTTATGATGTGTTTCGAGTGATCTGAGCAGTTGTGCTGGAGTTATGGGTGGTCCAAAAATAAACGTTAAACTTTTTTAACTTTCTAATTTTTTAATTTGTATATGAAGAGGAGTTCCAGAACAAGTTCATGTATTGAGCCCTCGACGTCATGTTCCAAGATACTCAGGCAAAATGGTGCCCTGGTGACTGATGCGCAGAACGATTTGGAGGTTGGATTGGAGACGGATGATCGAAAGATTGTCCCCGGGGTTCATGTTGGCAGCACTTAGATGTGACCATAAATCATGCCCACCCAAGACTTAACCCTTCAAGGACTTCGCCAGCAGCAGTCATTTAGAAGGATCGCGATAGAACGATCCCCAAAGGAGTATCGGGGTGTCTATAGGAAGCTCGTACGAACGTGGGAAGGCTCTTCTCTGACTATTGTTGCCCGTTCATTAGTCTGTATTTACTTTAAATTTGATAACTTCAAATTTTCAAACAAAAATAACTATCTTTATTTTCATCGGAGATTGAACTTGTTTCTGAGCTAAGGCGTCAGAGCATTGACTGAATCTGCACTCTTTTCTGTGAAGTGAAGAGGACTGTCTACAACACGAATGTCTTGATATGGCTGAAGGAGTTGACAGCGAACATTGCCATTGACGTATGATAAAAATGTCGCTAATTTATTGAACTGTCGTCTGCGCTTCTCGAATGTGTGTTGAGTTTTTGATAAATCCAAATGAATCTGAAGCACATTGCCTGGTTGATAATCCCATAAACCCTTTCTGTTCTGAGTTCTCTTGATCTGCTTCAATTTGTCTTGCTTTCGTTGGATATATGCCCATTCGAATTCAGCATCCCTTTCAACCTCAACTGGAGTCACAATATTTCGAAATGCTTTGTGAGGAGTCAGATTGTAATAATCCACGAATTGCTGTATAACATTATTGTCACACATCTGTGTCACATTGCCACGAAAGGCATCTCTGATGGTGCGAATCATTCGATCAACAATTCTATTTTTATTAGTGAATGGAGATGATGAAAAGAAAAACTGGACGTCATTCATTTCGAGGAAATCTCTGATGCGATTGTTGTTCCATCCCGATTCTGTATCTCCACGAATGTGATCAACTTCCACGGTTTGAATCAACTGCTGAAGAGCATTTTGGATTACTACATCATTCCTCGACGCTATTTTTATCATCACAAGATACTTGGTTTTAATGTTCACACACACGAGATAATATTGCGGAATTGATTGAGGATTTGTCTTGAGCACCATGATGTCAATTTCCCACGAATGTCGATATGGAGAGAATGAAGGACCTTGAAGAAACAATCGATTCTTTGGATAGTGATCTGTCACAAACGTATTTTGATCTGGAACTGGAACTGTTGGATTCACTTGATGAAACACATTTGTTTTTGACTTGAATGGATAGTCAATTTGTTGAGGAATCCGTGGAGTTGGTGCATTGATTCTTGGCGCTGGATTGAACACTCTCATTCTTCGCAAATCTGCCTCAAACACTTGATCTGAATGATTGACACGAAACAAATCAAAGTAGGAATTGTACAACTCAGATAATGTTTTCCCTCCAAACTTGAGAATCCGATCTTGCTTTGCTATATCTGACAATTGCTGTTGTGTAAACTGATATTGATGAAGAATACGAGAATAGAGTTGCAGATTTGTCTTGAGTCCATTCTCTTCTGAACATTGTTGAATAATCCTAGTTGCATGTCGCTTTTGCTTTGCTACTTCCCAAGATGGAACATTTTTCAATATTGAATCAACCGTCGGCATTTAATGGACATTAAAATAACTTATCCTCAGTTCAGATAGTCATCTCTGTTTAATCCATCAATGAATGGAGCACATGAGCCATTCGGAAGTACCATCATCTTTGAATGAATTGATGTCAATGCATTCTTTTTCACCAGTACTGTCACCATTGAATCTTCCTTTATTTGAAAGTTAACATTCTCTCCTTCAATCGGTTGTTTTGTCTCGTTTGCTTTGATGAATTGTGATTGATCCAGATGCGAATTCCGTGCTAGTGAGATACCTTTAATGGCTTTGTGCACTGGTGTATTGTTCTCACTTATATAGTAACACTTTGGTGACAGAGCAATCATGAAATCACCTTCTTTCTCCACTGACAATCCCAAAAGTTTCTTCTTCGATTTAATTCCACACTTTGGATTCGGCAACCATTGATACACTTTCTTATCGTAGAACTTTTGATTTGAAACTATTGCTGATAAACCTTGATGACAGTCTTGATTTGGATCACCTGCAATAGCGATAGACAACGAGTCTGTGTCACAGTAGATGAAATGAAACTTCTGTTCATCGCAGCATTTAGTGAGGAAATTGTAGTAGAAATTGAAGTACCAATACTTGGCATTCTCCAGTGTAAAGATGGCTGATTGCAGAGCAGTTTTGCATTTGAATTTCTTGGGTTTAACATCGACCAAATACAAATCTTTCCCAATCTGATCTGTCGACAGAAAATCAGGATACAAGTGCTTCAGAAATGTCTGTTCTCGATTTAACAAATATGATCTTTTGTATTTCTCAGTATTGAGTGAATCATAACCGTAGCATGAATTGAGGATTAGTTTACAGAATTTTTCCATCCCAGTGTTTCCAGCTTCGATTGCAGCTATTCGACGTTGAATCATTGATGTGATGAATCCATTGAATGCAGTATTCTTCTCAAAGACAGCCATCTCAGACACATCATCGATTTCAAAAGCACAATCATCAATAAGGAACCATAAATAATATGAATTGAACACTCTGTACTCACCAAAAGTGGACAACAGTTGTGTGACTTTCTTCTCTGATTTCCCTTCAGGAACTCCACAATTCCGCGTTGCTTCAAGTGTGTCTTCTGAGCACATCTGATCTGGTTTGATATTGATTGTCTGAATGATTGGAGGCATATTGATGAAATCATTGATTCTGTCTTCACGGATATGTCCCTTCACTTTGACTGCAAACAGATCTTTCCTTTCTTTGATGATTTTCAACATTACTTCCTTCTTTGTCGTGTAGAATTTGACACCTCCAGGCATATACATTTTGTTGTTTGTATATTTAACAGCCTTGTGTGGCACAGATGCAGAAACACTTGGATAGAGAGACTTATTGTCAAGACAGAGGATATGAGTCATTACGTTTCCAGTATCTTTGTCAATCACTTTTTTGTTTGTACTCTCGTATTCAAAACGATGAATAGTATCAATTCCTGATCGATTCAATCTGTGCATTACATTAGACAAACCACCAGTGATTCCGCTCCTTAACAGCTTATACACTCGTTCATCAGTTAATGTCATTTGAAGCTTGTGGATTTGAGCAAATTGGCGTAGTTTAATCTTGAGTTTCGTCAGGTGTTCATCTCGATTTGATTTAACCACATTACAGTACACACAACATGGTTGACAATTCTCCTTTGTGTGAGATAGTGAGTTTTCAATTCTGTCGAGAGTCGGTTGATTTTGATACGTAAATGAAGCTCCACAAATGGCACATCCTTTCTTGATCACTTCAGTCATCCATTCAAAGTCATTGTCATTCACATTTTGAGAAGTATCTCGATCTGCTCTCTCATCTTGGTATTCATATTTCTTCACCATATATTTCCATTTCGCTAGTGTCAAATCATAAGCTTTCTCATAAGTTTTGACTACATATGTGGCATTGATATCGAAGTCTGCATATGGTGGTGAATCAGAATAGAGTGACGGAAAGAAGGTCGACATATTTCTCAAATTCACTGCTGCTACTGGACATGAAACAAACTGCAACATATCAACTTTTCCCGATGCAAACCACTGAATCAATTTCTGTATTGGATCAATCATAATTAGTGTGTCGTTGATGTTATAGTTCTTCAGATATTCTCTTCTTGAACTGAATCTCTTGGCATCTTCAACATAGTCAGAATACGAAAGATCTTTCAACAATGATTCATTTTTCACATGTGAATAGAACACTTCTTCTGGAAACGGTTCTGTTTTATTCAATTCTTCTTCAACATTAGTGATATTGATTGCTTCATATGGAAAGATGCCTTTTGAATCAGTTCCATCACCAAAATCCTGTACAAATGATTTCAATGACTGTGGAGATACAAAATTCATTGCATCAAGGAATCTCAATGACATCTGGAGTTTCTTATGACGAGCCACGAGCTGTTTAGGACACTTTGAGGATCCAAGTGGTGGTTCATAGATGCTCCATTGCGTGAAGTGAAGTGCATTTATGATGACTGGAAGATCGAAGTTAGCACTATTCCAACCTAATACTGTGACATACTTATTTGATGGAATTTCTGGATCTGAGTACTGTTGATATTCTTGAATTCTCAGTGCTTCGACGAACATATCTTTTATGATGAAATGTATAAAGCCAATATTGTGTGCTTGCTTTTGGATCTTCTCTTTTGTCAGATCAGCATCGATTAATCCAGCTTTGAGACACATTCTAATCCATTCATCTTCATTAACTTTCATTTCTTCAAAACTCTTGTCAAGATACACTGATTTTCTACCTTTTTCGTCGTATGAACATTCGAGTCGATTTACATCTTTCATTGTTTGTGTTTTTAAATAAGGAAGAGATGATGAAAACGCTAATGAATATAAATGATGTTTATTCAGAACTGTACTCTTCTCTTGTGTGTTTTCAGATTGAGGAAGATCCATTGAGAAGTCACCGATTATTGTTTCAATATCGAATGTCAAGAATTGATCTGTGTATTTGCATTTATTCATTCTTCCTCGAGACAATAGATAAGACATTGATGGATTGTCAATAACTGCAGTGAGTATTGGTGCTGAAGCATTATCTAAGTCCACTGATCTTTCTTCATTTTTGATACCCTGTTCTAAGCATTTCTTCACATGATTGTCAAAGTCTCTGGTACCTGCGCCTCTTGAATTCTTTGGACGACAGTAGTCTTTGCAGTGTGGACAAATCATCAATTTCGTCAACTTTTGTGGATCAGAAACATACATAAAAGGTGCGTCTGATTCGAGAATGATCATCAATAAATTCAAGTCTCTAGCTTTCTCCAATGGTGAGAGAAACGATTGTGAAAGTGCATAAATCCATGAACCTCCATTGTCTTTTTCAATTGCTTCATAAATATGTACATTGACATTGAAGTATTCTACAAATCTGTCTATTTTTGTTGAGATATTGAATCCTGGATATTCTTTGAGTATTTTTACTAATGCTGGACTAGTGAGGTCTGAGTAATGATAGAATGAAGTGAAATGCTGCTTTGCGATCTTGATGCGTGAATCACGACAGATATTCTTGCCATCAGCTTCTTTTCCATGAGTAAGATATGTCAAAGCTGTGAACATACAAATCTTATATTTACAGTCAACATAGAACACTATCTGAAGAGCAATATGTTCTTTCAATCCTGGAACACAAGCACCACCATTTCTAAATCTGTACACGTAAAAAGCTGCTCCATAAATGGCACATGGCACTCTTTTTGGATCGATCACTGTGACTTCAAAACTGTCTCGAATTCTTGATTTCATTGCGTTGATGACAGCACCAAAGTCTTGAAGATTTTGGACTGTAATCGGAGATGTTTTCATTGAGTTCTGATAGAATGGTGTATTCTCTTCGTATGTGGTATTTCCATTTTGATCTGTTACAGAATTTAGAATGGCAAAGTCAAAAGAGATCTTGAATGGGAAATTCTCTGCTGTGAATACTTCTCCGAGTCGTGCTTCAATGTCTGCAAATGATGCGATGTTATTGCGGAAATACAATTGAACTGGTCCATTTGCGTCTCCATATTGTTGATCTGCAATGTATCCTGCTGGAGCCAAATTGGCCCTCACGTTCTCCAATGCAGCAGCAAATGCTCGAACAACATCGACATCTCTCAACATCAGAGCATTCAATTGTGTTTGTGGGAGCTGTGGAAGTACAATATTTTCTTCAATTGGGACTTGATACAAATTCAGAAATCTTCGTCTTCGTTCTTCAAAGTGAGCTAACATTTGTTGGTATCTCGTACGTTGTTCATATTCCTTTATTTCCTGATTGAGATTCTGCTGGTGTCTTCTTTGCTGTCTTCTCTGTTCTTGCTCGTGCTCAATGATTTGTTGATTTGGTTGTACAATTCTTTGTTGTCTGATCTCTTGGTTCAATCTCATCTGATTTTCTAAAGTATTTCTTTTCTGCTGAGCATTCGCATCAATTTGTTGTGCATCAATGGGTTGGTTATTCTGTCTTTGCATTAATTCTTGAATCACTGGTGCCATCAAAGGATTCCGAACAGGAAATGTTCTGATGAATTGTTCAATCTCATTCGTATTGTTTACATCACCTGAAAAGCCATTCTGTTGAAGAGCATCATTGGCTGTTTCAATCAATCGTTTCAAAGGTAAAACATCCCAGTCAACTCCAAGCTTTTGAGCAAATTCATTGATGATCTTTATTGAGATGTTCTCCATATCTTTCTTACAGGATAAAAAAATGAATTCATATTTTAAAATTTGATTTTTTATTTCCGTAGAAAAGATGTCAACGAAAATGAAAGGACGACCAAAGTTTTATCAATCAGAAAGTGATGCAAAGAATGCAATTCGCATGAGTAAAAGAGAATGGTACTATCGAAATCAACAGAAAAAGCAAGAGTTTGATTCACAATTGAGTGAAGCACAAAAACAATTAATACAACTGGTTTCAACAAAAATAATCAAAGATGATGCATTATTATTGAATTGTTTGGGACATTTATCTGATTCCATCAATGATCAGGATTCAGTGAAAATTAACCCCAACGTTGATTCTTAGTGTCAATAGCATTGGCGGGATGTTTCACAATGTCTTCAAGCACAGCTATTCTTGATACAAGTTCATCATATTTTTGTGGTGAATCTGTATAATTCATTGTTGAAGAACCACCATAGTAGTCTTTTCGAAGTGCAATTACATCTTTGGTCTTAGTTATTCTGTATCCGTCAATCTTGTTCATTTTATTCAGCTTATTTGTTGTATATCGTTTAAGAATCTCTCCATTCTTGTTTAAATACATCTGAAAACTTTCAATTGAATCTAAATTTATCTGTTCTGGTTCAAATGGTTCAAAAACTGTTAGACTCATTTATAATGAATTAAAAAGTTACAAAATCATTTTAAAAAGAACTTTATTGTGTTTAAATCAATTTGAATCATTTCAAAAAAATCTAAACAATTTTGAACAATTTAGATTGGTTTTAAACGACAAGGTAATCAATACTTACGCTCTGACCAGATCGAAAGATTGCTGCTTGTTGCTTTGTCAATTGTTTGTATGTACTCCAGAATTCTTTGCATTCCATAGGTGCATTCAGTTGATTGAATACTCTTCTGATTCGTTCATTGTTGAATCCACCAAAGATCCATATTGAATCGATGTTTGATTTCATATCTGGAGACAATGAGAATAGTTCATGAATGGTGAGAAAGAATGTGAACTTTGGTTGACGATTTTCCAGCAATAAGTCCATCAGAATTGAAGGATTTGCTTTTGTTCTTCGCTCACTGAGGATTCTTCTACAGTCGTCGAGGAGGATCATTGTTTGAAGATTACGTTCTCGAAATGAATCAAGATGGAGTGTTTTCAGTATTGATTTCCTTGACTGATCTGTCACTGTTTCTTCCCAGTTATTATCAATGATTTCTTCGTATGCTGCCTTTGCTGTTGAAAGATTCTCCAGAAATGCGAATATCTCATTATACTTGACCTTCACAATTGGAATCTTTATTAGTGATTTGGATCGCTCAAAGGTACCATCATTGTGCTTGTCAGTGACGTACACAAATAAGTGAAATCTCTCATCTTGTAGAGGCACTTCCTGCACTTTCAACAGTTCTCTGAGGACATTATACGTCTTTTCACTTCCTCTATTTCCAATGAGCACATTCACACTATTTCGATTGAACAATAATTCAGGATGAATAGCACTTTGGAAGTTCTTTTCCGACGTTAGAGGTCTTCACCTGTTGCAGCCTCTGATTGACATACTCTGAGATTGATAAATTATCGAATGAATTGTACGACATTCTTTGTGTTAAGTTGTTTCCTTGTTTTCTTCTTGATGCAATTTGTTTTTGATGAAACATTTATATAAAATTAAATTTTTTATTTCTTATTAAATGAACGATCAAAATATTCTTCGACAGATTCAACAAAGAAACCCGACACAGTCAAAAAGGAAGAAAGGTGTCAATCCCTTCAAACAAAACACCAAAGACAAACTAGCCAGACATGCAGCCAGTGCAATCCTTGCAGAACATGACTACGATCTCAGATATGAATATGCATTTCGATCTGCTCCAAGTGCACAACACATGATTGATTCCAATTCAAAGCGATATGGAGGTTGGAATGCACTTGTTGAAGACGGAGATGGAGATGGATATTGTGACGATGTGATTGTTACTGATAAAAATGGCATTGAACGATATTGGAATGGTGGTAAAATAGCTAAGAGACGTGAAAACTTGTGTCGAAACGCTTGGACAGCTGCAAATCCTACAAAACAAGGACGAAAACAACAAAAGGATGCTTCATTTAAACAGAATCAACGTCTAAGAATTGATGCACAGTGGAAAGAGTTCAAGAAAACTCAAATATGGAATGACAATCCGGATATACCACCTGAGCAAATGAGCACTTTTCAAGTATCATCTATAATTGCGAGAGAAGCTATGAAACACCGTAATATTCGTTGTTCAAGTCAAACAGCTGGTCAACCAAACCAAGCTCTGAACGTGTATTCTCTTGGTGATTATGCAAAAATACGTTCAGGTTAAACAACTCATATGAATCGAGGAGTATTAATTCCATTCCTAAGTGACATTTGGGATTACAATTTCTATGCTGATCCAAATGGTTTACTGAAAAGAAATCATTCATGAAGATTGTAACTAAACGCTTGAATTCCTATCCATTTCCACGAGCTGCTGGTGTTGATTTCCTTAAACTCAATAATATCACTCCAGAAGACCTCATTGCTCCAGTGTTTGGAATTCTCAATCAAGGAGGAAATATGGTCGAATCATTCGCGCGAGGCTGGAATCCAGTTGACTATAAAGGACCTCGAGTGTTGGACACACTTCCGAATGAACAGAATTTAAACGCAACACTAGGTCAAACTGACGTCATGTATCTCAGAAGTTGATCAAAACAAAATGAATTTATGACTTTTATTTTTACTAAAATGCAGCCAATTCTCAGTTGTCAATTTACAAAACACACAAGTTCTTCATCAGTTCCGACGTCAATCACCAACAATGTCATCATCGACAATAAAGGATCAACTTCTGGAAGGTCAAAACTCGAAGATCGAAATGAACCAGGGGCTAATGTTGAAATGAACAATGAACTAGGTCTTTATGATCCACCACCACTTGAGATCTATCCATCAGCACCAATTCAAACACGTTCAATACCACTTCGAGAATATACTTCGAATATTGCAGCATTCAAAGACCAACTATTGTTAATGTACAAGAATGCTTTCGCCTGTGAAAAGAAGCTACTGAATAATCTCATTGAACCATCGAAGAAACTGATCACAAACCAAAGTGATTTATGTGCACTGATTGCTACACTCACTGGAATCAACGATGTGGTGATTGAACTGGATGACCTGTCTGACAAGTGCCTATGTCTGAATAAACTACCTGTATTTCGAACAATATTCAAGATCCTTGTTGGTGGAAAAGACATGAGCATTGCCTTCAACGAAGCATACAACACAATTCTCAATTATGGAATTTCATTGACGAAAGCAATTCCGAGATAAAAATAATAATGAATTGTATTTTTTATTTTTACATAAATGGCACCAGGAAGTTTCAACAAACTCAAAAATATCGGCAAACAATTCTTTCAATTCATCAAACCTCTAGCTCCAACTGCTTCAAGTCGGTGGTGGGCTCCTCTCACAAACGAACAACAAGTTTGGACAAACAGCAGGAGGAATTCTCAGTGGATTAGGCGGAATGATGGGGAATTCCAACAATCTCGAAGATCGAATGGAAAACCAAGCAGAAAATCAATATCTTGGAGGTGGTGGAAACATGTCACAAAATCCAATGATACAATTCCGACAATAAAAATGTTGTAATCAAATATTTTTATTCTTCATAAATGGCACCAGGTTGGTTATCAAAATTAGCAGCAGTTGGCAAAAATATACTCAGAGTTGGAGCTCCATTTCTGAATCTCATTCCCTTTGTTGGACCATTGATTTCGAAGGTTGCTCAGACAGGTGTTGAGATGATTCCAGACGTGAAATCGGACAAGCAAATCCATGCAGAAAAGATGGCACAATATGAGCAAGCAATGAATGAAGGAAATACAGCAGTTGCGAACAAGCTCAGAGGAGAAATTATGAAACTGGAAGAAAAGCTGAAACCAAAGCGAAGAAACCAAAAGAAAAAGTAACTGTACAGAAAACATTAATTTGATTTTTATTTTTGATAAAATGAACTCGCATATTACACATCTGACAAACAAAAGAACTGGAGCGACATCTTTGACTGGAAACAGCACTGGATCAATCAAATACAAGAGATGATATTGGTCAAATACAACAGCAACTCATGTCTGAACATCACATAAATTTCCTTCTGAATGATGGTGCACACAGTACTTCCATTCAGGAATTGAAACCATCTGAGAATTCACGCTTCTACAAAGGACAGGAAATAATCATTCCACTCACTGGTAATCAGGACATTTGTCAAATTGATGATTCATTCATAACGTTCACAATGACAGCGACTTTGAAAATGAACAATTGGCTAAACACGACAGGAAAAATTGGATCGTACATGAATGAGAGAATATTCATCTTCGTTGGATTTAAACATTCGGCATCAATCTTCCGTGACCTTACTGTTCTTCACAACAATCAAAGAATCATCAGCACAACAACCAATGATGTATCCATGGAATCTCACATCTACAATATGATCAAACCAAAGAGTCAATTGGAGAATCGAAAACATTGTCACACACCTTGGCAGAATGCTTGGAATCATGATGAATCTGTTGCTGGTGTGTATATTCCATTATCAGACTTCACTACAACATCCGGAACAGGAGTGTTACAAGACACGATTGATGTACCAATTCGTGTGTCGATTAATCTTGAAGATCTTCTGATATTCTCAGAGATGACTGACTATCCTCGGTGTCTCTTTGGAGATCTGAAATTGAGTGTACACATAAATGAAGATGCATTCGTTTGTTGTCCTGTTAATCCTGAACTGACATTGAAAAATACACTCTCATTGCTGGTCAGTGACTATACATCAAAGTTTCCTCCCATCCGAAATTCACTTGTTTATTGTAATCGTGATCGTCCAACCTTCCTTCCATATCTCGTCCCCCCATGTACAAAGAACTTCGTTCAAATCGGTCAATCATTTAAGATCATGGCAGTAAAACAAGATTGTGTATATACACATCCGACTGGCATTACCTCGGAACCTTCCCTGATGAACAATACATTTCTCTCAACATTATGGATTATTGCATTGATGATGTGTATTGCATGAGTGCTGGATACAAAATGAAAGAAATAGCGAAAGAGAATCTGAAGAAAATGTATCAGAATCGTCCTGGAACAATACCAGCTGAAAAGATCTCATTCTATCCATTTCAGAAGACACCAATGGCAACAGGAATTGATTGTACTCAGCAAATGGTTCTCGTAAATGCCAAGGATATTGTGCTTCTCTTCCGTCACTACGACAATGAAGTCACTTGTTTCCACAATCAATGCAGAAGAATATCCAAGTGAACCTACTGAACAAATGAGTGGTTTAGGATGATGACTCCAAAACCGATGAATGTGAAGTGAGGGCCTCTTGCACTTTCTCCATTCCATTTTGAGTATTCTTGCTATAAATTATAACAGCTGGCCAATTTATCGAAACAATCCAAAATGGGATGAAATGTTCAAAAATGAATTGAACGATTCATTCATACTAATGCACATTCTCAACAGTCATTGAGCTCAAATTGATGCAAAGCCCGCATAATCATATCAAATGAGCTTAGACGTTGTGGTGTGTTTTCCTTTTAAGTGACAGCCCCGTTCTCATTTCACTGTTG
>JARBJD010000264.1:0-106056 GCA_033064195.1 Blattamonas nauphoetae | reverse complement strand
CTTCTTCTGTTTCCTTCCTCTTTCCTCCTTCTTCTGTTCCTTCCTCTTTTCCTCCTTCTTCTGTTCCTTCCTCTTTTCATCCTTCTTCTGTTTCCTTCCTCTTTTCATCCTTCTTCTGTTCCTTCCTCTTTCCTCCTTCTTCTGTTCCTTCCTTTCCTCCTTCTTCTGTTCCTTCTTCTTCCCTCCTTCTTCTGTTTCCTTCCTCTTTTTCCTCCTTCTTCTGTTCCTTCCCTCTTTCCTCCCTTCTTCTGTTCCTTCCTTTTCCTCCTTCTTCTGTTCCTTCCTCTTTCCTCCTTCTTCTGTTCCTTCCTCTTTTCCTCCTTCTTCTGTTCCTTCCCTCTTTCCTCCTTCTTCTGTTCCTTCCTTCTTCCCTCCTTCTTCTGTTTCCTTCCTCTTTCCTCCCTTCTTCTGTTCCTTCCTCTTTCCTCCTTCTTCTGTTCCTTCCTCTTTCCTCCTTCTTCTGTTCCTTCCTCTTTCCTCCTTCTTCTGTTCCTTCCTCTTTCCTCCTTCTTCTTTCCTTCCTCTTTCCTCCTTCTTCTGTTCCTTCCTCTTTCATCCTTCTTGCTGTTCCTTCCTCTTTTCCTCCTTCTTCTGTTCCTTCCTCTTTCCTCCTTCTTCTGTTTCCTTCCTTTGCTCCTCTTCTTCGTTTCCTTCCTCTTTCCTTTCTTCTTCTGTTCTTTCCTTTCTCCGTTCTTCTGTTTCCGTCCTCGTTCCTTCCTTCTTCTGTTCCTTCCTCTTTCCTCCTTCTTCTGTTCCTTCCCTCTTTCCTCCTTCTTCTGTTCCTTCCTCTTTCCTCCTTCTTCTGTTCCTTCCTCCTTCCTCAGTTCTTCTGTTCCTTCCCCTCTTTCCTCCTTCTTCTGTTCCTTCCTCTTTCCTCCTTCTTCTGTTCCTTCCTCTTTCCTCCTTCTTCTGTTCCTTCCTCTTTCCTCCTTCTTCTGTTCCTTCCTCTTTCCTCCTTCTTCTGTTTCCTTCCTCTTTTCTCCTTCTTCTGTTCCTTCCTCTTTCCTCCTTCTTCTGTTCCTTCCTCTTTCCTCCTTCTTCTGTTCCTTCCTCTTTCCTCCTTCTTCTGCTCCTTCCTCTTTCCTCCTTCTTCTGTTCCTTCCTCTTTCCTCCTTCTTCTGTTCCTTCCTCTTTCCTCCTTCTTCTGTTCCTTCCTCTTTCCTCCTTCTTCTGTTCCTTCCTCTTTCCTCCTTCTTCTGTTCCTTCCTCTTTCCTCCTTCTTCTGTTCCTTCCTCTTTCCTCCTTCTTCTGTTCCTTCCTCTTTCCTCCTTCTTCTGTTCCTTCCTCTTTCCTCCTTCTTCTGTTTCCTTCCTCTTTCCTCCTTCTTCTGTTTTCCTCTTTCCTCCTTCTTCTGTTCCTTCCTCTTTCCTCCTTCTTCTGTTCCTTCCTCTTTCCTCCTTCTTCTGTTCCTTCCTCTTTCCTCCTTCTTCTGTTCCTTCCTCTTTCCTCCTTCTTCTGCTTCCTCTTTCCTCCTTCTTCTGTTCCTTCCTCTTTCCTCCTTCTTCTGTTCCTTCCTCTTTCCTCCTTCTTCTGTTCCTTCCTCTTTCCTCCTTCTTCTGTTCCTTCCTCTTTCCTCCTTCTTCTGTTCCTTCCTCTTTCCTCCTTCTTCTGTTCCTTCCTCTTTCCTCCTTCTTCTGTTCCTTCCTCTTTCCTCCTTCTTCTGTTCCTTCCTCTTTCCTCCTTCTTCTGTTCCTTCCTCTTTCCTCCCTTCTTCTGTTCCTTCCTCTTTCCTCCTTCTTCTGTTCCTTCCTCTTTCCTCCTTCTTCTGTTCCTTCCTCTTCCTCGCTTCTTCTGTTCCTTCCTCTTTCCTCCTTCTTCTGTTCCTTCCTCTTTCCTCGCTTCTTCTGTTCCTTCTCGGAATATCCACACGATAAGTGAGAGGGTCGAGACTGACTCAAATCATAGTGATTCGGCGAGAAGCTAATGTATTAGATCGTGAGGCTGGATGATGGTAGAGCCACTCTAGTCTGAATGGCTTTAGTGCTTGATTGTCGTCCTAGGAAGGTGTGGAGGCGAGTACAACCGACTAGGGGCGGGAATGTTGAACCTCCATCAACAACTCGTCCAAGCGTGGATCCACACTGCTCTGAGACAAGAAGATGCTGGTCTTCCAACTCACGTGACCTCTGAGTCATTGACGATGTGAGAATCAAATGCAGTGGAGTTTTGACTGCTGAAGACGCTGAGTGAAACTCGATTGCATTGAGCATGTTCGGAAACTATGTCGACAATTCGTTCAATTTACCCAACTTGGAAGACTCGCGACTGGTCGTCGATGGCCATTTCTGTTGACGTCCTTCGAAATCCGTGAGTTGTGGTCCGGCGGAGAGGGTGTGCGGAGTCATGGCCAACTCGAATACAGTCTGGCGAGTGGTCAGGGTATCCACTTCTTCGTCGAGTAGTTCACCTTCAATTGTGTTGGAGAGCGAGTCCAGGAGCGAGTTGGTGTTCTTTCGATATGGATGGATCGACATCGCCGAGCAGACCACGAAGTCGGTCGAGGAGGCTGGATAGAAGAGTGCGAGTGGTGACGTGTGTCGGGTCGGAGTGTGACGATTTGATGAGGTCGATTCAATCGTTGACTGTTTTCAGATCGAGTTTCTCGCAGAGCACTGCAAATGTTGGCTGTATGTCAGGACCAACATGATAGGAGAGATTCATCTCAACCTCAGCTTGAGACGATGAGAGCATTCGTCCAAGGTCGACACACCAAGAGATCTGAAATGGGGATAGTTGATTGTCGATTGCTTGTTTGTTCCCTGCCGAGTTCCTGAAAGCGACGAGAAATCGGAGGAAGGGTGCTGAGATGCTGGGGCAGACGGGTAGAAAGTGTCACTTCCCTTTCTGCTGCAGCTTTCCTGTTCCTCTCCTTCCATCCACCTCCAAGGATGCACCTGACAGAAGAAGATGCGTGTTCAGCGAGCTGATGCCTTTGCTTTGAGCGTGGTGGTGTTTCGTCTTTAAAACTCCGCCATCCAACGTCTTATACGGTGCAGACTCATTTCCACATCGGTGGTGATCTTCCTGGAACTCTCCCTCTTCCACTGTGATTGTGCCGTCAGTGCAGGGATGGAAGATATAGATGAGAGAGAAGGGTGTTGTGTCAACACTATCGGACGTCGACAAGGCGAGCGAAGACGATATGTCGATCACTTGTACTTGTCCATTTTTAGATTTTTGTGCTTCCAAAACACATCCCAACCCAGTCAGACGAGTGATGGATGAGAATGAACTGTCTGCGATTGTGACTGGAGCAGAGGAGACGATGAGTGGATCCGACTCAAGAGAGATGGACGAAAATAAACTGCTTGTGATAGTGACTGAAGCAGAGGAGACAATGAGTGGGGTGGTTGCCAGTGTGAATCTCTCAGCAGCAACAGATGGGAGTTCAATGTCCCACCAGTCGCAGAGATGAGAGAAGGCGAGTTCGGATGAGGCTGGAGCAACGAACGAACAGTCATCGAATTTGAGGAATGAGTCGACGTCATCTTGAGGAGAATTCTCGATCTTTTCATGCTCCAAGAAATTAAGTGTCTATGCCTTTCTGTCGCACACAACTGTCTTCGTTCCTTTTAACATCACATTCGAATCCACTTCGATGCTGTCGATGACTTTGATTGTGTTGAACGTGTTGGATGAGCCCACTCGAGTGATTCCGTGACGTCCAGCGGTGGAGCAGGAAAGATTGTGAAGCGAATGGCAATGGTGTCGATTCGAAGCATGTCGGTGAGGAGGGATACGTGAAGAAGAGACACAGAGGAGCGTGGATGTGGAGGGTCTCGATGACGACAAGAGACTTCGAGTCAGCCACACGCATTCAAGCTTTAAATGAAGAAGTGGTTGATTTACTGGGGTCCGGGGCTGTGGGGAGTGGTCTGTTCACGAAGGAATGCTTGACGCGACTCGCTCTTTTGTTTTCGTCTCAAGCTGCGTGACGAGGAGTTTGTGAGAGTACTTGGAGCATGGGCAAGACTCAGATCGAAATATTTGATACCTAAGATGAATTGATTCGTATGATTTTGTCAGTATTAAAATATGTGGGATGATTTCGTTCAACGATCGCTGTGATTTGGCCTTGCGAGAGATGTCAGTTGTTCTGATGGTATTTCAGGATATCTCAAGAACAATACTGTTTGAACATGATAAATCACCATGGTGTGGGAGTCACTAAAATAGGATAAACGAGCAACTCCTTCGATAGTGTTGGGAGCGTTGTGCCTTAGTCATTGAAGAGAGAACAAGTGAATTCTGGGAAAACGTGGAGGTACGAGGCTTTATTGGAAGTTCTCTTGTCCCTGCCGATTCCTTGTGTCATGTTCGCTCGTCACTGTCGACTTCATCAGTCTTGTTCGCTCTTCACAGTCGACTTCATCAGTCTTGTTCGCTCTTCACAGTCGACTTCGACTGTCTTGTTCGCTCTTCACAGTCGACTTCGTCTGTCTTGTTCGCTCTTCACAGTCGACTTCGTCTGTCTTGTTCGCTCTTCACAGTCGACTTCGTCTGTCTTGTTCGCTCTTCACAGTCGATTTCGACTGTCTTGTTCGCTCTTCACTGTCGACTTCGACTGTCTTGTTCGCTCTTCACAGTCGACTTCGTCAGTCTTGTTCGCTCTTCACAGTCGACTTCGTCTGTCTTGTTCGCTCTTCACAGTCGACTTCGTCTGTCTTGTTCGCTCTTCACAGTCGACTTCATCTGTCTTGTCCGCTCTTCACAGTCGACTTCATCTGTCTTGTTCGCTCTTCACAGTCGACTTCGACTGTCTTGTCCGCTCTTCACAGTCGACTTCATCAGTCTTGTTCGCTCTTCACAGTCGACTTCTTCTGTCTTGTCCGCTCTTCACAGTCGACTTCGACTGTCTTGTTCGCTCTTCACAGTCGACTTCGACTGTCTTGTCCGCTCTTCACAGTCGACTTCGACTGTCTTGTCCGCTCTTCACAGTCGACTTCGACTGTCTTGTTCGCTCTTCACAGTCGACTTCATCTGTCTTGTTCGCTCTTCACAGTCGACTGCATCTGTTATGTTCGCTCGCCTCAATCAACTCTTTCCTTCCATTTCGCTCCTTTGTGCCGACTTTTCATCCTTTCGCCATTCTCTTCCAACGTTTTTTTTCCAACTCACTTCGAGTTCACTCTCTTCGAAATCCTCAGTCAAGTTGATAAGCTTTGCTACTCTTAATTCCCGTCTCCGGTCACTTCTCAATTTGCGTTTGGAATCACAATCATCATACACAATTCTTGTCTGACCCCTTCCTGCAAGCATTGTCGATTGTCTTACACGGATGGCCAACGCACTCTCATGGTCTTGGTTCGACTGACAGCTAGTTGACTTCGATCTTTTGACAGGACAGATCTCTGAATAGACATGGGGCAGTTTTCCTTCAATGCTTTCAATTTCATGTGCAACACTTTCTGCAAATCCAGAGGACACTTGGGTTTTGACAGTTGAAATGGATGTGTCCTGGAGTCTTGTTTGTGATGTATCGTTTCGCTTCGACCACAGGCTGACTGTTTTGGGCTCGAACGAAGCTGATGTCTGTGACGTGTACAGAAGTCCATTGATGACTTCAAATTTGAGGCTTGCCTTGATTCCCTTAATGGTCAAATTGCACGGGTCGATAAATTCTTGTGCGCGGTCATACCTGGAATGATGAAAAGAATGAAAGAGCATACTCCAGGACATAGTGGTGTCTGAGATGTTCTGGTTTTGTTCGTCGAGTCTTAGAGTGTTCAGACGGAAAAAGCTGAGTAAATCTGAGAACGAAGAGAGTCCCATTTGGGGATGTTTTGTTTCAGCATCTGAGACAGCACCCCAAAGAGGCTGTCCACCTCATTTTTCCCGTGTGCAGTCTCAAAATAGTTCACCACCACAGTCAATTGTGTCCCTGCCTGTTCCAATCTTCGTCGTGGAAACAAAACGGTTAAAGCATGGATAGTCTCACTGCATTTGAAATTAGATCCGCCGTCTGCCCAAAATTGAACCGAGTTGATGTCTTTCATAGACGGATGCCAGAATACTGTTCGAAGCGCGCATATCACATCAAAGCTTTGCTTGTTATTATTTGCACTGAGAAAAGTAAAAAGCTTGTTTCGTTTTCCATCCCCGTCGCAGAGATGTACAACCACACCAAACACAATGACTGGATGTCGCTGGAAAAATGAATGATTCCGCTGCCTTCTTGAAAGAGGAAGAAATAGATTCTGCTTGTAGTCCGCAATGACGACAGCTTGTTTGTTTTGAAGTGACGCTTTGTGTTTGTTGTGTAGCCTTCGTTGTGTATGGTATTTGTGGACGTGATAGTTCCATTCTTCAAGTAGTTTTTCATCTTCTGCCAACTGCTCGGGGGTTTTTCTGTTCCTTTTCTGTCGTCAAATTGAATAGTTTCTGCCGTCTCACATAAATCGCACAAGTCAGTTCTGTTCCGAGGCTGGGAAAGTGTTGTGGTGTGATTGTAGAAGAAAGTTTTGAGATCAATCCTGGAAATTGGAGGTTGAACTGCTTGAACAGAGAATACCGAGTCTCGAAAATTAGCCGATGAAATTCGAATAGTTGGAACTCACCGATGAGAGAGGTGTTCTCGTCGTCATCGGTGATCGAAAAGTTGAATGGGAAGGGAAACGAACGAAGTTTTGTAGGATTGTCTGTCCTTCCAGAGAATCAACGAAAACCCATTTCCGTTGTGGTTGGGGCATAGTGTCTGAAGCCATGGTTCCATCACTTTCCTCTGGATCATACTCTGAATCATCTGAAGTCATCCAAATGTGTTGGGATTTATGTTTTCGATTTGGAATAGTGTGATTTTGATTTGATTGAAATTGAGGAGTGACTTGTGATTGAATTGAATGAAATGAACTCGCTGCCTCTGATAGATAGTCAGATGTTGGTAGAGTGTCTCCAATTGACTCTGATAGGTCATGAAACGTGAAAGACGATATACCTTCGATAAAACACAGATCATTCACATCATTTTCGGACAATAGTGAATTCATCGAAGATGATTCAAGTTTCACTAGAATACATGAGAAAAAGAAAGACAATACACTGCCGAGTTTGATTCAGAGATGAAGGCGTGGAATTTTCGTACAGAAAAGCATACAGAACCTTCATTCCAAATATCGTGGGCCTTTTTTGTGAGAAGCAATTTGTGGTGTTGTACGGTGTCGGATCAAAGTGAAGTGTCTTCGCGCGATGTTTGGCCCAATTGTATTGACCTCTGGACATAATCGATGAACAGTACTGGTTTAAGCGATGATATGGAATGGCCGAGGCAATCGCAGCTCTGAGTCCAATGACATCGTTTGACGATAAGGTCTTTTGATACGTGAGGAGATTTAAAAGAAGAGAATGTAGTTCGATGTTGCTCTCACAATCTGAATACTTGTAGACACACTGATCCATTTCGGTGACTTGAACTCGCAAACGAAAACAACGAGAAACCAAACTGGGATATTATGGGTTGATCAACTCAAAATCTGTTCTGTCGAAGAGATAAGGATTTGCCCCAACATAATGCTTAATTGAATTGAAATCCTTCATTTGATGAAAAAAAATGAGGGTGTATATTCTGTACAAAACTAGCTCATATGGAAACTTGAAGACACTATTCACTCATTCATCACACAAAGAAACCTGATCGATCCTTGTTACATACAAATCACATCCTAATTCTTGGGAGGATTTGAGAAAATTTGAAGGACCTACTGCCTCCAGATACCATCGATTCGATTGTATCAATGAGAGCGGAAGAAAAAACAATCCAGAAATGAAACGAACACACTCAACAAGACGGACAATCACAGTTGATCACGACAAGTCTGATGATGATGAAAAAACAAGCGATTGTTCAGACCAACAGATTATTTTGGGTTCATTTTTCAATCGATATCCTTTACGACAATGCGGTTCTCCATGAGGCGACGCATGTCGCTGACTTTCTCTGTCGCTCGTGTTTGACTGTAATGCCACATCCGCCATATCGTCGGGAGTGCCCACAACCAAACTAGTACTCTCCCCCAACAAAGTCCTATTCCACAGGAGCTCGTGGAGTGACAGTACCAACGCTTTGCGACGATCATGTGTTGTGTTTTCACAGATTGAAGCCAGTTTTTTGCTCCCCATTGGTGATTTTCTGGTGTTAGGGGCTGATCCCCCCAAAAGATGATTTTGAGATTAGGCATGATAGTGTCCATGGGTTCGGTTCTCTGACATACCACCCCATAACATTTTTTTATTAGACCATATCACTCACTATGGAGGGGGAGAGCACTGGTTTGTTGAACAACAAAGAAATGAAGACAAAAGGGACAAACGAAGAAGATCCAAATTGACAAATCTTCAAAATCTGGGCGCGCTTTATCACGTTTGTGTTTTTGAAACAGATTGTGAGACAGAGGAAGACTGCATTGTGGAGGTTGGAGGTGGCAGATATTCTGAGCGATGTCAAACCATGAGGACACAATTGCAGAAAAGAGCCTTCCAAGCAGGCTTCCCAATCAACCTCTTTGGCTATCCTCAAGGCTGGAGAAGGAATAGTTCAAAACCAGCACAATCGGCGTCAACGTTGCCAATCGATTTGTCCAACCAAACAACGCTCTCCCCTCATTCAACGTACTCGAAAAAACACAGTCCTTGGTAGGTTCAGTCAATGTCACGGGGAGTGGTGATGCATACAAGGACTGGATTCCACCACATCGTTCCATGTTTGACTTCCACGGTAATTGGGTATCCATCCAAAAGTCTGAGAATGAAGGCGAAAGAACATTGATCGGGTCGAAAGTCGTCCACGAGAGCGATCTGACAAGTGGGCTCGAGGTTGTCGAACCACTTAAGAGAGGAGAGCGATACCCAGGGTCGTCCCAATTCGGGGGTGGAGAGTTGTTCATAAAAGAGTCATGTCTTTCCGGATCTGGTTGGTCCGTGGAATTAAATAACTGTCTTCTTTCTAAAGGTGAACTCGGTCCAATATTTACTGTAAGGACAAGTGGAGGAACGTGACATCGGTCACAAAGACAAAGGATGGATTCTGTCAGCGCATGTTCGACTGTCGCTGAGTGAACGAACACGTGACTCAACACCCTTTCATGATGGATTACAACTCAATGGAAGCACAACTTCCATTCGACGGTGCGTGGATGACGAGCATCGAATATGATCAGGGTTGGAAAAGACAGGATTCGGGGAATGTCGAGTTCAAACAATTGCATCAATGGTCGAGAAGCTGCAATCAATCGGGTTTTGGATCCGCTTGCCAGAACGAAAGCATCAACAAGAGCAAATATTGAACCCTTCTTACAAATGAAAAAGCCGAGAAGGAAAAGAAGAATCGTCAAACTAGGAAAAATGATGTTCTATCTGAAGATTTGCCCGATTGCAAAAGAACAGCCCTTTTCATGGTCGATGGGACAGGCATCTCCCTCCCAACGCACATCCTCCTGCCCAAGAACGTTGATGTGAGATCACTCCCACCAATGTTTGTCCATTGCCACCTCGTCATTCACCAAACTGAAAAAGTTTGAATTGAAGTGGGTTAGTTTGATGCAATTATCTAGAATCATACTGTTCCAACGATTCACCACAATGAACATGATTTCTCCATTTCTCCTCCCATCAACAATCATCAGCAACTACTACAGATCCCAAGGATCTCATCCAGAAGTGGACACTTTGTATTCCTTGGATCCTTGCGTAACTTGACAACGGAAACATCGGTCTAGATACAGTCGGAATAGTGCAACATCGCAGGAAAATAATTCAACATCGAACAAAAGAGTTCAACATCGCAACGGAATAGTTCAACATCGAACATAATCCTTCAACATCGAAAATGAATAATTCAACATGGAACAAGAAATTCAGATGACGATAAAAAGCACCAGAGCATTCAAACAAATATGCGTACACGTTTAATGTAGGTGAATTACGTACAGAAACGAAGAAACCGACATTATTTTCATTGTTTTGAGATTCGATCGGAAAGAGAATGAACTTTTCACCCTTTTCCATTCATCATTGTCGGTAATAATTGTTTTCACATTTTTTCTTTTCCCAAACTCGGTATTCCGACCTAAACGGTCCGTTTGACTCTGATTTTCACCCCCTCTGTTATCTAAAAAAACATCATTCATCTCCATTCACAGCGGTTCATGATCATGACCACGGCTATCAGACCAGATTTTGCATCTGAACTCAAGAAATGACCACCTTCCAAATTGGGTTTGTCAATTCTTACTTCCAACTTCATCTTTTTTGATGTCTTTGCCATGGATGATCGTGTCATAGAAAGTTGAGCAGTTGTGAGATTCAATGCATGGACATGTGGCAACAGAGTGAAGAAAGAGACGTTCTGGTCAACTAAGGTTCTCATCTACCATAAGGAAATGTTCAAAATTGTCCTAGTTGATCGAGGCATTACTTCTTCGATCGAATCCATTTCGACTCTGATGTAGTAACTTATTCAATTCAGGCTTTATGGCACACATATAAAGGAGAGGTTTTTTGTTGTTCGATGTTGAATTTTTCGTTTTCGACGTTGAATTATGATGTTCGATGTTGAACTATTTTGTTCGATGTTGAATGATTCGGTTTCGATGTTGAACAATTTTGTTCGATGTTGAACTATTCCGACTGTAAGATGGACAAAGAAAGAAAACCTTTTCAGGATTTCTGGTAGCCGCAATAATAGCCAAAGTTACAACGGACAATGTGAGAATGATGCAAGAATCACCTGACCAGCATCGTCAGTAGCTTAACGAGGGGAAGCCTCCACAGACAACTCTGATGAACCTCCGACAGACACAACTTCACCAACCACTCCGGAAACCCCACACCAACCCTCAATATCTGCCCACTCGCCAAGAACCCCTTCATGAACCTCGTCCACTCCGCACGCACCAACACTCACCACCCACACACCAACACAAATCTTTCTTTGAACAATCTCAACGAGACGACCAAATCTCTCTCGCCACGATCGACTTTTGCATCGTTCTTGTTGGTGTCAGGCAATCCACCCACAACACAGACCATGAGCAGAGCAGATTCAAAAATCACTCCTTCGGTCTCTCAGCAGACACCGGGAGTCTTCATTCGTTGAGATTAATCGCGAAGACGGAAGACGTCATGGAAGGAGGGCAGAACCTCTCCCCACGGAACGAGTCACACAACACGCTGAGCAGAAGCACAACACACGTAGTGAGGAAAGTGAAAGGACTCGAATCGGCAAACACCCTCCAAACACCAAAGCCTCTCTCCGCCTCCTCCCTCCACAAACAAGCGCATCGAAGCCTTGTCCATGTCTCGTTCACCTCCCAACTCACAACAACAAACTCCACGACACACATCACTCCATGGGAGCGACCATTCACGAAATATGTCAAACGAGCCGACATCGTTCCTTACCCGCCGTGGATCGGTTCGGATCAAACACCACGAAACACACACTCCGCAGCTGTCGTCGTTTTAGCAGCCACCATATTCACAGCGCGCACTCTTGCTTCTCAACCCGAACAGACAGATCGAGCACAACGCCCCTTCTCCTACCATCACGCCTCCTCCGACGAGAAATGGACACCCGAAGTGCCTGAGAAGACACAAACGCCAATCTCGCCCATCAGATCCCCATCGAGCACACCTCCCACTGACCTCAGCGCGCACGGAGGCCACATGCAAGTGAATCAGACGGAACCTGTTCTGCAGCTGTTGGAGTGGGGGGAATGGACATCACTCAAAATATGTTCTGTCCATCGGCGAGGAACGTGCCGACGTATTCGATGAAGAAAGCAAAGACAGCACAGACCATCGAGGACATCCCGCCAATCCCTGACTAGAGCAGACTGGTCTGCAAGGCCTCCTCCATTTGCGATTGGATCAGCTCTTCCTTTGCCCCGATGACATCACAATCCAGCTTCTGCAAGAACTTTCAATGAGCATCCAGAGACCATCGTAGATGGGTGCTCCTACCTCGCAGAAGCAGCAGAGTTCTGAGCACCGGAAGAATAGAAGGCAGAAGACGGGATCCGATGCGGGGTCTCTCCTTCAGATGGTCTCTATCAAACAACCTATCACATTCGACCACAAGCTCGAGCCAGTCGAACCGGAAATCATCCACCAATCAGGCCCCAGTCCCTTCCGATCTGGGCTGTCGTTGATGGCCTCATCCTTTCTCACCGAGTCGCCCTCCACTGGCCACCTCAGGATCCCCGAAGTCAACACCGCTGCCCACACCCACATTCTCGGAAATCAGGAAGTCCCGATGATCGGAACAAGATCTGTTGTATCACTCGCCACTGCTCATCACGAAATCAACCTGTACAAAGGATGTGAAGAAGAGAAGGGGAGAATTGTGCTTCAACAGGATCGAGCAGTAATTTTGCAAACACACTGTCAGCTCGTCTGACAGACACTGAGGAAGGAGCGATCAACGTCACACGGAACATTCATATCTCTGTGGTGGTCAAGATTTAACATTCAATCTCGATCAGACCAAGTGGCCCAAAAACTCAGGTCCTGCAAAAAAATCAGACTTTATTTTTGAAAAAAATTGATTCAAAAATATCACCTCTATAAAACTGAATTAAGTGTCCCCACAAAGCCGGAAAGATGCAGAAAACCAAACTCGGTCTGCAAACCCACAATTATGAACTTTCGAACTTCCTCCATTTCACAGTTTCTTCTTGAACTCCTCCTTTTCTCAAAAGATTAATGAAAACTAATCTCAAAGTATGTCACATAGTTGACACTTGTTATGACATAATTTGTGTGTTAGCGAATGAAAGGATCCTAGAGATGATCGACTGCTATGTGGACAAGGGAGGTGAGAACAATGTCAAGACAATGGTCATGGTTCTGTTGGAGGTGGAGTAATATGAGAGGGCTGTTGGACACGTGCTTGCGTTCCAGGTACGAATGGAAGAGTTGAACAGACACTCGTCGATCGAGTGGATACGACTATTCCTATGTCAAGATTAATTTTTCTCTTCTGTGACATTCTTATCCGCAATCCGTAATACTAGGCGTTTTGGAGGAATTCTACTTGTTAACTTTGTGTTTCTACGAGCATGGAGCTGCCAGTTGATCACAGAATGTCCACGTCGTATCTCTTCAACTCGAGATGTCACAGCGCACTGTCTTCACGAACACAGGTGATTTGTTCGACACTATATTGTGATGTCGGTTTTGAGTCTTTTCAACTTGTGTGTCTCTCTACCAATTTGTGTGCACTTCATCAGTGTGACAAAAGTGGAATGAATCTTCGCTGTTAACAGACTATCATCTTTGTGAATATATGATCGCGTTGCATACTCTGATTATCTCGCATTTAGACCATATTTTTCCGGAATAAGTCGATGATGCGAGAGAATTCTACCAATGATTGTCTGACTTGTGTCATTCAAGGTGAAACTCGGCATTTGGAAACCTTCAGTGGATCTTGAAATTTCAGCTCAAAGATAGTGCTCTCGAAGATAGTCATAGCGGAGAACACCACGTGTTCTCTACACCTGGTTGCTGAGATACACGAAAAAGTGTGGTTCACAGAAAAGAAACTGTCCAGTCAGTGAGACCAACGTTATGGAGACGGAATCAACGTGAGACATCCGGAATTGCTGATTGCTGAAAAGGATGCCATGAGAAGAGAAAAAAATCATCTTGACATAGGAATAGTCGTATCCACTCGATCGACGAGTGTCTGTTCAACTCTTCCATTCGTACCTGGAACGCAAGCACGTGTCCAACAGCCCTCTCATATTACTCCACCTCCAACAGAACCATGACCATTGTCTTGACATTGTTCTCACCTCCCTTGTCCACATAGCAGTCGATCATCTCTAGGATCCTTTCATTCGCTAACACACAAATTATGTCATAACAAGTGTCAACTATGTGACATACTTTGAGATTAGTTTTCATTAATCTTTTGAGAAAAGGAGGAGTTCAAGAAGAAACTGTGAAATGGAGGAAGTTCGAAAGTTCATAATTGTGGGTTTGCAGACCGAGTTTGGTTTTCTGCATCTTTCCGGCTTTGTGGGGACACTTAATTCAGTTTTATAGAGGTGATATTTTTGAATCAATTTTTTTCAAAAATAAAGTCTGATTTTTTTGCAGGACCTGAGTTTTTGGGCCACTTCCTGTTTCTTTTTTCTTTCTCTGGATCAACTTGAAAATGATGTTCATTGATAGTCGAACACCTGTTGTTTGATGATTGGATAAACATAATGTCATTTTGACTAGAATATCTTCATATACACAAAATGAGCCTTTTCGACGCAAATTATGGAGACTTTTTGGAAAGGCCTGTTCATGAGAAACATTCCTACTAGATGCTTCACTCAGTTTTGCATTCACGTATGCTGTAAGAGATGTTGAAGATCTTTTCATTTCTGATTTCTCTCTAATTAAAATATAGTTTTGGATTTTTGAATTTGTGTGAAAACACAATGTCGAAGATACAATACATTCCCGCATTGAGAAAGGCACCAGCGAAGAAACCAAAAATGAGATATGAACAGGCAACCCGAGATGCAATGAAAAGAATCCATGCTGATGATGACATTCGCACCAAATTCAATTCTGCACTCAGTAGTGTTCCATCAGCTTTAGAATACATTGAAAGGACTGAACAAAACTGGAGAGTTGAAATGGAAAAACATGGCAAGGTTCCTGATGTGATGGTCTACGACAAAGATAATGGAGATCTGGTAGCAGCGAATGGATTCATGCTTGCATCAAACAACAGTCGACCTGTAGTGGAGACATACTATTCAATGAATCCAACACCAGATATGCGAAGACAAACTTCATACTCATCATTTCGTCAAGATCATGGAAGAAGAATCAAAGCCGCACACAACAACTTCCTCAAAACTGGAACATACGATTTACCAGGAAACTATCGTGAAGTCAACTACCAAGAAATGCAAGCACAACGATCACAACAACCATATGCAATAATGAAGAAAGCAGTTGGTGAATTCATGACTAATGTATTGAAGCTGTATCGAGCCAGTCGAGAAACTCCAGCAGACCCTGGGAAAGGAGTGTTGGACAATATGGTTTTCAATTCAATTCAATCCAAGATTGCATCAAAGATGTGGGATCAATGGCTTGTCGACCATGTTGACGGATATAACAGTACAGATCCAGATCATCAAAGATTGAAATCAAGAAAAGCTTTTAAAGAACAGATTCATCCACAGTTCATAACAATCATTTCAAACACAGAAGATTTAGGTACCTACCTTGGTCAATACTCAACTCAGATATCAACATTTGTGAACGAACAGACAACTGCGGCATACAGAACAAGAACGGGAGATATCGGAAGATACCAAACAGGACAAATGCCTGAATATACTCGATTCGCACACTTGGAGAAAGATATGAGTGATTAAAAACATAAATATATATTTTTTATTTTTATAGAAAGTGATGCAACCAATTCTAAGTTGTCAATTTACGAAACACACAAGTTCTTCTTCAGTCCCAACATCAATCACCAACAATGTCATCATTGATAATAAAGGATCAACTTCGGGAAGATCAAAGCTCGAAGATCGCAATGAACAAAGCGCTAATGTTGAACTAGAGAATGTTCCAGGAACGTATGATCCACCACCACTTGAGATTTATCCATCTGCCCCAATCCAAAGTCGTTCTATACCACTACGAGAATACACATCAAACATTTCAGCATTCAAAGATCAACTATTGTTAGTGTACAAGAATGCTTTTGCATGTGAAAAGAAACTACTGAATAATCTCATTGAACCATCAAAGAAACTGATCACAAACCAAAGTGATTTATGTGCACTGATTGCGACACTAACTGGAATCAAAGATGTGGTGATTGAACTGGATGATTTGTCTGATAAGTGTTTATGTCTGAATAAACTCCCAGTGTTTAGAACAATTTTCAAGATCCTCGTTGGTGGAAAAGACATGAGCATTGCCTTCAATGAAGCATACAACACCATTCTCAATTATGGAATATCGCTGACTAAAGCAATACCGAGATAAAATAATAATGAATTGAATTTTTTATTTTTACATAAATGGCACCAGGAAGTTTCAACAAACTCAAAAATATAGGCAAACAATTCTTTCAATTCATCAAACCTCTAGCTCCATCACTACATCAGGTTGGTGGTGGACTTCTCTCACAGACGAACAACAAATTTGGACAAACAGCAGGAGGAATACTCAGTGGCTTAGGAGGAATGATGGATGTGTACCAACAGAACAAGGCAATCAATCGAGCACAACAACCACAGATGATTGATTTTGAACCACCTCGAAATGCACGGTATTCAAACGATGACATTCCCCAATCGTCAAATTCAAAAATCCAATTCAAAGGATTATAATTTAATTATGTTCCAGTTTTTTATTTTTACATAAATGGCACCAGGTTGGTTATCAAAATTTGCAGCAGTTGGCAAAACCATTCTCATAATTGGAGCTCCATTTCTGAATCTCATCCCCTTCGTTGGACCACTGATTTCGAAGGTTGCACAGACTGGTGTGGAGATGATCCCAGATGTGAAATCGGATCAACAAATCCATGCAGAAAAGATGGCACAATATGAGCAAGCAATCAATGAAGGAAACACAGCGGTAGCGAACAAGCTCAGAGGAGAAATTATGAGACTGGAAGAAAAGCTGAAGCCGAAAGCAAAGAAGAAGAAACTGAAAAAGAAATAAGCAATATTGTTTTTTTATTTTTGATAAAATGAACTCACATATAACACATCTGACAAACAAAAGAACTGGAGCATCATCACTGACTGGAAATACAACAGGAAATGTAAAATATACACGAGACGATATTGGACAGATACAACTGCAATTAATGTCTGAACATCACATAAATTACCTCTTGAACGATGGTGCTCACAGTACTTCCATTCAGGAATTGAAACCATCAGAGAATTCACGCTTCTACAAAGGACAGGAAATAATTATTCCGTTGACTGGGAATCAGGATATTTGTCAAATTGATGATTCATTCATTACGTTCACAATGACAGCGACTTTGAAAATGAACAATTGGCAAACAACAGCTGGTAAGGTTGGATCGTTCATGAACGAGAGGATATTCATCTTCGTTGGTCTCAAACATTCAGCATCTATCTTTAGTAGATTTACTGTTCTTCACAACAATCAAAGAATCATAAGTACAGCAAACAATGACGTTTCAATGGAATCGCACATATATAATATGATCAAACCGAAGAGTCAATTAGAGAATCGAAAACATTGTCACACTCCGTGGCAAAATGCTTGGAATCATGATGAATCTGCTGCTGGTGTTTATATTCCAATATCAGCATTCACAACAACATCTGGAACTGGAGTATTTCGAGACACAATTGATGTCCCAATTCGTGTGTCAATAAATCTTGAAGATCTTCTCATTTTCTCAGGCATGACTGACTATCCTCGGTGTCTCTTCGGAGATCTGAAACTCAGCGTGCACATCAATGAAGATGCATTCGTTTGTTGTCCTGTGAATCCTGAACTGACATTGAACAATACACTTTCATCAATTGTTAATAGAACGACAACAGCACCAAAGATTCGAGAATCCACTCTCAATTGCATTCAACATCGTCCATATTTTCTAAATAATCTTGTCACCTTGTGCACAAAGAATTTTGTTCAAATCGGTCAATCATTTCTACAACCAACAGTAACTCAAGATATTGTTTATAATTCAGCTGGAACAGTCACAAAAGAACCAGAATTTGCGAATCAGTACATATCATTGAACATTGCTGATTGTCGCATTGATGACGTGGATTGCATGAGTTCTGGATACAAAATGAAGGAAATTGCGAAAGAGAATCTGAAGCAGATGTATCAGAATCGTCCCGGAACGATACCAGCAGAAAAGATTTCATTCTATCCATTTCAGAAGACACCAACAGCATCAGGAATTGATTGCCCTCAGCAAATGGTTCTCGTGAATGCCAAAGATATCATGCTCCTCTTTCGTCACTACGATAATGAAGTCACTTGTTTCCACAATCCAATGCAGAAGAATATCCAAGTGAATCTACTCAACAAGGATTATCCAGAGCAACCAACAACAACGATTGGAGCTCGCTTCTATCAATTTGCATTGTCAACTCTCAATCTCGATTCGTACCTAGCTGTTCCTGAAGATTTAGAGCGATCACTGACAGATTCTCTCGTTGAAGAGAAACTCACTGGTGATGGTTCATATTCAGGTGAAACAATGACAAGAGTGCGACCGATTCATGACAACACTGACTTCCTTTTGTGCTTCTCAACTCAGAGAAGCGGATGTCCAACAAATTGCAATGATTCCATCAGTTCCAAAGGTCAGAATGTTCCTGTCACATTACGATCCCAACCAATATATCAAGGTTTGATTGACACATACTACAATGTCTACAATCCAAGTCAAAGTGGTAGCAACATGACAACGTTTACTCATCCTCCAGCACCGATTCTAGCAACCACTGCAACAACGTGGTGGGTATTACGATACAGCAATGGTGAACCAAAAGTTGAGTACTATCCTAATCATACATTGAAAGCCTTGCACAAAGAATTAGGAATCATGTAGAGACAAAACAGTAAAAGAAAATAATGATATTGTATTTTTTATTTTTCTATAAATGAGAAGTATCAGATCAAATCAATCCAAACCAACATCGACACTAATTGAGCAAATCGAAGTGCAATCGTATATGCCGAAACAGTGGGATTCAGAACCTCATGTGTATTCCATCCAAGAAGTTCATCCGACAAATCCTCCGATGCCATGCAGAATTGGAGATGAGATTGAAGTTCCACTGTGCTATGATGGTCATGATGTGACTGACTTTTCGAAGAGTCATTTGCGTATTGATCTAACGGTTACTGTGCCATATGTGAAACCTTATGGTGGATTCACAAAAGATGTCGGAACATTCGGAATGTTCTATGGATATAAATCATTATCAGATGCCATTCGATACACGAGACTCGTCGACAGTCAAGGGAACATTATTGACAATTCACTCCAGAACAATCACATTCATGAATCATTCCTGTATCACACATTCAAGTCACAAGAAGAGAAAAACAATATGAAGCATTGCTACAGTCTTTGGGAAAATGTTCAGAGAATGGATCCGAGTGTCTGTGGATACTATCACTCTCCAATCGAGGATCCAGAGACTCCAACGATCACATTTACTATTCCGTTAGTGATTCCGTTTGTGAATCTCCTTCCACTGAGTACCTTTGATCAGTATCCAAATTCAATCTTTGGCAATCTGCGTTTGAGATTTCATTTGACTACTGATTCACTCGTGTATTGTCCAATCCGAGTTTCTACTGTCATTAGAAAAAATCTTGAGAATGCTCGAGATCGAAAGCCAGATAGGTTATTGGGTGAAATGACAAATCGTCCTCAGATGGATTTTATGCGTGAAGGAGAATACACCAATGTGACACAGGAATTTACCCAATTGGGAAATCAGATATTACAATTTGATGTTTATGAGGATGCTCCAATTCCGGAGTATCGTGCCGAATCAGTCGTTTCATCTGTTCTGAATTCATCAGTGGACAAAGTAACGTCAATTTGCTATGGATATCAAATCACAGATGCAAGAAAAAAATCTCTCATCAACACGTATTCAAAGACATTGTATGTCTTGAAAGCTGAAAGAATTGACACACAATCGTTCCAATCAAAAGCAAATGCAATGGGAGTGAGATCAAACATCAGTATCAAACTCAACAATCTCATGAATCTGATGTGCTTATTCCCCGAAAGACCAAATGAATGTACAGTCTTCAGAAATCCTCATTATGTTGGTCAATTCGAAATGCTTGGATCCAACTTTCCCAATTTCCCAATGTCAACAATCTCACCAGAGTTCTATCAAATGATGATGGTGAATGGTGATTTCATTGGTTGTTCAGCAACAGAAGAATTTGAAAATTCCATTTGTATGCCACGTACGTTTGACTTCAAAGGAATCGAATACAAGAGGAATAGAGCTGTCACAGATGCGACTTCTTTCACGTTCATGGTTCCAACAGATCGAAGTGAAATTGCAGGTGGAGAAGAAGGAATCTCAACATCAGAGTCTGTCAACATTGTCCACCGAGGAACACCAATCAAACAAGGTGAACAAGATCCATATTTCACATCAACTCCTGAAGGTCCGCCTCCACCGATTTTGGCATTGCATCAAGCATCATACTGGCTGTTCTGGATTGAGAATGGACAACCACGAGTGCGATATGTCATTGATCGTCGTCTGCAAGAAGCATATGAAGAAGTTAAACGTGGGAATGAAGATGAATTTTTTATTTTTGTTTAAAACAGTAATGGTGAAGCGATACTTCTCAATTCAGAATTCTCACACTGCTCAACTACCTCATGATTTTACCAATTCAAGAAACCAAAAATATGTTCATTTTCTTGACTGCAAACTTATCCATGTGAGAGAAGAAATTAATGGTAACTCAACTGTCATTTCAAAGGATATTCCGCAGCACATCACAATTCATGGTGATTGGATTCAAACTGACGCGTTCAATGATTCATTTGTGGCTTTCTGTAACGAACAGATTGCGAAAAGAAAGAAGTGGGAATTAACTACTCGACAATCAATTGTGAAGATCTGGTTCAAAGACGGTTCTGGTGAATCAATCGAGATGGAAACACAAGAGACAATCAATGGAAAAATAATCAAAGAGTATTATGAATTTCTTGTTGATCTCATGTTGGAGTTTTAATGCTTCGCATTTCTATGATGACGGAGTCATTTTACTAGTCAGTGAATTATATTTTTGAATGAGTTCATTAATGATTGTCTGTTGTTGCCCAACAATAGAGCATAATTCCTGAATGGCTTTGATACAGAAGCAAGAGAGTTCTGCATAATCAATTTGAAGACAGTCTGGATTGGAATCATTCACGACTTCGGGGAATATTTCTTGGATCTGTTGTGCAATTACACCAATGTGTTTCTTCTCGCTTTCCTTCTTCAGACACTCACATTTCTCTTTGCAGTTCTTCAAGTGTTCTTCATCTGTCTCGCTCTCTATTTGCTTTGTTCCTTTGCTGATCTTCGAGTCGAATGTGTTGAACTGATACTGCACGATTTCCACTTTATTCAGTTGTTCAAGAACATCGGGGTATGGTTCAATATTTCTTTTGACTCTTCTGTCTAGCAGCTGAGAAAAACTTCCTGTTGGTGATATTGAAAATACTCCTGAACCAGTGTCCTCATCGTAGTAATACAATGCTGGTGTATCACAGGGAGACCACATGATAATGCCATCACCATTGAACTGAATTCCAGAAGTTTCTGCAATCGATTGTGAGATTGATATGCCAGACTTAAATGTTGAAGCCGGATATGTTCCAGGATACTTCGGAAGTGATCCCTCTGATATGGTCCAATTCGCTCCACTCACATTGATCAATCCTCCAATTGTTGGTGTCGCAATACCAGCTGAACAAGTGATTGATCCATTTGTTGAAACGACGTTTTGGATTGAGGAAATCGCTGTCTGCTGTGCTTCAGTTGTCTTCTTAAGTGTGTCGACTTCTTTCTGATTCGTTTCTAATTCCGTCTGTAGTGAGTGAATGACTGCTGCATTCTCAGTGATCGTCGAAAGATTATGATCAATCATTTTCTCAATCATTTGTGAATTGTATTTTTGTCGATTCATTTATGTTTGCTCTTTCATTGAAATTAAAAAAGACAACAATAGCTGTTGAGTAGTTCCTGTTTAAGTTCGTGTAAGTTTCCTATGGACACCCCGATACTCCTTTGGGGACGATCTATCTCAATCCTTCTCAATGACTGCTACGCTCTCACAGAGAATAGCGAATTCCTTGAAGGGATAAGTCTTGGGTGGGCATGATTTACGGACAAATTCTTGGTAAAGAATCTGAAGCCAACATGAACCCCGGGAACAATCTTTCGATCATCCGTCTCCAATCCAACCTTCAATTCGTTCTACGCATCAGTCACGAGGGCACCATTTAGCCTGAGTATCTTGGAACGTTACGTCGAGGTCTCACACTTGCACTAACTGGACCTACTCTTCATATGCAAAATAAAAAAAATTAAATAATAAAAATCAACGCTAATTTTGTGAACATCAGAAACACCCCAAAATCTTCTCTGATGGAACAGGAACTTGCTTGTACTCACCAACAAGCTCACAGTTGCACTTCCTCAGTTCATTCTCCACAAACGATTGAGTGTAGTGTCGACGTTGTGACATGTGTGGTCTGTTTCCTTGATTCCACAACTTTGGTTTTATCCTCCATTCAACACCTTCATGAACAGAGATTACTGGTTCTGTGCTCCGGATATACTCAGAAACAAGTTCACAGTTCTCTTTTTTCATTGATTCAATCAACTTTTCTCTCGGGTTCATTTTATACAAAATAAAAAAGTCAAAACAATTTTAGAAACAATGAAATTATGTTCAATCACTTTCTGTGTATTTTACCAACATATTCTACAACCGTCAATGTCAAGAACAGCCTATTTGCGATTTCAAGGAAATCTGACAAAATATGGGGAATGATCCGAATTCGACAATCCTTCTTTCGTTCTGCTTTTATGAGTTTTGGAGCCTGCGGATGCTCGGCATCATCACTGTATGCTTCATTTTTGCAATTTCACCTCTTTTTACCAACTTTTTTGACATGATCCTGATCACGCTCCATCTCTATTGTTTTTCGTCTTCTTCATCATTTTATTCCATTCTCCTCTTTACTCTTTTGTTTTTCATCGTTTCTCATCATTTCTGTCCCTTCTTTTTCTTCAGATCCAACCATCTTGGACAAAACATCCCCCTCCTCAATTGCACTTTGTATGTTCCAGATTATCTCCTCAAACTACTTTCTTTCTTTCATTCTTTTCTTTCTTTACATTTCTCTCGTTTTAATTTTCTCAATTTGATCTCTTTTTACAACTTTTCAGACATGATCTAGATCGTCGCTGTATCTCAGTTTTTTTTCGCCTTCTTCATCATTTCATTACCCTTCTCTTCTTTCTTCATTATTGTTAATCTCATTTTCATCTGTTTTGTTCCCTCTTTTTCAACAGGTATCCTTGAATTGGAGGATCATCGACGGTTTCGTTTTTACATTGTATGTTGTTTCCTATCTCTTGAAACTTTCTTCTTTCTTCTCTTCTTTCCTATCTTTTACTTGTTTTCATACTCGTCTTTCTTACTCATCTCTTTTTTCTCACTTTTTTGACTCGATCTCTACAGTCGCTGTATCTCTGCATTTGAATGTGTTTTTGATCATTTCACCTCGTTCATCTTCTTTGTTCACTCTTATTTTAGCAGTTTTTATTGGTTTTGCCACTTCATTTTCATTACTTCTCACTTCATTTTTGTGGTCACTTCTCCGTCTTCATTTTCGCATTGTTTTTTATGTTTTCTCACTTCATTTATGTTTGTTTTGCTCAAACTTTTTCTCAAATACATTTCACTAATTTTTGTTTCATCACATTCCTCACTTGTGACGAGGAGCAGACGGATCGTGGTCGGCTTCTGATCTTCGTCTTCGAACCTCTCATTGAACATTTCACTCGATTTTTCCATTCTTTCTTGTTTTAGAATACCATAAAAAGGTGAACACAGACTCTGTTTACACAATTGACGACAAATTCCACGCCACGATCACGATCTCCACTTCACGGTTCACAATTGTACTTGCTCACTTCATTTTACCCTGTTTCACCTTCTTTTACCCTTCTTTTTCGAAATCTTTCATGAAAACTTGAACATTGTGATGTGTCAAAGAGGACCAACGGTCCGAAAAAAGCGTCATGAAATCGGTGAAATGAGAAGGAACGATGAATGAACGAAAGTGAAAACGGGAAGAGTGAAATGAAAGAAGAAAGACGTTGAAGTGATTGGAACGTAAACAAACAGTGAAATGTTAAGAACGAAAAAAAGACAAAAAAGTGAAATTTTGAAAGATCTAACGCAAAAAACGAAAACTGACGAAAAAAGTGGTGAAAGATGACGTGAAAAAGTGAAGATGAAAAGAGCCACCAAAAGGCGACTCCGAGCGAAATGAAGTGTAAAAACGTAAAAAGGATGAAAAAGTGATCCTAAAAAGTGAAGTCCTGAAAGCGCATACATTTTTTTTAAAAATCGGAGAAACTCGAAAAATGGAATGTGGGTTGATCAAGAAAAATCCCGATCCGGCCTTGATCAAACCAAAAATCCCAAAAGTGTTTTGTATCGCGAATTTCACCTTTCAAAATCGATTTTGTAATTTTAGAAGGTGTTTGAGGTGGATTTGAGCCATATAGCAGTAGTTTTAAGCAAGTTCTGAAAATCGACTTTTTGGTCACTTTTTCAACCACAGTTCGGTACGTAGCTCCACGAATTCTCAACCGATTTTGATCGGGATTGTTTTGATCGACGACCTGTATCGTCCCCGAGATTTTAGCATTTTTTTCAGAATTTTTCGAAGTGGTTCAACTGTTGGTTTCAATGGATTTGTGTGAAAAATGGAAAAAACTTGAAAAATCGATGTTGACCTGAACATTTTTTGATCTCATTGTTGACAAGAATCAATTCAAACAACGTTCGGAATCATTCAAATCGTTTCTGAGCATTTGAAGGTCGGGTGGACCTCTCAAATAATTGCTGACTGTGCAATTGGGGCTTCTGGGAATGTCAATTTGCTTTGAAAGAACACCAGAATGATCACACCGATTGTTGTGTCAATCGGCATGATGATTTCGCACAGTAGTATCGTCTATACCAACGTGGTTCTCAATTCGTTCTATACACTACTAATTCGATTGTGATTTGTGAATGGTGAGCTTGTGAAATACATACTGACCTTTTGCTTTCTAAAGAACGTTGTTGCTTCTCCACTTGTCCATGCAGCTTCTCCATCACCTCGGATGTTGTTGACATGAACTCCACGATGATTAATCAGATCATTGATTGCAGTCTTGACTTTGCTCCATGATTTATCCAGAACTGGAATCACAACAAGATATTTGGTCTTGATGTTGATGGCAAATAGATAAATCTGAAGAACTGTTTTCGACGTTGGTGATTGGATAAAGACAATATCAATTTCCCAAGATCCAAACTTGGGAGAAAAGGAGGGTCTGTCACACTTCTGAGGAACCTTTTTGTCTGATGTCTTTTCTGAATCTCCAGTGATATCTTTGGACATTAATTGCATCTTTGATCGAAACGGATACTGGCTTTTCTCTATTGTTCTCGGAATTGTTGGTTGGTCAATCATCATCGTATAACCTCCTTTTTCTCTCAGGATTTTCCTTGGATGTGCAATACTCCATCTATGAGTATATTCATCGTACCAATCCTGAAATGATCGTCCTCCAAATGGGATTTGTTTTGTGTGAGATAGAATGAAGTCAAGATCATCGTTCACAATAGTTCTGTTAAGTGAGGCTCGAACAAATGTGTTTCTGTTAATTTTATTTGCCTCCAGAATGTGTGAGGTAAGGAAGTGTTCCATTTGCTTTTGATTATTCACGATTGAGTTCTCAGCTTTGATTTGTTCTTCTTCTGAATCGTTTCTTTGTTGATGGTCAAACATTCGTTTCATTTGTTCCAACTGATTGAGTACTTGTGACGTAGGTTCGTAGTGTCTGATCTCGATGGGATACCGAACACTTTGGATTGGAATTTGTGAATTCTTAACGAAGGGCTCATCATCTTCGAACCTCCTCTCCTTACTTGGAAATTCATCAACTGAACCAATCGATTTCAAGTTTCTCTTCTGTCCAGGAATGACTGGAGATTGTGGTGGTTGAATCTCTATTATTGTTGGGATTTGCGTTGCCTCTGCAGGACTTCGAACCATTGGTGGGAAAGTCACTTCGCGATGGTATTGTTGATATGCTTTGTATGCTTGTTCGCAGTGTTTCAAACCAATTTTTGATCCTAAGAATCCTTTTAGAAACTGATGCACTACTCTTTTACCGTCATATCGGGATAAATTCGGAGAGAGACCTCCATTGAACCAATCCTCGAAATATGTCCCATCATTCCCAATGTATTCACCTTGTCTATCAGAGACATGATAGCTTGGTAACCTTTGTGTTGAACTTTGCTGGATTTCGGCAATATTGTTCTTGGAATACTGTGTACATCGAAGGAGTCGATTCACAATTGTATTGATTTCTTGTAGATCCATTTCTACAAAAATAAAGTTTGGAATTATTTGATTTGATAATCAGTTGCTTTCAGTCCATAAATGAATGGAGGACATGATTCATTTTCAAGGACGATTGCCTCCAGATGAATTCCACTGAGACTGAGTTTCTGTTGTTGTATTTTCGCAATCTCAAATCCATTGGTGTCATCATCAGAATGAACTCTTCTCGTCTGGAAGTTCAGTGTTGTCGTCACAGTTTTCTCTCCGTTCAGACACTTCACATAATCGTCACTTGTGATGGTTGTCTTCTTCAGAGACACTCCTTTGATCTTGCATTTCTCATCTAGTGAGTAACACTTGGGTGCAAGACAGATCATCTGTTCACCTTCTTTTTCAATTGCTCATCCCAACAGCTTCTTCTCATCATCAACTCCCTTTTCTGGATTGGGAAACCATTCATATTTGTGTTCATCATAGAATTCCTTGTCAGCAATCACATATTCAAATTGTTGATGAATTCCAGCATTTGGATCTCCACTAATTGCCCAATAAGCAGAGTCAGTATCTCCTTCACAAAAGTGAATCTTGTTCATGTCTAGACACTTGTACATGAAGTTGTAGATGAAATTCAGATACCAGGACTTAGCATTGTCGAGTGTGAATACTGCTTCTTGCAGACATGTTTTGCATGATGCTTTCTCTCTGTCTTCAATCACGATGTAGTTGTCCTCATTGATCTTTCGAGTCGCTACAAATCCTTTCATCATCTGTTTCAAGTATGTTCTCTTCTCATTGCAGATTGTGATTGAGTTGTACTTCTCAGTGTTCATTCCATCATATCCTTAACTACCATTCAAGTTCGTCTTACAGAACTGTTCCTTTCCTTTGTTTCCAACCTTCATTGCTTCAATTCTATCATTCATGAATGAGGTCACAAATGGTTCAAATCCAGCATGTCTCGAGAACACCATTACACTCTTGATGTCATCGATGATGAAGTGGCAATAGTCGATGAGGAACCACAGATAGTATGTCGAAAAGAACATATACTGATCGTGTGTGCTCAAGAGTTGAGTGAGTTTTCTTTGTTTGTCATCAGTCTTCAATCCATGTTTCTTCATCAGTGAATATGTCTTCTCTCCAATGTTCTCTTCTGTTGTATTGACCACAATGTTTCTGAAGATTGGTGGGAAGGTAATGAAATCATTGATGTACTTTTCATCGATGTGTCCTTTCAGTTCTGCAACGAACAGTGTCTTCTGATTCTTGTCTTCGATAATCTTGCGACATTCTTGATCTCCTGTTGCTGTGTACAAACATCATCCTGGCATGTACATTCTGTGATTAGTGTATGGATTGTTCTTGTTCTTGAATGATGAGAAAGCACTTGGGTAGAGAGAGTTGAAATCAACACCACACACGTGAGTCAAGATGTGTTCTGTGTCAGTGGAGATCACCTTCCCGTCTTCATACTTGAAGTGATTGATTGGTGTCACGTCTTTGATGTTCTGTCGATGTTGAACATTTGATAATCCACCAGTCACTGCTGCTCTCAACTTGTTATATGTTTGTTCATGTGTCAGAGTCATAGGTAATGATTACCAGATACAGTACTTCTTGAGTTGAATTCTCAATCTTGTGAGGTGTTCATCATGGTCTGACTTGTAGGTGTTGCTGTAATCACAGCAGATCTTCACGTTCTCTTTTGAATGTCCTTTTGAATTGTCGATAATATCCAGAGTTGGTCGTCCTGCTTTTGAGAAGTGACATTTGCAGATGTAACAAACTCTCTTATATTGTTGAACAAACCAGTCGTAGTCTGCTTCAGTGACATTGTTGGTAGTATTGCGATGAGCTTTCTGGTCTTGGTACCTGTATCCTTCAACTTTGTATTTCCAGTATTGTTTCGTGATTTTTATTGGACCAGAATCGTCACATTCGTTGTAGTCAGCATCAATATCAAAGTCCTTGTAGGCACATGCATACTTGATTGCAGAAGCATTTGCTGACAATGAGAGATTGTGCAACATGTCTACTTTGTATTGGAAGTTAAGAGCAATGAGATTGTCCAGTGGAGCAATCATACATTCGACGTCTCTGATGTTGTAGAATTTCAGGTATTCCCAATGGTTCTTGAATCCTTGCTTCTTCCAATCTTCAAGGTATAATTGGTAATCAGTATCGGACATTTCACTGTTGTTCAGACTGGAATCGAATTCATACTTGGAGAATGGTTCTTGTTTGCTCAACACTGTGTTATAGTCTGATGAGTCAAATGATTCGTAGGCAAAGAATGATTTCTGGAGTGTTGTGTTTCCTCCAAAAGCTTTAACTGCATTATCCAAAGTCATTGGTCCAGTATCGGACATCATGTCAATGAATCGAAGAACTTGTTGTGTTTTCTCGTGTCGGATCAATACTTGTTTGTACTTTGTTGTGGATCCAAGGAAGCTCACCACTTTCCAATCCTTGTCAACCAGATCACGAAAGATGAGATTGATGTCAAATCTGGAGCTGTTGAATCCAATGACACTGACTTCATTCTGAGAAGGAATTTCTGGGTCTTCATACATGTTATTCTCTCGTACTGATTCTGCATATTTGAAGAGTGGTCTGATCCATTGCTTCACAAAATCTTTTCTATCTCGAAGATCAAAATAGATTGACTTAACACCTGATTTTGTTTTGAAAGCTGATGCAACAGAGAGAGGTTTCAAGTGTGAGATCAATTGAGTATTGTCATCAGAGAATAGATTGTCAAGAATGAGATCTTCCGTCGTTTCGAAATCGTAAGTGATGTAGTATTGAGTTGGTTTGAATTCGTTTTGTCTCTTGTGTGCCATCAGAAATTCATGAGTTCTATTGTTGAGAATGTGTGGAACATATGTGTGGTTTTTCATGATGACTCCAATTTGAATAATATTAAAGAAGTGAAATCTTGTAGGCATGGGCACCAGTTACCTGACTCAACTTTTTTGGACTGACTCACTTTGGCCCATGATTGAGTGAATAAATGTGTGGATTTATGACAAGATCGGTTCAGGAGATGTTTGAGCACATAATGTACTGTTTTCATACTTTTTTGAAAGTATATCCGACAAATCGTTGAGTGAGGAATTCGAGATGCTCAAAATTATTCCTCATGGGTGAGTCACAACGATCGAGTCTCCAGACAACAACCCTGACACATTCATGGAAAAGATGCAAATGAAAACAGGAGATCGAGTGATATTTTGAGAGAAAACTTCCTTGACTGATGAATGAGAAAGGATAGTGAATCTTGGTGGTTGTTGTGAATGTGACGAAAATACAGAAATCTACAGTCTGTTCTCCGCCTTCCTTCGTTTGTCCTTCTCCTTCCTTCGCTCTCTCTCCTCTCCTCTCCTTCCTCTCAGTGAACGCCTCATTCGACGTCTTTCTGAGTCCTACGCATCTCCACTTCGTCTCGAAGGACGACGAGGACGAAGAAGAGAATCGCCAGTCTCTGCTCTTTTCTCCTCGCTCTTCTTCGTCTCAATCATTCGGAGACACGCTCACCTCTTCCCATCGCTCCCCTCCTCTCTCCTCGTTCGGAAACTCACATTCGAGTCGGTCGCAGGAGTCGACTCGCTCACGACGATTCCGACGACGAACAGGATGACTGAAAGACAGTTCAAAGTACCGATGCCACGAAGAAGGAAGAGGCCAGACAAAGGCCGATGCTGGGCTAGCTGAAACACACGAAGACGGTGGATAGCTGTCTGATTGGGCCTGACTCGTTCCGAGCGGTGATGATGCAGTGGCTGAGGAACGCGAGGGACGAGAAAGAAGTAACGGTTGTGTGGGAGTCGACGAGGGGAGAGTGAGAGTGTTTGTGTTCACTCGTTCTTGTATTGTTCTTCTCTTCGATGATTCTGTTCTGTCTTGTGTCTCAGCCATGTACGCCAGTTCCGTTCCGAATTGTGGGGATAGTCGCTTCTTCCTCGCTCCGCCTTCCCATCCTCTCCTTCGCCACTCCCAACACTCCCCCCGCCTCTCCTTTCGACCTTCCTCCCGACCAGCCGACACAGTCCTCCCTCACCCAGCACGCTACACAACAGTAGCCTTCCCAATCCGAGTCGCAGCTGCTGTTTGTGTTCAACCTGTATCGAGCGAGGGAGTTCGCTCGCGACGAAGACAGAATGGGGAGTTCTCAGCCACTCGACACTCCACCCGAAGGAGAGCGAGGAGACACGCCGAGCGAGAGGAATGTGAATGCGAAGGTGACAGCGGACGAAGCGTTCGTGCTTTTGCAGAATCTGATCGGAATGGGGCATGATGTTTGTTTGTCTGCTTCTCATCTTTTCTCAGCAACTTCAACTGGACAGATTGATCTCTCGTTGGCCCAGCGTCTGAAAGTAATACACACTCCAGATTGGAGTGTTCATCGGTGACCGAGTGTTGTTGAATGAGAGCCGTCCACGTTATTTCAGGTTCTTCGGTGTTAGTTGAGAGCATATCGCATTTGATAGTCTGGTATTCTCATAAGACATCGTGGAAAAGCAACGACCTCACCTAAAATCGGAGCATTCGTGATTGTAGCGAAGATATCGTTGAACACGTTCATCATCGTCGAAGAGGTGAGAATTATGGAGTATGCCTTGAGCGATGTGATCGAAGAGGGTTGGAGAACAGGTGGGCTTGGCGAATAAGGCAGAGGGACTGCGTGGTCGATATTAGCGAAGATGGAAAGTGAGATTTCCACAGAGGACGAACATGGACCAAATATTGGAGACAGACCAACAAACACGTTCTTTGGGACACACTTGGCCATGGTCAGGTGGGTGTCTGCGTGGACAAGTCCATCACTTCCAGGATCGGGGCGAGCGTTGATGATGATGTCGATTAGTGTCATCCTGCCCCTATCAGCGACGAATTAGGTGAATTCCCTTCCAAAGTCCAGGATAGAACTCTGAATCTTAATGCATGAGGATTCTAGAAGCGTAGCAATCGAGAAATCTGCATTGGCGAGGATCTCAACGTTGCTGAGTGATAGTAACGAAGTAACGACTTCAAGCAATGTTGTCGCTTCTTTAAACTGGCCTGAAATTTGAGTATCAGAGATTCCTTGGAGAGAAAGATCTTTATTTCTGAAGAGACGATTGTTTGAGAGATGAAGGTCCGAACTCAGCTTGTGAATGGGTGAAACCGAAGGAAGATTAAGAATGAGGGATAAAACGAGAATTGCTTGCAACGGGACGAATATTTCAACGCCAACCACGACCGCATCACTTTTGGACGATCGTGGGTTGTTGCGTCGAATGGATCGTATTGAAGATGGCGAGAGAAACAGAAACGACAGCCAAAGGATCAGGCTCATCGAATGGTCATCTCATTCGAGTCCTCATTTCGGTCAATTCACATCACATTCGGGGCCAAAACTGGGCAGGAATGTTGTCGGCCAATCTGCGACAGAAGTGGGACGAACACGGATTTAACAGGTTCAACGTGGAGCTGATGGTTTTGAAGCAAACAAACAAGATGCAATTCGGGCTGTTCTTGCTCATCCACAGGAGATGTGAAGCTACTCGAAGACGAGATTCCCATCAACAACGCGGTGTGGATCACGGTGATCCATGAATCGGCTGAAAAGAAGGAAACACACAATCATGTGCGACGGAACAAATAAATGAGAAAATAATAACAAGAAGGAAGAAAAGAACTTCGAAGTAAATAATTTGCTCCAGCGACGAACACACCTGTCTGCACATGAAATGAAGAGTGATGGTTTGCACAATCAGAATACACTTTCGATGGAACAAATGGGGATGAACCGTCTGCAAGCAATCATGACATTTTTCCCACCTGATCGTTCAGTGTTGATGAGGGACACGTTGCGAGGGAACAGGATGTTATTTTCAGAGTGGGGGTAATGTTTGGGAAAAGAGTGAGCTGTATTCTTCCATCACCGGCACAGTTTCTCTTCCTCATCATACAATGATAGAAATGGTGAGTGCCTGGCGAAGCTTGTGAGACTACGTGAAGAGAGAAAGATGAGAGACGAAGAAGTCGAGAAAAGGATGAACAAAAGCTGCAATTAAGTGGTACATTAGGAGAAAAACCGCGAAGATCAAACTGAATGGGTCATTGAAGAAAAGAAAGATGCAAAAAGATGGGGCATCGAAGGGGAACCACAAAAGCAAAAGTTTTTCACAGTATACCATTTCTTGTTGAGAAATGAGAAACGATGTTGACATGAGTCAAGATTTTGTCGAGATCTTTGGTTGAGTTCAATCACTGTCAATATTGAGTGAGATACGTTGACTGAGCAGAGAATATTGTCAATATTCTCATTAAAATACTTTGTTGAGCATACCTGAGATTGTTGAGGACACAATACTGTCAATAGTTACGAGTGAGACTGTGCTCTGTTGGGCTGGTCAAGAAGAGAGACTGGAGATGTTCTGAGAATCAAACATGACTAATGCAGATCAAGATAGCATACAGAAGTATCAAATGATAGTGTTACCCTTATTTTCTATACGGATCTTCAGCTTGGGTGTGCGATTCCTGATGGTCAAAATCGGTGTCCCTTTGTCAAATAGCGAAAAAAAAGTGAAAAATAATGAATTCCAAACCTGATCAATGCACGCGCTGAGTATCAGTTGAAAAGGAGATCGGACAGTCCAGTCAGTCTGGTGACTATTTGCATGATTGCATGGGCGGATCAGTGACTCAAAGTGACTCTCCAGAAAAGTATGGGGTGAAGTGATGACTTGTGGCTAAATTCGTTTGATTCATCTGAAAATGAGTCTATTTCTAAAAAATAGTGTGAAATGTGAAAGATAAACAAAAAAAAGCGATTGAAAGAGAAGGGAGATTGTGAACGTGTTTTTGAGAAAGAAAAACCAAGAAAACAAGGTGATGATCAATCAAGAAGTGATGTTAAATTGAAAAGGGAGTGTTTTGGGTCTGGATTCCTCTTGAATTTGTCTTATGGGGTGAGTCACTGACTCGATTCAACGTACTCGATTTAACCCGCAACTCCGGATAAACCCACACCCTTGATCTTCAGCCCAGAATTCGTATATACTTCCAGTTTTATCATTATTTTGCCGTTATTTCATATTATTTCATAATAATCTGTTCTGGAGAATGCATAATCTCATGAAATGAACAAAAAAAGATGGTTTATCAAAAGAATAACAAAAAAGGAACGAAACATACGATCATCACAACGGGTGAACGAATTCTATGTGTCGAAGATCAAATGGAATGAGTGTTGTTCGCGTTAGAGTGAGCGATCAATTCAGAGATAAGTACACACTCGGGGAAAGTGAAGATCCAGCTGTAAATGTCGTTTTGCTTTCGCATTGTTGTTGGATCCGATTCTGAGTTCAGATATTGGCACGCAAAGGATGCTTTCAGGACGAGTGGAGTGTGTGCTCAGATTTTCTGAGAGTTTGAGAGTGGAAAACGTTTGTGTTGAAAATAGCGACGAGGATCGAGAACTGGTGCGGTGTGTGACCGGTGAGAATTTGGATCGCAGACAGAAGTGAATGAGACTGAGAGAACGAATCAGAAAGAGAGCGTATCGGAACGAACGGCTCGGTTTTGATGAAGCTGGTTCTTCCCTTGTCGCGTTCAAATTGTCGAGAAGTTGATGCTGACTCGGTTCAGCTCGAGTGTTCTGTCGCCATTCAGCGAGACCGAGCCAGGTTGAGGAATAAGAATGAATGGTGCCGTACGAAGAATGAGCAGGATAGATATTGCGAAGCTGGATGTGTACGTGGAATAATGGTTGACAACAAGAACAGTGGCATGAATTTGGGAGGTCGACGCTCATTTCGTGTGTGGGCGAGAGAATGCATCTCGAATCGGGCCTTTCACGAGAGTATTCATCTATTTCAGGAAATCCATGTTGTCTGCGTCTGGTTCACAAACGACACACATGTGTCTTTGTCTGACGGTTTTGGTTTTTTCAGACCTGCAAACAGATCCAATGTTTGTGTTCCTCTTCGTCTGTTGAATTTGATCGGTACTCGCGTGAGAACACCGTATGCGTGGAGTTGTGGGATGAAGTGAACAGCCTCTTCTGCATCATCACTTCATAGTTCGGTTCGATGTTGTCGGATGTGAGGATACAGTCAGTCCTGTCGATCCATACGAGGGTGGGGATCTTGTGTGATTCAGAAACCTGAGATGAGGGAAAAAAAGAAGACGAAAGTGGTGAGAGAGAAGAAGAATGGGGAGTAAAGGTGAGAAAGAAGAATAATTGACAAAGAAGCAACCACCAACACTTCGCTCAAACAGTTGTTTTCTCCATCTTCGCTTGATCCAGAATTGTGATCGGCACGATCCGATGACATCTGAAAAGACACGGTAGAGTTTATGAGGTGGGGGCCGAGAATGTCGCTGGTGGAGGGCTTGTCGGTGACGTAGAAAGGGAGGATTGACCACCTCACTGAGCCCTGTCGAACTCCAACCTTCAGAACAGTTGCCTTCTGTCCTTGTGTTTGTGGCTTTTCTTCTTTCGTTCAACGAGCTCTGATCCGATACAGGAAAGTCAAAAGATGATCCAGTTGACGTGTTGTTTCCCATTTCATCAGAAGAATCGAGATTGGACGCGAGTCGAAGATCGTCGCGGGGTTTCTGGGAGAAGTCACAGAGCCAAATAAGTCATTCTCCAACTTGGGTGTTGGACATTTCGAATGAATCGTTCAATTATATACTTCTCGTTTCTCAGCGATGTGTTTCCCAATTGCGTGAGAGTCAGCTGTTGGGTCGAGCCGGAACAAAAGAAACATTTCATCGCTTCCACGTCCGACATTTTGAGCGTTTATGTTGAGGTGTAGAACGTTCTGTCGTGTCATGAATCCAAACCGAGTTGCTGGAACATATGGGATCGGTGCTGTTGGGGTTGGTTGAGGACGAGAATGATGACGACGAGATGTATTTGGAAAAGGGAGTATTCTGATTTCTGGATGATGCTGTTGTGTTTTCAACGGAGAGAAATTCACAGTCTGAGACGACGAAAGCACAAGACGTAAAAGTGACAGGGGGGAAGGAAGTGTTGGAGATTTGGTGTGTTATGTTCAGACAGCTAGAAAAGCTGCGAGAGAGTGTCACTCAGAGTGTTCGTTTTTCTTTCACGAATAGACACGAGATGAGAGAGAGAAGCTGAGACGATACGAGTTGCGACGTTGAGAGAGGGCAGGTGAGCTGGGTGGGAGTTGGACAGGCGTGAAGGGTGGTAGATGGACAGGCGGAAAGTGTGTGTGTTGCTGTTGACGTGTCCAGACCGTCCACCTCGTCTTCCCACTCGGTGACATCTACGATGAGTGGACAGCCTTGTCAGGGTGAGGACACAGCGACCTTCACAGCAATAAGAGGAAGACCGAGATCAAATGGTATGCGCTTCGGAGAGCTAGGTTTGTGGGGATGAAGAGTGAACAATCGTGTTGAGAGGTTCGGACATAAAAAACATCATTGAATTAGATATTGGCGAGATAATGTGTGGAGTAGCAAATGAGGGCAAGTGTGAGTGTTTCCACATGTTCAACAAGATCGTCGCTGGTGACACGATACGGTGGGAGGATTCACAGCTTTGGTGAGGTGAGTCGTTTGGGGGCGTTCTGCATTCCCTTCCTTCTCTTCTTTTCAACTTCTCGCCTCGTCTGCTCAGGCGCTTGCCATCGAATATCATCATTCAGTTCCAGTTGGGTGGCAGTGTGAGCTCAATCAATGTCCAGTCTCCTCCATTCGCTTCTCCATCAGCCACATCAATCCTCGAACAATCATCTGCTCAACATGTCGCCGATCAAACACCATCTTCGAAGTGTGGAGTCTTTCGTAAAGCGTATCCATCTTGTTCACCACAACTGTCTTCATCTCTCCACCACAATTCATCGTCTCCACTCTATTCTCAGCAGGAATCACATTCTGCAGTTCTATTGTTCCTCTCCAAACACAAGACGACCACGCCATTTCAGAAATGAGTTCAGAGAAGCGAGGGAGGCCTGAAGGATTTAATACGTGATTCTCTTCATCCTGATCGACTTGTGCCTCGACCTGTACCACTTCCGATTCATTCCTTGCTTCGTTCTCGTCGACTCCTTCCCGTTTAGCGTCCTTCCGCTTACTGAGCTTTCTCCTTCTCCGATCACGGCCAGCTTGAGTCAACTTCATTTCTCTGAGATCTGTCCATGGAAGGAGTTTCAACGCCTCGTCTGCTGCTCCGTCGAAAGACGAAACCGAAATCGACTTGTCGATTGTGGTTGACATCTCTCGATGCTTTCCGAGGAGAATCACCAACGCGAGGACGAGTGGAGCAGAGACACTGAGTGGCGCCGAGAGGGAGATGGCTGTGTTGAGTGGTGGGAAAGCTCCGACACTCAATCCCACGTTGGCGTATGCTGAAGACAGTTCAAAGAGGAGATGGAGAGACGTCAGTCTGTCAGAAGTGGAATCGAGACGCGACTGCTCGATCGAAACGAGGACCACCCAGAAGACAAGCACTCACACAACATCTCGGAGGAGAGTGGAGTCACGCTGAGCGGCAAGAATGTCTTGAAAGATGCGATAGATGGCGAGAAGGACTGGATGGCGAGAGAGGAAGGTTGGAGATGGAGCAGGCGACAGGGTGAGCATGGATGGCAGTGAGGACGGTCGAGAATCTGGATGCGGTGAAGACGAGGGCGGAAGTGGCGGTGGTGTGATGGTGCTTGTGGCGACGAACGAAGATGAAGGGAGTGGATGGCGTTGCGGTTTCGACGAAACCGGTGGCTGCACTTTTGGGGCAGAAGATGTTGGAGGTTGAGCTGGTTGAGAGAGCTCGTCTGGAGGAGGGATGAACAGCGAACTCAGTGAAGTTGGGTGGCGTTGAATTGCATATCGGATCCTGCTTTGTTCGGCCTCATCCCTACTGCCTGTCTCGGAAGGAACGATGACCGGCATCACACACCCTCTCCGACCAAACTCGGCTCTTCGGACGTTCTACGCTGCACGTGCAGCGTAGAACGTCCGAGCGTGATGCCGCTTCGAGTCAACATAATTGGGTTGTGGACTTGGCTCGAAGTGGTGGTGGATCGCAGTTGGCGAGAGGTACGGATGATGTCCACCACGATGGTGAGTTGCTTCAAGGTGCATATTGGAGTGAGAGTGCACTGTTGTTTGCAATGGCGTCACGGTTGGCGTCGGAGTGCCAAAGAAGGACGGTGGGTGTGTCACGAGTGTTGTTTCAGCACCAGTATACGAGAGAGGACTGTCGAAGAACGATTCAGATGCAGCACTTGTCCTGTCTCTGTGGTATACCCGGTTGTGATCTTCCTGTGCACCTTCTTCTTCATTCCAGAATGGATTGGAGAAAGGAGTGGGAATGCCGCTGATTGTGTATGGATATCGATCGTGTGGGGTCAATCACTGATCGCGACTCTGCCTGTCGTTGAGAGAAAACAATTCACTGTCTCCTCTTCTGACTCGATCTGCGAGCACTGCCTCTTCTCGTTCCTTCCTTTCTTCCCTCTCAATCTCCTCGCCACTCACAGGCAGTGCAGTCTCATGCAGTGTCAATGTGAATGGATAGATCGACACGAGTTTTGTCAAGCACAGAAGCGCAAGCCCTCCGCTTCGAAGTTCAGTCATTGGCACAAACGCAAACCCACAAGAGCGATCAGAGATCCCCTGACAGATCAGTCCCATCACACGTGACGACACAGAGCCAGCATCGCGCAGGATTGGATAGGTCAGGAAAATAAGGGCAATGGAATCCAGAACGACGAGAGCAAGGTATGCAAGAGCAAGGACAATACTTTCGACACATCCGAACAACGAAGTGTAGATTTCACGGGAATGGTGGAGGACATACGAAATGACAAGCTCCTGTCCACGCTCTCCCGAGGCCTGGCTATGTAAATCCTCGTCGATCACTACATCCATCGAACAACCCGTCGTGCTTGTCATTCAACATGACCATGTTGGTTTTGTCGATAACAAACCCAGATGACATGAAAGCTGTGACAGTTAGCTCATACGAGAACCACAAAATGGAACCGTAACTCCCACTGGCCGAGAGAGATGCAGAACGAGTCCAGACTGTCTGCATGTTCTGAGCAACAACGTCACGAGCAGACGGGACCGACACGAGATAGATGGACAGGAAGAACGTGGGGACCAAGATCCACAAGCTCACATCCAAAAGCATGGCTTTGACGATCGTCTTCATTGCCTGGTACTCCAGCGATAACACGAAGAGCGGGATCTCCTTCTTCTCTTCGGTGTCGGTGGACGTGGCTGGTGTGAGAGTAGCAGCACTTGCCGAGTTCTGTCTGCTTCTCATCCCTCGCTGGAACACAGGATGTGCGATTGGTGTCCTTCTCGGGGAATCGGAGGGAGTTATCGGTGTTGGGATGGCAAATGTGACGGGTGTCTGAGTCGCTGGCGATTGCAATGGATGGCCTCCTCTCGCTCTCCGCCGAACCGGGGGATCATTTGCGTATCGTGGATTAAAGGTAAGGAATGGGGTAAATGTTCGAGATTTGATGGTTGTAAAGAGTTGAGATGTTCCGTCGGAGCATGGATTGTTAGAACAGGAGATGGTGGAATGTTTGCGAATTGTTTTCGAAGATTTTCATATGGATTATTGTTCTTTTTGTGATGGCTCTCAGACGTAATGTGGTTCAGAGAAAGGGAGAAACAACGATAATATGAGGGTCTTCACAGAACGGTGAACTGAAGACAGTTAATGGGATGATGTTGATCCGAAATGGCGAAACAAGTATTGGCCTCCATCGATTTTCCATTACGAGAGAATCATCATGTTTTAATGGTGATGCGATCGCTGAATATCATCGGCCATGAACGCTCCTCCACTCGCTGAATATCATCGGCCATGAACGCTCCTCCACTCGCTGAATATCATCGGCCATGAACACTCCACCAATCGCTGAATATCATCGGCCATGAACGCTCCACCAATCGCTGAATATCATCGGCCATTAACGCTCCACCAATCGCTGAATATCATCGGCCATGAACGCTCCACCAATCGCTGAATATCATCGGCCATGAACACTCCACCAATCGTTGAATATCATCGGCCAGTATCGTTCCACCAATCGCTGAATATCATCGGCCAAGAACGCTCCACCAATCGCTGAATATCATCGGCAATTAGCGCTCCACCAATCGCTGAATATCATCGGCCATGAACGCTCCACCAATCGTTGAATATCATCGGCCATGAACGCTCCACCAAACGCTGAATATCATCGACCATGAACGCTCCACCAAACGCTGAATATCATCGGCAATTAACGCTCCACCAATCGCTGAATATCATCGGCCAAGAACGCTCCACCAAACGCTGAATATCATCGGCCAAGAACGCTCCACCAATCGCTGAATATCATCGGCAATTAGCGCTCCACCAATCGCTGAATATCATCGGCCATGAACGCTCCACCAAACGCTGAATATCATCGGCCATGAACGCTCCACCAAACGCTGAATATCATCGGCAATTAGCGCTCCACCAATCGCTGAATATCATCGGCAATTAGCGCTCCACCAATCGCTGAATATCATCGGCCATGAACACTCCACCAATCGTTGAATATCATCGGCCATGAACGCTCCACCAATCGCTGAATATCATCGGCCATTAACGCTCCACCAATCGCTGAATATCATCGGCCATGAACGCTCCACCAATCGCTGAATATCATCGGCCATTAACGCTCCACCAATCGCTGAATATCATCGGCCATGAACACTCCACCAATCGCTGAATATCATCGGCAATTAGCGCTCCACCAATCGTTGAATATCATCGGCCAGTATCGTTCCACCAATCGCAGATTAGCATCGGCCAAGAACGCTTCACCAATCGCTGAATATCATCGGCCAAGAACGCTCCACCAATCGCTGAATATCATCGGCAATTAGCGCTCCACCAATCGCTGAATATCATCGGAAATTAGCGCTCCACCAATCGCTGAATATCATCGGCCATGAACGCTCCACCAAACGCTGAATATCATCGACCATGAACGCTCCACCAAACGCTGAATATCATCGGCAATTAACGCTCCACCAATCGCTGAATATCATCGGCCAAGAACGCTCCACCAAACGCTGAATATCATCGGCCATTAACGCTCCACCAATCGCTGAATATCATCGGCAATTAGCGCTCCACCAATCGTTGAATATCATCGGCCAGTATCGTTCCACCAATCGCAGATTAGCATCGGCCAAGAACGCTTCACCAATCGCTGAATATCATCGGCCAAGAACGCTCCACCAATCGCTGAATATCATCGGCAATTAGCGCTCCACCAATCGCTGAATATCATCGGCAATTAGCGCTCCACCAATCGCTGAATATCATCGGCCATGAACACTCCACCAATCGTTGAATATCATCGGCCATGAACGCTCCACCAAACGCTGAATATCATCGACCATGAACGCTCCACCAAACGCTGAATATCATCGGCAATTAACGCTCCACCAATCGCTGAATATCATCGGCCATGAACGCTCCACCAAACGCTGAATATCATCGGCCATGAACGCTCCACCAAACGCTGAATATCATCGACCATGAACGCTCCACCAAACGCTGAATATCATCGGCAATTAACGCTCCACCAATCGCTGAATATCATCGGCCAAGAACGCTCCACCAAACGCTGAATATCATCGGCCAAGAACGCTCCACCAATCGCTGAATATCATCGGCCAAGAACGCTCCACCAAACGCTGAATATCATCGGCAATTAGCGCTCCACCAATCGCTGAATATCATCGGCAATTAGCGCTCCACCAATCGCTGAATATCATCGGAAATTAGCGCTCCACCAATCGCTGAATATCATCGGCCATGAACGCTCCACCAAACGCTGAATATCATCGACCATGAACGCTCCACCAAACGCTGAATATCATCGGCAATTAACGCTCCACCAATCGCTGAATATCATCGGCCATGAACGCTCCACCAAACGCTGAATATCATCGGCCATGAACGCTCCACCAAACGCTGAATATCATCGGCAATTAGCGCTCCACCAATCGCTGAATATCATCGGCAATTAGCGCTCCACCAATCGCTGAATATCATCGGCCATGAACACTCCACCAATCGTTGAATATCATCGGCCATGAACGCTCCACCAATCGCTGAATATCATCGGCCATTAACGCTCCACCAATCGCTGAATATCATCGGCCATGAACGCTCCACCAATCGCTGAATATCATCGGCCATTAACGCTCCACCAATCGCTGAATATCATCGGCCATGAACACTCCACCAATCGCTGAATATCATCGGCAATTAGCGCTCCACCAATCGTTGAATATCATCGGCCAGTATCGTTCCACCAATCGCAGATTAGCATCGGCCAAGAACGCTTCACCAATCGCTGAATATCATCGGCCAAGAACGCTCCACCAATCGCTGAATATCATCGGCAATTAGCGCTCCACCAATCGCTGAATATCATCGGAAATTAGCGCTCCACCAATCGCTGAATATCATCGGCCATGAACGCTCCACCAAACGCTGATTAGCATCGGCCAGTATCGTTCCACCAATCGCAGATTAGCATCGGCCAGTATCGTTCCACCAATCGCAGATTAGCATCGGCCAGTATCGTTCCACCAATCGCAGATTAGCATCGGCCAGTATCGTTCCACCAATCGCAGATTAGCATCGGCCAGTATCGTTCCACCAATCGCAGATTAGCATCGGCCAGTATCGTTCCACCAATCGCAGATTAGCATCGGCCAAGAACGCTTCACCAATCGCTGAATATCATCGGCCAAGAACGCTCCACCAATCGCTGAATATCATCGGCAATTAGCGCTCCACCAATCGCTGAATATCATCGGAAATTAGCGCTCCACCAATCGCTGAATATCATCGGCCATGAACGCTCCACCAAACGCTGAATATCATCGACCATGAACGCTCCACCAAACGCTGAATATCATCGGCAATTAACGCTCCACCAATCGCTGAATATCATCGGCCAAGAACGCTCCACCAAACGCTGAATATCATCGGCCATTAACGCTCCACCAATCGCTGAATATCATCGGCCATGAACGCTCCACCAAACGCTGAATATCATCGGCAATTAGCGCTGCACCAATCGCTGAATATCATCGGCCACTAACGCTCCACCAATCGCTGAATATCATCGGCAATTAGCGCTCCACCAATCGCTGAATATCATCGGCCACTAACGCTCCACCAATCGCTGAATATCATCGGCCATGAACACTCCACCAATCGCTGAATATCATCGGCCATGAACGCTCCGCCAATCGCTGAATATCATCGGCCATTAACGCTTCTCCACTCGCTGAATAGCATCGGCCATGAACGCTCCACCAATCGCAGATTAGCATCGGCCAGTATCGTTCCACCAATCGCAGATTAGCATCGGCCAGTATCGTTCCACCAATCGCAGATTAGCATCGACCAGTATCGTTCCACCAATCGCAGATTAGCATCGGCCAGTATCGTTCCACCAATCGCAGATTAGCATCGGCCAGTATCGTTCCACCAATCGCAGATTAGCATCGGCCAGTATCGTTCCACCAATCGCAGATTAGCATCGGCCAGTATCGTTCCACCAATCGCAGATTAGCATCGGCCAGTATCGTTCCACCAATCGCAGATTAGCATCGGCCAGTATCGTTCCACCAATCGCAGATTAGCATCGGCCAGTATCGTTCCACCAATCGCAGATTAGCATCGGCCAGTATCGTTCCACCAATCGCAGATTAGCATCGGCCAGTATCGTTCCACCAATCGCAGATTAGCATCGGCCAGTATCGTTCCACCAATCGCAGATTAGCATCGGCCAGTATTACTTCTCTGTCATTCTGTCGTCCGAAAATGAAAGAACTCCGCGCCATATTTCAAATAGCGTTTTCTTTCTCGACCCTCACTATCATCTGTCAAATCAATTGCTATTTCCTTGCGATCACCTTCTGCACCCCTGGTCCCTCGACCGCGTGGCGAGTGTATTCTCCTTTATGACTCCCAAGACGAATCGGTGAGCGATGCATTTCCTGACCATCATCGGACTCTTCCTGTGTTGAAGGGCTCCTTCTTTCAAGTCGCAGATTCCGCCGTCTTCGCTCTGCGCCTTCATCGATTACCTCATTCGAATCGTCAGTTCTCTCATCATCGTCCTCGTTGACAAGTTCCGGGATGACCAGATCATTGACATCGTAATCGAGACCAAGTTCAAGCAGAACTGCTTGGATCTCCTGGTGTTGGTTGTAAACGTGTAGTTCCCGGCCATGATGTTGATCGTGTGCAGCCCACCTCTGCATAAAGGCCTCCGAAGTGATCAACTCCGAAGACAGAGACAATCTATTGGGAGGGAGAACGACATGGTGACCGAGTGGCAGTCCTTCAAGGACCACTTCAGGGTTGAGGGGATCAACCCTGTCTCCCTCCACGATGCTCTGATGTGAGCTTCATCGGTGGCTCGGCGAACATAGGCCTGAATTCGCTCAAGCCAGGGAATCATTTGAGCTGGTCTGTCTCGTTCAGATGGAATCGGGGTCAACTGGGTGAACTGACGCTTCAGGTTGGCATTAACCCACTTGTCACAGGGCTGGGTCCAGGCCGATGTATTTGCGGGTAGGACGACCACATCAATGTTCTTATCTCGAACACCCAGCCACAATCCTCTGTTGATTCGGGACGAATGTCCGTCCAAAACGATGAGACACCGCTCTGGAGGAGCACCGAGTGGATTGTCAGGAGGCCTGATCTCCTCCCTCCTTTTATTATGTCTGGAAGAATATGTTCGAGGATGATGTGAGCGAACATATCAGTTGTCATCCAGCCGGTTGCTGTTGAATGATAGGTGAATCCTCTTGGGTGATAGTCATCTAGTGTAGGGAACCACATCCTCTGAGGGACGAGGATGTGTGTGTCGAGACGTGTTCCATCGCCTCCAATCACAATGAGAAGCGTGAGCGCCGAGACCCTTGTCCGCTCTCGGGTCATCACATGAGGATGACCACGAGTTCCCACCCTCAGTGTCCGATGCTGAAATTTCGTGGTGGACGAAGTTTCATCCATATTAAACACTAGCTCTGGCCGGTACCGATGAAGTTGGAAGAGGTCTTGAACGAGTGCATAGAAGGGAGTTAAGTTGTTACGAGTGCGTGCGCGTATCCTGGCTTCATCCACAATTTGGGGACGACGGAGAATGAAGTCCGCGTACCCCTTTATGAACTTTTTTCCCCAGCTCCAGTCTGGTGGAGTTACATGGGGCATGACAGCGAGACAGACCCTTTGCTGCTTCACCTCGGCAGCCTGAAATATTATGAAAAAAGCGGAAGAAAACCTTCTGGCATATTTCGTTTATCGACGGGAAGATATTCATTTCGATTGAATTTATGACCCAATTGTATAGTTGGTTTTGTTCGTTTTCTGTGAGGAATGAATGTCGGTGTGAGATTTCTTGAGGTTCGCCGTATATGTGGCAAATCCTCATCCGATATTTCTTATGTTTGTCGACTGTTTGGAGACCCGGAAAGTCAACATCACGAACACGCATCCACCCGCCTTCTTGCTTCTGAAATCGGTCCAGGCGAGGCTTGTACGGTTGTTTCCTCCTCCGACGGCGGTTCTCTTCTACTGCAGCGTTCGGATCAGGTTGATTCATTTCAATGAAAAAAAACGACCCACAATGAGCACTTGTGAATTGAATACACCATATTTAGAGGTAAAAATGTGGATATTGAATGCAATATTGGTCCGCACTTGATACTGAAAAGGAGAACGCTAGAGGTGATATAGGTTGTTTGAAAATAGAGTTGCGGGTTTTCCCGAAGTTGCGTGTTTATCCGATGATGTTCATATCGGGGGTGGCAGAAAGACTTTCCGGAGGTTCCATGCCGTGTGGAAAGCGAGATACCTTCTAATCTCCTCCACTTCACTTTTTCCATTCTTAAACCTTCAATTTTTGATAACAGAGAAAAACAAGTGTTTTTGAGAAGTCGGGAATGAGGTGATCGGGAGTGGGATCTCTCTCGGTATCGTATGTCAATCATGTTTTGATGAAAAATTCAACATTTATTTCTCGTTATTGTCCATTTCTCAACTTTTTTCTGAAATTAGAGGTACAAAGAATGAAAAATGAAGTGTTTTTGTGGGAGAGCGTTTCTGAAGATATGTTCAACAGAAATGTTCCTGACATACACAATGAGGCTAAAAAATGCCGGAAAGGAACGGTGGGGTCGTTAGTTTTGTCGATCGTCTTGATGATCAGGACGAAGGGGCAAACCTCGATCTTGATCCGCGATCCTGTCATCAAATCTTAAAAACTTCATCAATTAAAGTTGTTAGAGTATCTGCCTTTCTCAACAATATTTTATCCATGTGACGAGTATTTTGGGTTGAGATGGTGAGATCATGGATCAAGATCGAGGTTTGCCCCTTCGTCCTGATCATCAAGACGATCGACAAAACTAACGACCCCACCGTTCCTTTCCGGCATTTTTTAGCCTCATTGTGTATGTCAGGAACATTTCTGTTGAACATATCTTCAGAAACGCTCTCCCACAAAAACACTTCATTTTTCATTCTTTGTACCTCTAATTTCAGAAAAAAGTTGAGAAATGGACAATAACGAGAAATAAATGTTGAATTTTTCATCAAAACATGAATGACATATGATACCGAGAGAGATCCCACTCCCGATCACCTCATTCCCGACTTCTCAAAAACACTTGTTTTTCTCTGTTATCAAAAATTGAAGGTTTAAGAATGGAAAAAGTGAAGTGGAGGAGATTAGAAGGTATCTCGCTTTCCACACGGCATGGAACCTCCCGAAAGTCTTTCTGCCACCCCCGATATTGGTGACTGGACTCTGTCTCTTTTGACTGACTGTTGCCCATGCCTAAAATCTTGAATGTTACAGAAGTCGATTGGGAGCAAATTTAGATCAATCTTCAACATATTGAGTCTTTCAATCTTTACATACAATTATGGGGAGAAATGTTCAATCGCGAATTCAACAAAAATATTCCTTATCTAACTTGTCCCAGCAACTCCGGTGGGTGAACTTCAACTGAATATGCCTGTATTTTCAAAATTAAAAACCTGACCAAAGCAATTGGCTCTCCATCTTTCTTTCATTCATTTCTTAGTATGATGGAGAACATGCGAGAAAAACTGATCACCGTGATGACGGTGACCCAAACGAAGCATGGCTGAGGTAACTTCTGTCTGATTTTGTCTCGATCATTTATCTTTTTCATTTGTTCTCCACGACGTCGTTCCCTCTTCCTTCGATTGTTCATCTCTCTTTTTAAGTCTTTATCTCTCATCTCTTGCTTTTCAAGATCTTGAACTGGTGTTCTGGTGATGGGTATTAAGTTGGATTGATTGAAAACGCAACCCCAACCGAAATTCCAGGCAATTAAACTCACTAATCTTCAAATGGTGATTCTGTGTTGCTAAATACCATTGAAAAGGTTTGATTTCTGAATAATCAGTTAAATATCGACCATTTCATCCCTTGGAGATCAGAATTCGTGATTCCAGACGATCCTGTTGACTTCAACGTCAGACTGATCCATTCGACAGATTTCGTTGAAACTCCGAAATCACAATCCCTTGACCCACACCGAACTATGAGCTCAAAAAGAAAACAATCTGTCGACTCCATATTTCTTGTTTGCTCGCATTCTGATGTGAGGATGAGGAGAGACATATCGATTCGAAGAGGCAACCATTGGAGAGCTGAGACAAGCGATTGAGAGTATTTCAATAACTGGTAGCAAAAGACAATACGTGGTCTATGCTGAACTCGATCGAAAATGTGGAGGTCTGATCCGATGCGCCATTCGTCCTTCAGAGATATTTTCATCTTTAACTGTTCTTTGTCATCACATTATCGTCCTCTCTTTTCTTTTTATTCCTTATAACTTCCTCCCCTCATCATCAGTACAGCTCTCGCCTTCTTCATCACTTATCTGAATCACCACAAGACATTCAGAATCCATATCGTCTCCTTGGTTACGTCTCTACATTGCATTCATCATAATTGACCATTAGTGTTGATTTCTCTCCCCCTACTTGCCCCCCTTTGCGCCCTTTGAGGATTTCTGCATGGCGACGGGCTATGACTCACCACTTTATATTCTGATGTTCTGATTTGGATCTCGTTGAAGTTCTTTTGCTATTTCGCCGAGCTCTCTCGAGAGCGGGTCATCTTTCACATTTCGATTCGTTGCTCCACACTCGAGGTTTCTATCATTGACTCACCCTCATCTTGGCATGTAGAGTCATCATGAACTGTGCTTTGTCTCATTCGAAAGTTATTTTCGCTTTATTTGTTTGCGAAGCGAGAAGATAATTGATTTCCTGCCATCTGACTGATTCACTTCGACTTCTCTCTCCTGACAGCCAATTGAGTCCTTGACGAAGTCAAGCCTTCCCAAAAACGGAATAAAAGATATGCTGAGAGGAAATGCAGATGAAAGTGGATTTGTCGAAGGTGAATGGCGACATGATCCGAAAATAGTGATAATGACACTTCTGAAGGGAGAAAGTGAGTGGGAGAGAACGGAGAAAGAAGTATGAGAGAACCAATGAGAAGGTGTGCGGTGATTTCATATCTGTCTGACATCCTGAGTTGTTTAAAGATGATTAGGCAGTTCGTCTCAGACTTCCTCATCATCACCTCCCTTCGTCGACTAAACCATCTTCGCTGAATCCTTCCATCACCTCCCTTCATGTGATCATTTGGTTCATTACGGGGAGTAGAGAGATATGTTCCTGGTCGAACACGTACGCCTCCTTTTCACCGGTGTCGAGAGAAACTTCCTTGATTTTGGTGACTGAGAATCCAGACTGCTCCTCTGTCTCCCACTGCATTCCCTCCTCCTTCGCTGTCTCCCACTGCATTCCCTCCTCCTTCGCTGTCTCCCACTGCATTCCCTCCTCCTTCGCTGTCTCCCACTGCATTCCCTCCTCCTTCGCTGTCTCCCACTGCATTCCCTCCTCCTTCGCTGTCTCCCACTGCATTCCCTCCTCCTTCGCTGTCTCCCACTGCATTCCCTCCTCCTTCGCTGTCTCCCACTGCATTCCCTCCTCCTTCGCTGTCTCCCACTGCATTCCCTCCTCCTTCGCTGTCTCCCACTGCATTCCCTCCTCCTTCGCTGTCTCCCACTGCATTCCCTCCTCCTTCGCTGTCTCCCACTGCATTCCCTCCTCCTTCGCTGTCTCCCACTGCATTCCCTCCTCCTTCGCTGTCTCCCACTGCATTCCCTCCTCCTTCGCTGTCTCCCACTGCATTCCCTCCTCCTTCGCTGTCTCCCACTGCATTCCCTCCTCCTTCGCTGTCTCCCACTGCATTCCCTCCTCCTTCGCTGTCTCCCACTGCATTCCCTCCTCCTTCGCTGTCTCCCACTGCATTCCCTCCTCCTTCGCTGTCTCCCACTGCATTCCCTCCTCCTTCGCTGTCTCCCACTGCATTCCCTCCTCCTTCGCTGTCTCCCACTGCATTCCCTCCTCCTTCGCTGTCTCCCACTGCATTCCCTCCTCCTTCGCTGTCTCCCACTGCATTCCCTCCTCCTTCGCTGTCTCCCACTGCATTCCCTCCTCCTTCGCTGTCTCCCACTGCATTCCCTCCTCCTTCGTTGTCTCCCTTCCTCATCCACTCTCCTTTCTCACCTCGCTTTGGCTCCCAATGTTCTTTCCTGTTTCTTCTGGCTCGACTAGAGCTTTCCATGCTCAGTTGATCTTCTTTTGTCCTTGTTCCGTTGGAATCGGATAATGCAGAGATCGAACAGCCTCCAGTGGTCTTGAAGGTATCTCGCATATGCTCCTTGAAAATATCAATGGACTTGCGATTGAGCTACAGAAAGAGATACACAATCAAAAAAAATCATTTGAACAAAAAAACCACACCTTCGAAATCAGATTGTCATTCACATTCAAATCTCGAAGGAACTTCGGCTGGGCGCCCTTCGACACAACTTCTCCAATATTGTGGTTGTCCTTGTTGTTGTTGACAAGCGGTGTTCCAATCCGAGGAACGCCCTGCTCCACCAGCACGCCAATGATCAGAGGGTCAGAGTTCCTGAACGAGGCAACCACCTTCACAGTCACTGGGAAGATCGCCGACTTCAGAGCCGATTCCTTCCTCGCCTGTTTCAGCCCATCCAGATACTCTGTGAACTTCACTTCGAGTCTGTAGATGATGTTGTCTTTGAAGATGGGGACCTTCAGCTCATCCGACAACTTCTCTGCGTCTTCGTCGATTGGCACGTCAAACGCGAGGATGCAGGCGAAGTCTGGGTTCTTCTCGAGCATCACTGGCGCCTTCGTGACTGTGTTTTTGTGAACTGGCCCGACAGCCACGTTGGCGATTGGGATTGGTGGGTTGATTGTCTTCAAGAAAGTGATGAGCGATTCCAGCGACCCAACAGTCGATGCAACGACAGTCGTTCCTGTATCCTCTCTGTCGAACGATGACAACAGATCCTGCAATTCGTTTTCTGTGATATCGTGGAGAACGGGGATCTCTTCGGGATGATGCGCGCGAGGGAGGCAGTGGTGGATATGCGTGCGCGAGAGGCAGTCGTGGAGATGCGTGCGCGGGAGGCAGTGGTTGAGATGCGTGCGCGGGAGGCAGTGGTTGAGATGCGTGCGCGGGAGGCAGTGGTTGAGATGCGTGCGCGGGAGGCAGTGGTTGAGATGCGCGCGAGGGAGGCAGTCGTGAAGATGCGCGCGAGGGAGGCAGTGGTGGAGATGCGTGCGAGGGAGGCAGTGGTGGAGATGCGCGCGAGGAATGTAATGGAGGAGAGGCGAGCGAAGGATCGGCGGCGGGGCGATGTGAGGAAGGATCTGCGGGGGGAGATGAGGAATGATCGGCGACGGGAGATGAGGAAGGATCGGCGGCGGGAGATGAGGAAGGATCGGAGGGGGTAGGTGTTGATGAGTGTTGGTCGGAGGATGATTGCCATGAATTGTCTTCAGTATAGTTCCCATATCGCCCCTTCTACTCCTCCTTTCATATCTTCACTTCCTCTTCATTTCGGCTCCTTCCATCTCAATCTTCAATCTCTCTTCTTCCTCACTCTAAATGTGTTCTATGTTCTTTCTCACCTATTTTGTCTCATCCTTGCATCTTAGTTTTTCTGTTTCTTGTCGTATGTCCTCTCTTTGGCGCTCTCTACCGATCAGTCATGATGATCTTCATCCAGCCCAATTGCCAATCTTCTTTCTCTTTTGTTTTGAAGTGTAGTTTCTCCTCAACTTCTTCCCTTTTCTGTTCTTCTTCCTTTGTCTCTTCTTCTATCTGATATTTCTTTCTGTCCGCCTTGTTTAACGTCCCCTCACACCATCGTCGTCCTTCTCCGTATTAGTTGATTTAGAAGTGAGATTAGAGTACTGCATCATCTAAGAACGATATAGAATGAAAATACGATATTATTACTGTTAAAGAGTGACAGAATAAGAAAAGATGGTCTGACGAATGAACCTGGTTGCAAGTTGTGTCATTTCTCACTAATCTGGAATCAAAAATAGCAGAAAGAGAGAAAACAGCCAGTCATGGACCAATACATGCCCAATTCTGCAATATTGTCGATATTACCAATTCGTCATCGATCAATCCATAAATCCAATAATCGTAGGCTCCTTCGCCCAAACGGGCTCCTGTGCAAAAATAAACCCCTTCATGACATTTGTACTTGTTCACTCTTTGTTTTCAACCACTTTCTGTGTCAATCCGTAACATCATGAAAAACGACACAGATGGATATGGATCTACAGGGTGTTCCGGAAGTTGTGTCACACAATGGGTTGATCAACTTTTCATCTCCTTTTATTTGTCACCGTTCGTTGTTGTGTATGTTTTTCTAAAACGATTCTGACGATTCATACAGGTCTTCCCCTCAAACCTATGATCTGGAAGCTGACGCGATCACTGGAAAACATGATGAATGATCCAATGCGGCGTACCACAAAGGAGAGAATTTGGATAATACAAAAATATTATCGTTTTGAGAACATTACTGATGTTATCCATCGCTGGGAAGGGCCAGATCCGCCGTGCTTCCGAACAATACAGAACCTTGTGAGCAGATTTGAAGAGACGGGATCGGTGGCCGATCTGCACCGATCGGGTCGTCCCGTCACTGTCACAACTCCTGAAAACCATACCAATGTGAATGAACACTTTCAAGCTCACCCGACAGACTCTATTCGCCAAACTTCACAGCATTTGTCAATCTCATCAACTTCTCTCCAGAGGATCGTCAGCGACCTTGGGTTACATGCCTACCGTCTACAACATACTCACTGGTTATTTGACCAGGACTACAACGAGCGCAGAAGGTTTGCCGAGTGGTTGAAATACGAATGCGATCGTGATGCTTCCTTTATTGACAGGATATGGTTTTCGGACGAGTCTCGGTTCACGCTGGACAAGCCTATCAATACACATAACTCTTACTGGCATGCCTCTTCGAATCCACATTACCACATTGAAATACCGCACTCTAGACTTGGTGTGAATGTTTGGTGTGCCCTATCGTCTTTGGGCATCATCGGGCCAATCTTCTATGAAGGTACAATGACAGCAGAAAAATACCGCAAAATGCTGAATGAAGAATTTCTCCCAAAGCGAAGAATTATCGACACAAACAACACCACCTGGTTTATGCAAGATGGGCCCCAGCCCACACGGCCCGCGAGACAGTGGATTTCCTCACATCCAAATTTGAGAATCGATGGATCGGGATGAATGGACCTCATCCCTGGCCTGCACGAAGCCCAGATCTCACGCCGTGTGATTTCTGGTTATGGAGTGCAATTGCCGAACATGTATACGCTGCAGATCCTCGCACTGTTCAACATTTGAAGCAGCGTATTGAAGAAGCAGTTGCAAATCTCCCCGTTCCTGTGTTGGCGAGAACTTGTCGAAATGTCCTCCAACGTTGCAACACGTGTATTGAAAGAGCAGGAAACTCTGTTGAGATTTAATCATCGTTTACGTTTCATTTCACCTTATTTTGAAGTTCTTCATCAATGTTTTGAAAAAAGAGATCGATCAACCCATTGTGTGACACTACTTACGGCACACCCTGTAGTACCAGATCAATCGGGATGATCATTTGGTGCTGTTTTGCACTTCTTTTTGAGTGCCCCAGGTGCTCCAGGTGTACCATCAAAGAAAACTTTTTTGTTTTGAAAAGTCCACAGGTCCACGAGTCCAAAGGTTCACCGATGCTGCGGCATGTTCAGAATGCTCCTAGGTGATGTGTCCATCAAATCCATGAATCTCTGACATCGGCAGGTCATTCTGGTCACATTTGTTTTTTTTCTCTTTTTGACATCATCTTTGTCAATTTCACTATAATGAGTCTGTACAGGAGAATACTAAATTTTTAAATGTAGTTGCAAAAGATTTTTATGCATTCTGATGGCACTGATCGATGAAAAGAAACCAGATGTCAATCGGTCAGGTATTTGTCGAGATATGAGTTGTTCTTTAGAGAAACAATTCGAAAAAAGTGAAAAAATGAGTGAACCTCTTTTGAAAAAACGTCCACCGCTCGTTCAATACTGGAGATCTAGATCTGAAAAATAGTGGAAAACCTTGGGCCAAAAAATTCTAAGTTAGGAAAAAAGAGGACGCTGGTAGGTCTTGAGCCCGCGTCCTCAAGCTTTCAAAGCGGGCGATCTACCGATTGCACCACGTAAGCGTCGAGCGTGATCTGATTTTTGGTGTGTTGCTGGTTGGGCTGTTCCATTGTGTCACTTCACCACAAATTATGATCAAACCAATTTTTTGTGACAAAAAATTGTGATGAAATGACAGATAAAAAGGTAAAATGAACCGAGAAAACCAAAAAGTGAAGTGATTGTGTTGACCAATCGCCTTCATCTATCAGGATCATCCGAGCATGGAAATCGTTGCAACGATCACGACACAATCATCAAAAAGTTCACAAACAGATGTTCTCATCACTATTTCGGACCACTTGTGATGAGAGGACGGTATAGTTGAACAAAAGGTCTAGACACGCCTCCATCCCTTTTGGCCTACCAAGTCACCACTCGCAATCGATAGAGGACTCAAATTTAGATTGTTTCTCAGTTGCACCAAGATGGTTTCATTCAACCCCAGGTTCTGGGTTGCAGACACGGACCGGGTTAATGACATATCTATCAGGTGGAATTTCTTCTCCTTTTTCTTGAGCATCAGTGAACTTTTTCTCTCTTTCAATCTTTTCTTTTTTTCGTCGAAGCCTTTCTTCTTACCAAAAAGGGGTTTTCTTCCTCCTCTCTTCTTCAACAACTTCCTGTTTATTCAGTCTTTGTGCTTCGTTCTAAACGAGAAAATTGGGGAAAACCCCTGAAAAAACACCATTCCGAATGATTCATGAAAAACAAAGAATTTTTGTGCGAATTTCGAAGATTTTTTGTCTGAGAGAATCACTGTCACTAGCTGAAGAAGATTCTGTCGAGTGTTGCCGTTTTTGGGGGGTAATCTTCTCTCCTTCAGAAGTATCTGCGGACTCATTAGAATTTGAATCATTCTCAAACGAAGAAGACTCATCTTCAGAATCTCTCGTAAAACGACTTGTTAAGGATCTGATGAATCAAAATATGTGTAAACAAGAGGAAATTATACCGAGATTGCCGACTTCGAGATTGTTCGTGGGATTCCATGCGAGGTTTTGAGGAGACTCGATCAAAGCCATGATGGTTTCGAGATACTCAAAAAGGAAGACGCTTTTGATCGAATTCACCAAAAAAGTAACTCCTGACAATTATCACTAACATTTGGACACCCCAGATCTCTCCAACATGCTCCAATTTCTTCATTGGTCGGAACTTCGCAAGTCCAATCAAAGCTTCGCACAGTTCACCGGCTAATTCCCGCACAACATATCCGCTCATTCTGTCGTCCACGAACAACCAAGTGATGGTGGATGATTACCTCAGAACTGCCTGTCAGACGTAAAACTGACGAAACAGACATTCACGAATGCTCTCTTCCACTTATCATCGTTTGGAGAAAGAACGATCAGCAACATGAACATTTCGGAGTGCTCAGGCTCGACGATCGTAACGTTCAAAGATAGAGACGAGCTCACCATCCGTCACTCAATCTTCTCTTCACTCTCTCCGCATCCAAAGAAGCCACTGACCTCGTTCTCGCAGTTTGACTCGATTCCTGGGCTTGATCTACACACTTTTGGGACGAAAAGCCTCGACTGCTGCTGTTTTCACTCAATTCGACGGCATCACTCTCCCATCCTCTCTTACACACCGAAACAAACTCCTCTCCCACACTTTCTCAGTAGATACTCGATGGAGAAAGAGTTGATAAACACAACGCCAGGTCTCCACATCATGCGTCATTCTCTTTTATTGTGAGGGAGAAGCAAATGCATGGAAGAATGGGCTTGAACATCCTCTCCCACACTTTTTCGACACTTTAGGTCATCTCTTTCTTGTCCACGGCAACGATCTTCTGATTGGTTGACCTTTTTTATTCATAGTTGATGAGAATCACTTCGGATCGATCTTCAAGAGGTTGATGGTTTGGGAAAAGACGAGTGATTTTTTAAGTTTCGACTCAGAACACTCTGATGACATGGTTTTAGCAACCATTTTTTTCTTTATTGAGACATATCGGTGAGAATCCCCCAGATTTCGTGATTTTAAAACAGGTTCTGGACAACAATCATGACATTTAATTCGCTAGTTGTTGAGATCTTTTACCAAAACGCATTTTCTGAAATGGCCAAAAGCACGTATTTTGGAGGGTTTCTGTAGGCACTCATTTTAGGCTGTCACAAATGCGCCTGTTTTCAAGAAACCGCCAGAAATCGAGATTTTTTCTGAGAAATGTTGTTTTGGTGAGAAAATAATCAAGATTTCATTAATTTCTTATAGATATGTCATTAACCCGGTCCGTGTCACCAACCCGGAATCTGGGATCCAAATAAACCATAGTAGTCCAACTAAGAAAAAAATACAATTTGTGATTTTTCTATCGAGGCGAATCAGAGAAATCCTTAAAATACCTCGTTTTGGCCACTTTTCAAAATGTGTACGAGTATATCTCAACCAGTGAACCGATTTTCATGAAATTTTTCACAGAAACGTTTTTTTGGTGAAACTAAAAGATTGAAAACAAATTTAATAAAATTGGTTGGGTATTTGGGAAGATGTGAAAAAACGCTGTTTTTCTCGCCCAAAAATTTCTGAGGAAAAAAATTAGTGTTTTGTGAGTCTTTTTCCGGTATATTCACGATAAAAATGCTTTTTATTTGGTGTAAAACGGATATCTGGTTGAGGAGATTTGAGCTGAAAAAGTTTGAAAAATGTGTGCATTCCAGCTGTATACAGTATTTTGAGGTTTTCTCCGATTCCCCGCGGAATTGAATTCTCAATTTTTTTTTCTTAGTTGGACTATTATGGTTAATTTCAACCCCAGGTTCCGGGTTGGTGACACGGACCGGGTTAATGACATATCGATTGGTTGGACAATGTTCATCAGATTCTGGGAAAATCTTGATTTCTGGCGGTTCAATGAAGTTCTGCGCATTTGTGACACCACTATCAGTTTTTGACCTCACACAATTCTGTTTTTACAAACCGCAAATCACTCTTAAAAAGCATTTGAGAGCCACACCGTCCTCTCTTCACACATATTTGTCTTTTTTATATCTTTCTTATCTCTCCATGTTTAGGAATGAGGTGTTTCCATCGCAAATTGGAGCATGAAATCAACAAAAAATTGATTCCGTGCATAAATACCTGTGTCAGTAGAAAATCTTCAAACAAACTGCATTCTTCCCAACAAAAAAGCGTTTCGGCAATATCTCAACGACCAGTGAATCGATTTGGATGAAATTTTGACACAGAAACGTTTCTTTGGTGAAACGAGAGTTTTGAATAAAACTGGAGAACAAATCTAGGTATTCGGTGAAATCGAAAAAAACTCATGGTTTTATCGACAAAAAACTCCTAGAAACAACGGTTTATTGTTGAGCATCTTTTATCGAGATCTACACGATTCAATACGCTTTTTTTGATTCAATTTAGAGCCCGAAAACTGAATTAAATAGGCATGGGCAGTGGTCGGTCTGGAAACATCGAGTCCAGTCCCTAAACAATAAAGAGTCGGCGACTTTTTTTAGTCTGTCAAAAAACCGGTCCCTTGGAAGTTTTTTTGGGTCAAAACGACTTTTCACTTTTTGGAAAAAATAAGAGTGAAATCCGGTGGGAACGATTAAGACATCACAATGAATCATTTTAAGATACCGTGACGTCTGACAAAACTTTCAGAATCTGATTTCGGCTCGATCAGAACCAGAATCAGATGCTGCATCGACTGTTTCACCGATTTTCACCTCTCTTTTGTGCTCTTCTTTCATTTCAGGACAGTTTACTACCCTCTGTGAAAGGAAAACTCTGTATGAGCAACACTGGTAGACTGAGATGATATTAAAGACGTTTTAAGGGTCAAGAAATGTGATGTTTTGACCAAAGTTCAATTATCGATTAAGAAAGGTTAGTCATTCTTCCTCCGGATGCAACCTCTTCTTCTTCGTATATTGCATGTCAAACACACATCAACTCGGAAAAGACATTTTATCAAGATCGACATGAGACAAACTCATGTTTATTCAACTGGTTTGTCTTTTTCATGACTTGAATCTCTTTCTTCTCTCTCCTTGACAGGTTTCCTCAAATTTTGATACAAATTGAAACAAGATCAACCAAAATTGAATGGTTTGTTCGTCTGTCTGATAACTTTTCAGGAAGTCAGCAGAAACCCGGACCTTGGGTACTAATCTGACTCGGAACACTCTTTCCGACACTTTCCCGAACTGATTTCTGTTTTCGAGACAATATTTGTGACGGATTTTCGAAACATTGTTTTGTCAAAATCTCCCTTCTAAGACGCATTTCACCGTTTTTACTCTCTTTTCAGCTTCTTTTAAAAATCGTTGTTGTTGTCCTGACACTAATAGAACAGAAAAAGTGATCATATCCAAGATCGCTCGATCATAAATCCCCTTCTGCCAGAAGGACCGGGTTTTTGACAAGGTCCGGGTATTTGACCGACTATTGAATAGTGGGTTCTTAATGCCGGAAGATTTCTTAAAGCCGGAATCAAAGTGCGAACCCACAATTGTGAACATTCGCACTTTCTCCATTTCAAAGGTACTTTTAGAACTCTTCCTTTTCGAAACAGACTTATAAAAGCAGACTAGAGAGTGTATGATAATTGATTAACTGAATATAGTGTGAGTTATCGGTCTGTGAATGAAAATGTCGTCGAGATTGTCGGATGCAAAATAGAAGAGGGAGTCGAGGTCGATGGTCACAAGGCGCTGGTGGTTTTGTTGAAGGTGGACGAAGTCGGGAGGGTTATCTGGCACTCGCTGAAGAACCATATCAGGGTTGAGTGGGTGTAATCCGCACACCTCGAACGAATGTTGGATGGAGCGATGTGAAAGGGCGGAATCAGTGGCTTGGAGGAACGATCGCATGAAATCTCGTCGATTCTCAACAGCTCCGACAGTTATGTGGTCTGGTATGTACTGTGAGATGATATTTCTGAACGTCGCATTTATGCTCTGATCGACTGGCTGCGTAAATCTGGAGGTGTCTGGCGGGATGAAAATAAGGTCAATCAAATTGTCTTTTTCTGCCTTCAACACGTCTGAGTGTTTGTGATAAAGAGCACCGTCCATTAAATGAATTACATGGGAGAGAGGCGGGGCTGACACTTTTCTTTTGGTGTCAATCGCCGGGACAATGTGTGACAGAAAGACATCTTTGAAGGTCAATTCATTCAGATGTCGCTGTCCTATGGCTTGAAACGAGAGAGTTGGAGATTGGTACGGGACGAGATCTTGTGGAATGTTGACAGAAGGGAGAACGATCAACTTCTGGGTCGCTTCTCCATCTGCAGCGACAAGAAAGAAAATGGTTGCGCCTGGGATAGTCGAAGCGAGTGGTTGGACTGCATCAAGGTCTGGGGTGGTAGTGGCTACTTCTGGAGTTAGATGAGAGACGGTAAGGAGGTGAGTCTCATCAAGATTAAAGATCAAGTGTGGTGGTGTTGGTATTGACTCCAGAAAGTGACTATACTTCTCGAACCAGGGCCGAATGTAGTGTTTCGTGCAGCTGCACGCGTGATATAGGTTAAATCTTGTCGGAGTCACAATCTCCACATTTGGTTGACGTGCCAAGAAATGAAACCCACAACTTCGCCTGACCTGAGGAGGAGCTTCCTCTTCCTGATTCCGCTCACGTAGGATCACATTGGCCTAAAGAGATGATTGGAGAAGTTTGGCGTACCTGGGCCGTCACGTCGTTCGGAGTTGGAAAGAGACCTGTCTGAGATCTTTCATCAATCCACTGCCCCAATTAATGGTCATCTTCGTCACGGAGTTTGGAATGAAGTATAAAACGATACATGATGCGATAATTCTAGTCTTCGATATAGATAAATCACAAATATCGATCCTTCACAGCTCATTGCTCCAGTTTCCGGAGTTTCTCTGATCAAGCCCATTTCGAGATACAACCAGGGCTTTCCAAAAATACCCATAATTTTCTGGGTGATTTCGAAAAAATGGAAAACACCAAATTGTCTTTAGAAAACTCTGTCAAAGTAAATACATCAAAGATAGACAATAATATTATCTGAAAGTGAAAGTTTCTCCCGATTGAATGAAAAGAAGATAATAAAGGGTAAATCTTGATCTGTCCTTCTGAATTTGAGACTAAGAATGGCGAAAGTTGTGTGAATCTTTGCGCGATTGTCGGTGATTGCGGAGGAGATGAGAGGATGTTTTCTTTCTTCTTCGTGTCATTGTTTTTAAGGAAAAGGAGAGTTTGCATGGATTGCTTGTATTAATTATTATTTTCTTCTTGTTGAGGAATGGTCTGGAATAATGGTAGTGTTGTTGTTGATCTAGTTCCTTTTTTAGGGATTGTTGTGGGGGAGTGTTGATACTGATGTTGATCTTGTTCTTCTTCACAGATTGTCGATGATCCTACAAAGTCGGCAAAATCCACGGACAAACGTGATGAATCCAATCGAAGTCAACACAAATAGGGACGTACAGGTCCATACTGTGCAATTTTTTCTCGTCTGGAATACTCGGATCATCACATCGTCTGACCCTTGTCGAACTTGGCATGATACCACCCTTTTCTCAGGCGATGATTAATACTGAGAACCACGAAGATATGGAGAACTAATTTCTGGTTCCAATTACTTCGATAGCAACGACTTCAAGTGTGATCTCCATTCGTCAACCTTCTCTCCCTCTAATTCACTTAATTGTAGGTTCTGGATAAAAACCAATGGTTGATACAGACGGTGTTCTGATATTTGTTGGTCCGCTCACAGCAGATCACAATCACAACAAATATTTCGTGATGACTGGTCTCATCTGCTGCATTCCCTCGCCACTGCAAATATTGCTTTCATACGCTCACACATCTTTCTTTCCAAGACTCTGCCTTGAATGAGATCATCTTTTTAGTCAGTCTCCCACTCCTTCAAGTTATCACACAAGAGACCAAGGAATTTACTCCTCGTTTCGCTCAAACCGCGCTCTTCATCATTGCACTTGTCACCAGTTTGTCCTTCATCGCATTTTATCGACGGATTAGTGCCCTTATTCATTCCGTTGAATTTTCTGGAGGATCCGAAACAGCTTGCTCTCCCATCGTTCAAACTCTGTATAAACGGCCTATTTCCGTCAATTGATTCCCCAAAACGTGTTAAACACTCTTTTCCCATCCTCTAAGCCACTAACGACTCGCTGTTGACCAAGTACAACCTCATGCAACTCCTCATCACCATTCTGGATCGATTCATCGACATGTGCTTCGACTTAAAACACACAATTCCTTTGATTCTTCATCTCGTTCTCCTGGTACAACCACATTTCCTTTCAAGACTCGGATATGCTGATCGAATGCGATGGCGTGAATGTACATCTGGATATCAGCGAGAAGACCCTCAACAAGGAAATAAAAGAATCAGCCCTGGACATCATTCAGAACGCCACTCCTCCCTCACATTCCTCACTCGCAAAAATTCATTCATCCTCGTCAACCAGCATCGCTTTCACCATCATCGAGAACATTTCAACGATGTTCATGTTCCTCTCCAGTTCTCTGTTCGCACCAACGCTTCTGGAATTGGGTAGTATCACGCCTCTTCAACTGATCCTGATTACGAGCCAGAAACAGACGAAGAGATCCACACTCATCTCCCTCCTACTTGCTTTACGCACACACAATCGCACCAGCACATATGCACATCCACACACTCACGCACACACACTCCTGCACGCGCACACATACTCACTCCTGCACGCCCACACACATTCTCACGCACCCGCACGCCTGCACACTCACGCACGCACACTCTCACACGCATGCACTTGCACACTCACACACGTATGCGCACACGCTCACGCACACTCCCACTTCAATCGAAAATATCATCAGCTTTCTCGCTTTCATTCGCAACGCCGTCTTATCTCTCATCCCAAAGGGCATTCTGACAATTTTGATGTTGGTGACGGTCGACCACATCATTCAGGGGATACTCGACGACTTTGTCGACAAGACATTGAACACGTTCGTCACAACTTGCTCCAATCAGACGGAGTTGATCATACAGAAGAAGATGGCTGAGTCGAAGAAAAATAACGAAAAGAATAGCACCGTTTCAACAAACAAATCGTTCACAATAGTCTCACAGTCCTCCTCCATCTCGTTCAGCACTCCAACAAGTCCACAGTCAGGCGCGCGCGTCGGAAACAAGCAGACTCCAGTCACACTCAGTTTGTACACAGCCTTCTCATCATCCCCCTCGCGCACATCCTTCGCATCGTCCCTACCGCGCACATCGTTCACATCGTCCCTTCCGCGCACATCCTTCGCATCGTCCCTTCCGCGCACATCCTTCGCATCGTCCCTACCGCGCACATCGTTCACATCGTCCCTTCCGCGCACATCCTTCGCATCGTCCCCCTCGCCCGCAACGTTCACATCGCTCCTCCCTCGCAATCAGTGATCTGTTTCATTTGCTTGTTTCATCATTATTCATCCAAATTGCTCAGAACCTCATCGCTTCGAACCTCAGTCTCTCTCAACGCATTGTCGGTCTGTTTGCTAACCTCGCAACTCGTCGTTCGCATCACGGGCAAGAGGGAAGGAACAGAAAACAATCATGATCACAACAACATCACCTCTCTGCGTGCCCACTTTGCAACTCATCCATGATTGTGTTGTTGCCGCGATCAACATCGTACATGTCCTGCGCTCGTCGAACGGTGACACACTGCCCTTCGATGCTGTTGAAGTGTCGACGTCCTCACTGTAGACGCAGCCAGGATGAAGAAGAACGAGAAGCACTTTGAAAGTGGATATGAAATCATCAGGAGTGGGTGACAGAGGAAGAGAAGAGTGCGAAAGTTTCTCAGTTCCATACTGGACACTCTTATTCGATGGGAGATGGGAAAGATGAAAAGAGACATCGAGAAGATCATTCCTGGCAGTTTGTGTCAAAGTATTGTCTCTTCAATCACTTCATGAACCGATTTCTGATTGTGGAATGACTAGAATGTGATATTAGAAAGTTTGTATCATTGAGAAAAATATGGGGAAGTGATCAATCCCTGATCTCGCTATCAAGATGAAATTGTTTCGAATGCTCCAAGGGTAATGTTCGCACGAATTATATCAACATGAAAAATCTTAAATCTGAACAAATTGAGCAAGTCGGCTCCGTGGGTGGAAAGCCCTGGACACAACGGAACTCGACAATCTTTAGTATCGAACCATGATCATTGCAAGAACTGAAAATACCAGAAATGGTTCCACAGAAGTGCTCAGAGGAAGAAAAAACGACGAAGATACTTGTGGAGGTCTGGATTTTGGACCCATTTCATCTTCCTTTTTTCTTCAGCAATAACCATAATTGGATGCCAACAATGAACCAACTATTTCCAGCTCTGTTTCTCTCAAAGGAATCAGTACACAATGAAGAGAATGAGGATGATAAGGTGCAACTTCCTGGCTGGTTTCACAACCTCGATTGAAAGTCTTCTATTTGGACTGTGGAACTTGGTATTCCCCAATTGATGACAAGACTTTGTCACCCTCATCGATAATACGGGATGGACCTGTAGCATCGATCGAGAGTCGGTGTGAACCTGGCAGGAGTCTCAAAACGCCTTTTTTCCACCACTCATGATCGGCTTGTGGCTGCTGGTCGCTTCTATTGCTTTGTCCATCGTTGGAATGATCTGTGCGATGTATCTTTACTTGCCTGTCAACTTTATGAATGTTTGTGGGCTTCTTGTGTTCATTGTTTGAAGACCTCTCCTCGTCTAGCAACTGAGGTTCATTGTTTGTCAACTCCTCACAATTTTAGGGAGCGAGTTTATTTTCATTGGAACATTCTTCTCTGCCGCTCGTATGCCTCGATTTGTGCTCCTCACATCCTGACGTCAACCTTCCTTCTTTTTTCAATTTCCATCTTCTTTCCTTGTCTTCATCATATTCTCTTTCTTGTTTCTTCTCGTATTCCAGAGACGTTTGCCCCAGCGTATGGGTCGACACTGACAAGTGTCATCAGCATCGGCGGTGGCCCTCGACTGGTTTCTGCTCATCATTTGGTTCCTCAGCACCTGCACAAAGTGTTGATGTCCAACTCACTGTTTCCTCTTTGTGGAGATCTTGTCTGGAATTGTCACAGTGATCGTGATGGTGGTTGGAATCGTATTCACCTCCACACTGGACCACACAAGAAAACTCATCACTACAAGTATCAACATTGTGTGTGATATGAACAATCTGAGTCCATTACGCTCTCCTCTTGTCACTCTCTCACCTCTCACACTCACCGAACCATCACATTTCATCGTTAATGGCACCACCATCACTCGTTCCGAGGTTGATCTGGGTATGTTATGATTCGCTCGCCTCAGCTCAGCGCTTCTTCGAGTTCCGATCACTTCAGGAATTGTGTCAGTCACGATCACTATTCTATCTCTGCCCAGCATAAATTGTGTGTCCTTTGTCTTCTCCATCGTCCTCAGACCAATTTGGAGGAATCCAATTTGGTTTCTTCGATGCAACTTTGCCACTACGCATTGACGGAAGGGGATTGTGTGCGGATGGAGATGGACATGCACTCGACACCTCGAACTGTGCAATTCCTTTTGAATGGCGAAAGTAGCCGCTGGTTTGTTACTGGCCTTCCCCCATCAGTCAGAATCGGAGTGTGATCCTCATTCTTCTCTACCTTCCCAGTTCTCTGTTTTTGCTCAAGAAACATCGTTCAGAATCGACAGAATCGTCAAACAAACGCAACCAACTCCAATGCATCAATACATACCAGAACTCGTGTGGAAATTAGACAAAAACTTGCATGTTCAATCTGACTGCTTCTTGTGTTCTTCCACAGAAGCATAATCTGTTGTCGATGCCCGTGCAAGCACTCCCACGCCATCTGCCTCAATCATCCGCGAAGTTCAATCCTGACGCTCTCCATCGTTCCACACACTCTCTCAGCTCTCCATTTTTCCAGGTGGTTTACTACAGAGGAGGGAGGCAGATCAGAAAACGCAAGTTCACTGTGAGAAGAGAAGAACGGAATCACCAGATCTGAATGAGACAGCTGAAGGAAAAGAGTTGAAAAAACTCGAAATCGCAATAAATTTATGATGTGTAGTTGTCCTGTCCTCCTCACATTCTGTCCGTCCTCGCTGTTTTCTTGTCCGATTCGGAAATTGTTGAAAAAAAGAGGATTTTGGGACGTTTCCGGTAACAATATTGCATTTTAAGACATATGTTCGCTCCCAGTGGCGGAAGAAGTGACAATGAACGAGTTGGAGGGTGAAACTTCTATTATGGGCCCGATCAGATCCACATCTCAATTCGCAGTTTTTATTGTTCAAACAAGAAATGAAAGTGAAATCTATAGGCATTGCCAATCTCGGGCCCATCCCATAATATGGAAGATCTTTTTTCCCCTTTATTTGGATTTTCAGAGCTTTTGAGAACTGGATAATGGTCTGCTTTGATCAAACAATCTCGCAAAGAAATATCAATCCAGTCATTTTGGTCCCTCCAACGGATCGAAAAAATACGATGAAACAGAATCGGATAAAAGTGAAACTCAAAGACAGAATAAACAGTAATCAGAGCTAAATCGTCCAAATGATGTGCATGAACTCAGCTTGTGTCGTCAGATTGGTGGAATGTGGTGGTGATATTACCATCAATCAGCAGCGTCTGTCGCATTTTCTGCGTCACTCTGAGTTTGAGGTAACGAGGACAGAGCGGACACCCAAATCCATGTACTCTATCGTGCTCGGTCCTCAAGATGTCTGTTGAGATTCTTTCAGGCTTCTTTGGTGGGGTTGGACCGGTTGAGGTCGAGCAGGATGCGAGATGTGGAACACTCGCGTTTGTGTATTCCCAAAATTGTGGATTTGAGCCCCCAACTCTTCACAACGCCTTTGTCTTCGATTGTCTTGAGATTGAAGTTGTCTGTGAATGAGGGCATACGGAATGTGCTTCCTCCTTTCACAGTCTCGGTCATGTCTTCAGATCCTCGTGAGTTGTCTCCTCTTCAGGTGCTTCTGGGCGCGTCTTGGTTTGGGAGAGGTCGAGGGGATCGTCCAATTGTTCTTCCTCTTCATTCAGAAACCATCTTTCTTCCTCGTCCTTCTTTTTATGACTTTCTGCAAAACTTTTCAGAGCAGCTGAAGTGCGAGGGTTTCTCTTTTCCTCACAAATTCATTCCTCGTCATCCTCTTCGGTCTCGTTCAGGTGATTGTGGAGTGGTGACCAACAAGCAGCAAGTTCCGATTTGGTGTCATTTGTGACTCCTTCAGAACCAACTCAGACTGAGGACTGTCTGGAACAAGACTGCAATAAAACACAGATGCAATTGACACTGGAGTTGAAAGGACGAGAACTGTAGGCATATTCGGGAAGATTGAGTCTGTTGTGATGTGTGTCTGGCTGTGGATGATTCCCTCTTCATTATTCCAGATATCAGTCCAACGACCTGTTGGGCTGTTGGCTGCACTGTTATGGTTCCACAGATTGACGAAGAGCGTGGCGAGGTCAGTTCAGGACGGGGGTTGGCATGCGAGGACGCCGCAGTAGGCAGTGTTGTTGGGGTCGGCAGAGGATGTGAAGAGGACAGCATCTGTCATCGTCAGGACGGTGGGGTTCCGTCCAATCATCTTTCGTCCTCTGTCGATTGTCTCCAACACCTTCGTCTTCGCAAGGTGGACGAACGAGCTGATCGCTCCGTTGGGTGTGGTCTCGCCTTTCTTTTCTGGAAGCGTCGGATGTCCGTCTTTTGTCTCGTTTGGCTGGGCAGTGACGTGGACGAGGAGAGGCGCGTACGGACAGCGAGAGACAAAGACAGAATCGGTGAAGTTGTGGCACAACCGCTGCAACTGTGCAGTGACAGTGTGGTTGAACTTGTCTGGCGTGAGGTGGATGTTCAGCCCGTAATGCTTGGAATGCGGACACACGTAAAGCGATGCTGTGCCTGCCACGTGGATGTTGCTCAGTGTGTGTGCGATGGCCGCTGAAAACACTTTGGTGTACGACCTTCCTTGGATCGAGGAATCGTCCAGAATGATAGTGGGTCTGCCGGAAAAGGCGAAAAGGAGGACGGGAAAGACGAGCTGAATGAACGGCATGAAGTTTTACGGCTGCCGAAAGACGTGGTTGGTCTGTGCGCTGGTCCAAAGATCGAGTGTGATGCTTCCAAATCGGCGAGATGAACGAACTCCTTTGAGACAGTGTCGGGAAAAAAATCTGCTCCAGAGGGACATAAGAAAATACTTTTTCGGTTGGTCAGAATTGTTGGAGAAAAATACCTTTTCTCCATGGTTTCGGTTGTGCTGAAGAATTGAAGCTTGTCGATTGGCTAGAGTATTGGAGACAGTGGGGTTGGGGGATCTAAAATGAGATTACTGAAGGAGGACAATTCTATGAAGCGAGATTTGGTCTTTCAGTTCGCGATGAGAGGGGAGATATCTGATTGGTGCCTTCTGTCGAAGATGATAGATTTCGATCATTCTAAGATGATATCTGAGTTAAAAATCATGACGAATCTGTGAATGGAACAAGAAATGTCGATAGTAAACAAAAAGTCGCATGAACAATGGAAAAAAGACGGACATCAGACACTGGAGAACAGATCATGATATCAGTGACAACAAAACAAGTTGTCTCTGTCTAAAAGTGGTTCATTGGTCCGTCTATGAGATGTCCGTGTGGAAAGAAGTGAAGACGACCGAAAGTGGTGAAATTAGATGATGGTGATCCAACACACAATTTGTATTTTTTGTCCCAACGAGGGCCCGACGGTCCCGACCAAGTCCCAAAAAGTCCCGGAAAAAGGCCCGAGATTGGCAATGCCTAGAAATCTACTCAATGCATTAACTAAAAAGTGAGGTGAATGAAATGTGAGTCTTTTGACAAAGTGATGGAACGAGTTTGAGGTAGATCGAATCATTTCAGCTCTATCAATCTTGCTTCATCATCTCTCTCTTCATCGTATCTCTACCCATTCCTCCGTGTATCTCTTCTGCCTCATCTAACTCATGTGAGTCGAATCTGATTCAAAAACTTCCTCGAACACATCTTTGGTCAGCGTCTCGTGGTTCTTCGACACGTGATGGACGATCGCGGGAAGATGATGAATATGACAGTCAGTGGTGTGGATGAGTTCTGCATTTTTGAGCGTGGATTCTGGACCAGTCAGCACATCAGTTTCGTCAAAGACGCGGAGGAACTTGAAGTGTCGTCAGTGGTGGTTCAACGAGATGAAGAATCTCCACCGTATGATCTCGTTGCGTTGTAGATCGGTTCAGATGCTGTGATTGAGTTCCACAACCTCATTTTTGCGATTGAATGTCTTTTTCAGAACATGTTTGTAAAACATCACTCTGCTCGCAGATTGATTGAGACATGACAATTCCTGTTCGAAGCTGGCATGGAACTCCCAGTTGCACTGTTCGAAGTGGAAGACGGAACACTGTCACTCACACAGACGATCATTTCTGTGAAAGGAGATGAAGAGAGTGTGTGAATTTGTGACTTCGTTCTCACTGCTGCTCCTCTCATCCTGGTCGCTCCAGCTGATCCTGTCGCTTCCTCTCCAACTGTCATTCTGAAACATGTTTCTCTGATGCTGTTCGACTTCTCAGCCTCAGTTGAAGGGAAGGAAGTGCAGTTCATCGACTGTCACCAAACTGAATGAACGGAAGCAACACCAATCATCGCGACAGGATCAAATCGTGAGCGAGTGGTTCATAAATGGAATGGCTTCGAAACTCTGACTGATCTTGCTGATCCTCTGAGCTGGGTGTTCGACAACGCTGAGTCGACAGGCAGCATTTGGCACATGATCCCTCTGCGAGTTGCGGAATGCCGATGTGAAGGCCAGGCGATCACAGTTGAACAGATAGGGAAGGATCTTGGTGGGTGTGGAGAGGGATGCTGGATTTATTGGGGGTTGACTATTAGCAATCCGTGAAAGTATCTATAATCAATCCATTTCGATCAAGCCCATCAGTCAGAGTTATGGTCTTCTCTTACCATTCGCACTTCACCCTTTCATTTGCATGCATATTGAGTTTCATAAGTGAAGAAATGATTCTTTAATGCGATCTAGTTCTCAAAGTTGATCCTGAAAGATTAGGAGCCACGAAACGAATGAAATGAAAGAATAAGTCTATGAAGTGGAAAACAGAACGAACTCACAACATAACATTCAAAGTGTCCCTCCTCGACGGTGTGGGAGGCAGGAGCCGCACCACTGGGTTCAGCCTCATCCTCTATCGTCCTCTCACACAATCCCTCCATCGACATCCCACCCGAACTCCTTCACATCATATCCTCTCCTCTGCCCACCCTCTTCCCACTCATTCCATTCTTCGAAATGGAAAGGATCATTGTTGGGATGGGTCTGTTCATTGTGAAGAACTCCTCGGGAACTGTCTGAATTATGATGCCGAATGGAGATTTGAGTGTGTGCAACGGATATGAATGGATGACACTCAATGAATATGGCGAATCCACTGCTCGTCCTCTCTTGAACGTTCCAATCGTCCCAGAAGAGGCTGTGAGCGAGGAGGATCGGATGATCAAGGAGTGTACTGAAGGGATTGTGTTTCCAGCGGAGATTGTGATGGACTCGAGCGAGGAGATGGTTGGTGAGGTTGAAGAAGCAAATCAACAGCTTCATTCTAACGACTCAAATGAATTGTCAAGCACACAACGGACAAAACTCACCAAAACCATCCAGATACTTCCATCAAGATTCCCATGCCCTGCTTCATCCCTTATCGCTCCCCAAAGTCCAAACGGTCACCGTTTTAAACTCTCACCTCGCTGGTCCTGACCTGTCATTCGAAGTGCTGTAAATGAGCCTTTTTGGCCCTAGACCAGAGCTTTCCAAAATTACCCATACTTTTCTGGTTGACTTCGAAAAAAATGATAGTCACCAAATTTTTGTCAGAAGACTCAAAAGATATCAATGCATCAAACTTAGACAACAAGATGATCAGAAAAGGAGAGTTTCTCCCAATCAAATGAATAAATATATTAAAGGGAAAGAAATGATCAATCGTTCTGAATTTGAGACTAAGAAGGGAGGGTGTTGTCTGAATCTTTGCTGCGATTGTTGAAAATTGCGGAGGAGATGAGAGGATGTTTTCTTTCTTCTTCGTGTCCTTGTTTTTGAGAGAAAGGAGAATGGCCATGAGTTGTTTGTTTTTATCATCTTCTTCTTGTTCTTGAGGAATAGGTTGGGATAGTGTTGGTGATTTTTTTTGATCTCCTTCTTCTTTTTGAGAAGTATAGTTGGGGATTATTGTTATTTTTGTTGATCTTGTTCTTCTTCATTGATTGTGCATGATCAGGGGTTGGAGTCGTGAGTACATTTCAGTGGAAACGTCAGATCAAATGATCTGACATCCCTCCAAGAAGCGTCGGATCATCGCTTAATTCGGCGCTTCGAGATTTTTCAATATTTTTCCACTTTCTAGCCTTTTTAAGTGTTTTCTTCACCTCTCTGTCAGTTTAGTCTACTTTTACATGTCCACAATTGAAAATGAATGAAGTAGAGTTCTGATCAAAGAAACTCAAGGAAACCTGGACGGATCTGTCCCATTGTGGTCATTTGGATGATGTGGAAACAATCGAAAATAGAGGTTGTTCCTTGTTCTTTTTCGTCGTTTTCGATCTTAAACTGTTTCTTCTTCTCTTAATTTGACTCTATTCACGAAAATAATACTGTTTTCCCCGAATCGACCTGGACCCATTTTTTCGATACTCCGAATGAAAAATGATTGTTTTCACTTCATTTAACCTTTTTTGTTCGAATTATCACCATTTTCAGAAAAATCAAGACGCAATGAACATTTTCAGGATGGTCCGATCAAAAGTGGTCGGATCACTCGGATCCAAATACAACCCCTGTGCATGATCCTGCAAAGTCGGCGAAATCCACTGACAAACGTGATGAATCCAATCAAAGCCAACAAGAATGGGAACGTCAAGATCCGTACTGTGCTTTTTTTCTCGTCTAGAATACTCGAATCATCACATCTTCTTGAATGTATCGAACTGGGCATGATAACACCCTTTTCTCTGTAGATGACTTATGCTGCGAATGAAAAGGAGATGGTGCACTGACTTCTGATTCCAATGGCAATGATTGCACCAACTTCAAGTGTGATCTCCATTCGCCGACTTAATCCCCCTCCTATTCTCTTTCTTGTAGGTTCTGGACAAACGGCGATAACTTATGTGGGAAGTGTCCAGCTCTGAGTTGGTTCGTTCACAGTCTATCACCATAGCAACGAAAAAAGCGTGAAGACTGGTCTCGTCTCGCTACGTTCCCTCGCAACTGCAAAAAGTGCTTTCTTATGCTCACACATCTTTCTTTAATATAGTACTCCTCGAATGCGATTGTCATATTTGACGGTTGCCCAATCCTTCAGGCAGTCACCGAAGAGACAAAAGAATCAACTCCCCGTTTCGCTCAAAACTCCATCTACCTCATTGAACTTAACACCAATTTGATTTCCATCGCATTTTATCGATTAATTTGAGCTCCAATTCATTCCGTTCGATTTTCTGGAGAATACACAAGAGCTTGCTCTCTCACTCCTAAAACTCCATCTAAACGGCCTATTTCTGTCGATTTATTCCCCAAAAAGTGTCCAACACTCTCCACATATCCAATTATCACACCGGCTCAAAGATAGTTTCCTTTTCTTAACTTTTCATCATCTTAGCCACTCGTGACACGCTGTTTATCGAGCACAACTTCACAATACTCTTCATCACCGTTCTGGATCGTTTCATCAAAATGCACTTCGACTTCCAACCCACCGTTCCTTCTGTTATTCGTCTCGCTCTTGGAATAATCACATTTCTCACCAAAAGTGGTATGATCCTTCTTTTCTCATCGCTTCGAGAAAAAAACAGAGATGCTGATCAAATACGACGGAGGAAACGTGCTTCTGGATATCGGCGAGAAGACACTCAAGAAGGAGACAAAAGAACCAGCACTGGGCAACAAACACCCTGCCGACTTCTCGTTCTCGCCAATCATCTGCTTCTTTTTGTTGAAGATCTGCCTTTGAGGGTATCAACCAGCATTGCCTTGACCGTCCTCGTGAACATCGCATCCATAGTCATGTTCCTCTCCAGCTCTGTTCAAACCAACCCTTCTGATGCTTTCACTCAAACTCAGGACGACATCATTGTCCTCATCATTGTCACATCTGGAATTATGGAGCCACTTGCCTCTTCGCCTGACTCTGACGAGCCGGAAACAGATGAAGAACGACACTATCACCGAATTCACATCTGCGTCTGTTGTTTACCAGCGATACTCGGAAATCGTGATGCAGCAGTGCGTCATCTGGAAAGGCTATCAGACAGAGAAGAAAATGGAACAAGAGTACGACAAGGAAAACAATGCAATCCTGTCCAAGTTTGGTAATCTCATGCTGGCTGAAGATATCTTCCCCACAATCACTCACACCATCGAGCAGTTCATGGCCACATCTCAGCCATCGCTCAGCCTGACTCGCACTCTCACATCCGTCGTCACTGTCCTCTGCAATCTCACCGCACATCGCAACGTCGTGACGTCTCTCCACGCGAAGTTTGAGAAGTCAATTGAGATGTTGGTCGGCGTTGAGTACATGGTGCAAGAAATGCACGATGACTTCGACGACGACTCATCGAATGCCTCGCACGACGATTTGGAAGAGCTGCTCAAAGCGATCGAAGGAGCCAACTTAGACCATCTGGAATTAGGGGACGGATTGTATGAAGAGCTCAAGCCGAACTCGACACTCACCAACACAGTCACTTTTGGATTCTCTCTCAACCAGACAGCGATGGCTCCAGCCCATCTCACTGCGGCTGATTCACAAGCAATGAAAATGGGAGAGATGTTATCGTCGCGTGTATGGATCTGCATATTGAGCATCATGTCAGCCGACTAGTCCCTCTCCGGCCAGTTCTTAAACACGTTCATCACACACTCAGACATCAACATCCTTTCCACTCGTCTCTGCTGCGTTGGGTCGTATGATTGTCAGATGGCATCGTCTGCGCCGATCTTTCCAGCGTCGGGAGGAACTATGCTGCTTCTCACAAACAAGTCATCAGCAACAGTCTGACAGCTCTTCTCCATCTGGTCCAACACTCCAACCAGTCCACAGTCGAGCTTCTTCCGTCTTTCGTGCCGAATGCGAGTTCCTCATCGTCAGTCCACATGGCTGCCTTACTCGTCGGGAACAAACAGACTCCAGTCAGACACCTTCTTCGATTCTGCCTCAACTTCATCTCGGTAAGAGCTAGAGGCAGACCCCATTTTAGCTAGGCATAGACCCCACTTGACTAGGCGCAGACCCCACTTGACTAGAGGCAGACCCCTCATGACTAGGTGCAGACCCCCCTTTGACTAGGTGCAGACCCCACTTTGACTAGGTGCAGACCCCACTTTGACTTGGTGCAGACCCCTCCAGATTTCCGTTCTCATTCACTTTTTCATGGTAATTTTATGCTAATTAAGTCAAAAATCACTTCTAAAGCCGTTTTCTCAGACTTTTTCTCCATTATTGTTCGATTGTGTGGAAAACAGGAAAAGTGGAATGATCGTGGGTTGATCGAATGAATTAACCCAAACAAGTGAGGTTTTTGTGCTGTCAACACTTAGCACGAACTTTTTTCACAAAAATGAACAAATCTGTTGACTCATTCTCATCCAGCGTGAACTCTTATTATTTTGCTCTGATTGTTTCTGTTGATCCTGTAGACTATTTCCCCAAGCGTACATTCCATGATTCAGGCAACACTTTCACAATCTCCTCCCCCTGATTCTCCGAACTATCATGCCCAGATCCGAAGAGGAATTGCATTCGACGAATCTGAGCCAGAGAATGATGATAAAGACAGAAATCAAACTGCTCCTCTCCTCGCCTTGTGCTGTTCAGCTGGAGATTCACGAAGAGATCATCAAACTGTTGTCCAAATGCGATCTCCAGTTGACAATTGAAATATACATCACATCCACAACTGTTATCCTCCTGCACGGGAAGATTACGAAGATAGACGCTTTCTTGAGAGTGATACCGCCCTGTCAGAGGCGCTCATGGCACTATGTCTTACCTGTTCGATTGTGTCGATTCTGACCACCGCTCCGCACACCATGTCTGTCTCGTTCTTCTTGGCTGTATCGTCTTTGCTGTGGTTCTTGTCGAACAATCTCTTCTCGCCATATCAGGCGAAAGAATCGCAGACAACTAGTCAGATTGTTCATTCATATTCTTGCATTGGTTTCTGGAGAGAGAAACTGACAAGAAGAAGAGTGCAATCGCACCAAAACCTCACTTGTTTGGGTTAATTCATTCGATCAACCCACGATCATTCCACTTTTCCTGTTTTCCACACAATCGAACAATAATGGAGAAAAAGTCTGAGAAAACGGCTTGAGAAGTGATTTTTGACTTAATTAGCATAAAATTACCCTGAAAAAGTGAATGAGAACGGAAATCTGGAGGGGTCTGCACCAAGTCAAAGTGGGGTCTGCACCTAGTCATGAGGGGTCTGCCTCTAGTCAAGTGGGGTCTGCGCCTAGTCAAGTGGGGTCTGCGCCTAGCTTAAATGGGGTCTGCCTCAGTAGTATAGTAGACGATTTGGGAACCAGATTGAAATAGTCGTTGAAATCAGAAACGAAAAGTCAATTCCGATTGACCATTTCTAAATCTTGTATTAAAAGGAATTTAGGCCATTTCAATGATGCCAATATTTGACCTAAATTCCAAAAATATGTCCAATATTTTGACCTCATTTTAAGCGTCAATTTTGAAGCAAATTTTTGTCAAAATCCAAAAATGCTGTCACTTTTTTCGATGTTTTTTTCACTTTTGAACTCGAACAAAGTGAATCCAACTTGAGAACCACTTCGAAAAAAATCGAAAAAAATTCTAAAATGTCGAGGACGATGTGAGTCGTCGATCAAAACAATCCCGATGAAAATCGGTTGAGAATTCGCGGAGCTACGTACCGAACTGTGGTCAAAAAAGTGACCAAAAAGTCGATTTTCAGATTTCGCTACTAACCAATCCTTTATGTCTCAAATTCACCTCAAACACCTTCTAAAATTACAAAATCGACTTTGAAAAGTGAGATTCGCGATAAAAAACACTTTTTGGAAAAAAAAGTTTGATCCGACCCATTGAGGATTTTTACGAGTCAAAATTTTCGAGATAAGGTATGGACCCTGTCTTCCATCATCTTTCGCTCAGGAATCGTCCTCTTATGACGCCTTTTAGCATTAGATCGGTTAAGAACGCCTTCTGGCAACTTTAGGTATGAACCTTTTCACGTCACGATCCTTCGGACACTTTTTTGCCAATTTTCATTTTTAGCGTTAGATCTTCTAAATTATGCACATTCGCGTCATAGCGACGCTTTTTTGAGATTTCCTGTTGTCCCACTTCATTAGTCCTCTTTTTTTTGCACACACCTTTGATTCACCACATTTTCACCTCACTTTCAATCACCGTCTTTTTTGTCGGCGTTTTCACATATCATCCTCTCTTTCTCGCCTTCCGAGGAGGCAGTGGCTGAATTTTTTAACACTTTTGTTCGGTACTTTTTCCTTAATCTTGGTTTTACGTGTTTTTCCCCATATCTTGTCCGCACGTTTGTCTTAACAAAAACTCATTTCAATACATTTCTTCTCTCATCTTTCTTTCACCATTTCACATTCAATCTCTTCGTCATTCCTCTTCATTTTCGTCATCTCACGAGCATTCTTTCGACCGTCTACACCTCACGAGCACATCACAACAACTCATTTTTTATCAACTTTTTTGCTTAATTGGAACAAAAGAATGTGAATGAAGCAACAATGAAGTGGACAAGTATGATAGCAAAGGCTGAGACGGAAGATGTGAAAAGTGTGGGTAAGTATTGAGATTTACGAACGTGTTCAGACAAATTTCACAAAAAAGAGGAAAAACAAGTGAGTGAAGTGAGAATGAGACGATAAAACAAAATCATGTACCAGATCGGAGCGATCTTGATTCTTTGTGTTTTGTTGGTACACCACTTCACCTTATGAACGGGTTCGTCAAAATTTCACAAACAAAGAGAAAAAAAGAGTGATTGAAGTGAAAACTAAAAGATAAAACAAAATCTCGTACCAGATCTGAACGATCTTTGTTGTTCGCGTTTCATTGGTACACCACTTCACTTTATGAACGAGTTTGACCAAAATGTTTCTAGTTAGAGTAAAATTGTGAAGTGAAACAATGTTAGCAACGATAAAGTGAAGTGACGTACCAGATCTCTCCAGTCATTGTTTTTCTCACTTCGTTGGTACACCACTTCACTTTATGAACGCGTTCAACAAAATTTCAGAAAACAAGAGAAATAAAAAGCGAGTGAAGTGAAAACTAAAAGATAAAACACATTCATGTACCAGATCTCACCGATCATTTCAGATTGAGTCTCGTTGGTACACCACTTTGTTTTATGAAAGATTAGAGCAAAAATGTCAATAAAGAGATCAAAATTGTGAAGTGAAACAAGGTTTGAAGTGATAAAACACATTCATGTACCAGATCTTACAGTTCATTTTTATCTTGACGATCAAACATTTTTAGTTCTGTGTTCTACCTTGTTTTGATAAAAAAAGAGAAGTGAAATCAAATAGTTGTGAAATGAAACGATAAGGTGAAGTGGTGTACCTGATCTGGATGATCACTTCAGATCGCGTTTTGTTGGTACACCGTTGTGTTTTAGAAAAAATGAAGAGAACAAATCGAAGAGTGGTGAAGTGTAAAAGGTGAAATGAGAATCAAATCAAAGTAAAACAAAGTGGTGTACCAATGCATACAATTTCATCGATGAATCACGAAGTTTCTCGAAGAAAGATGAGGATCACAATTTTGTTCACGTCATTTTAAATTTTAATTTTTGAAAAAAGAGAGAGACAATGAGAAAAAACTGACAATGAAGTGAAAATGAGAGTATAAAGTGAAGTGGTGTACCAAAACGAAAGAGGACAAAAGTGAAGTGAAAAATCTGGTACATGAATGTGTCTTATAAAGAGATAATACAAAAAAGAGAGCAAACCTGTTTCAAATATTCAGTGAACAGCACTTTCGGGTCGTAAGACGCAATAGTGTACCTGAGTTTGATGATCACACAGATCGGGTACATCAGTGAGTTTTATAAAGAGATAAACAAAAATGAAGAGAATACCTGTTTGTTAAACCACAAGAGACACACTTTTAAGCGATAAGAAGCAACGGTGTACACAAGATCCAAGGTTGAGTTTGGTTCGATCGGCGTTGGTACATGAATGTATTTTAGGAAATAATGAATTCAAAAATAGAGCAAACCTGTTCAAAACAAGTGGGAAACGAAATTCCAGAAGATAAAACATAATTGTGTACCTGAACGAGAGGAGAAGAAAAAAGTGAAGGATCGAGAACGAGAAAGTGATGTCGAAAAAGAAGAGAGAACAAATGTGATAAAAGAAAGTGAAACACACCAAAATCAAACGGTAATGAGCAGTCAGGAACGAAATGAGAGGATCGAGTCACATTGAAGAACTTTCTCTGATCAAACAAGACTGATCGAACCCATCGATGACAGGATCGAAGTTCGGAAGATCTCAAATGATAAAATCACGAATGAAAATTTATTTTTGAATTTTTTAATTTGAATTAAATTATACTGGCGTGACCGAGCCTTTTGGCTCGGTCAGTGTCACCTTACTTTTCTTCTAAGGGTCAGATCAAACTCAACACGACAATTGACTCAATACTCCGATCTATCATGTGATTTTGCCGTCCAACAGCTGCACTGGTCTGACTGATCCCAACGGTACTGTCAGTGTTCTTCATTCATTTCGTCGAAGGGTCAGATCGTCTGTCTGTGAAGTCATCTTGTTGAAAAGCCTTTACCGTGTGTCTTCATCTCGTTTAACCTTTCTCTCTTTGTTGTCACATTTGTTTAGTAAACAATTTAAGGATGATAGGATGGTGAAATGACAAGGATCAAACCACCCGAACAATTGGGACACAGTGCTCATGACATGCCGTCACCGTACGTGTTCCTCTCTTCTAACCTCTTTCTTTTTGCTGATTCTCCTCTTCAGAATAAAAATGATGATGAATAGAACGATGAAATGAGAAGAATCAAACCACCGGTCCTGGCCGGACAATGGAATGATCAACAGCGGGAACGGCTCGATTCTCTCTTATTGTTCATTTTTCTGAATTACTTTTTCTCTGTTGTAGGACTCCATTTTCGATAGATCGAATGTGTTGTGAGCTGGATCAGTCTGGCGTTCTGTACAAACAATCTGATGGTGAAGTGTCCTCACGGTATGTCTCCCTTTCATTTCACCTCTTTCTATTTCAATTTTCTTCATAATTCAGAACTTAATTCACGATGGATACTTTGTGAAATGGAATTGATCAATCCGGCTGTCCTGATCTGACCGTGAATGGAGGCACTGTTCACACGGTTTGATTCTCTCTCTTGTTACCTCTCTCCTTTTTGTTTTCTAACGTTTTTATGACTTACTTTGCACTATTTGGGATGTGAAGTGAGATGGATCAAACGGGTTGTTGTGACCTGACAACGAACAACATAACTGTGCATCCCGTTAGTTTCTCTCTCAATTAACCTCTCTCTTTATTGATTTTCTCTTATTTAGGACTTAATTCGTTATGGAAACCATCTGAAATGGATATGATCAAACTGCCAGTACTGATCAGACGAGACATTGCCAAAATGCTGTCCCGGTTAGTCTCCCTCTCATATTACCTCTCTCTCGTTTCTTTGATCTCATATTTATCGCATGCTCGATTCAGGATAGAATACAAAATGAGAAGGATCAACCGCCCGTCCAGATCGGATAATCTGATGATGAAATGCGCTGACTGAATGGCCAGTCCCCGTTTTACCTCTCTCATTTTGTATTTTCTCTTTTATTTTGAACAAAATTGTGGAGGAAAGGAAGATCAGTCCTGATTCATCGTTTGTTCCCTCAATTCTCTGAACATGTCACCACTTCATTTAACGTTTGTAAGATGTCATTTCTACTAAAGAACTCTCATAAATTGAAGGTTTTTAAGGAAAAATGGACAGTTTCAGTTTTGATCAGCCCATTGACTTTCATTCTTCACAACAACTTCAGATCTTTGACCTCCATTGACCAAAACAGTCCAGTTGTGTCCATTTAACACGATTGTCAATCGTTTCTTCAAAGAGCGTGCAGTATCATCTTTGTATTTCATTTCGGTTCTTCCGTGATCTGACCCATATTTTCACGACTTCCGGTCACTGACCGTCACCACTTTTTGGTAAAAAGTGACCCGGTCACCCCGGTCACGCCAGTATATAGTAAATGAATCCAACTGAAATGTACAACGAAAGACGTCGAGTATGTTCAGAACAAGCATTAATTGAATCAATGAGAGAAGAGAACTGTTTGCTAGTCTCTGAGTATGTCAGAAATAATGTACCGGTGACGTATGTTCATGAGGGAGTTGAATGGAGAATAAAACCAAAGTTGTGGAATCAAGGAAACAGACCTCACTTATCAAAACGTCGACACTACACTCAATCATTCGTCGAAAATGAACTGAAGAAATACAATTGTGAGCTCGTAGGTGAGTACACGAAAGTTCTGGTTCCATTCACATATCGAGAGATTGGCGGAAGTGAAGTGTTCAGAATTAGACTTGATGCATGGCTGACTGCTTAGAAAAAGCCCCATCTGAGAAAACAGAAATAAACACTCAACTTTTTTTATTTTCGGATTTTTTAATTTGTAGTAAATGGCGGCGACACTGAAATTTGTCACAGACAGCATCACGAAAATTAGAGCACTATTTCCGAACACCACCTTTGAATTCAAGGATGAACATGGTTATGATCGAACATTTAAGCCTGAGAGTAGAAACTACCAACATCAGAGAGCATATCTTCTGTCAATGCTCAAGAATCCAGATCTCCATTTTGAAGGAGAAATAAGGAATATTACCAACTATCAGATTGATGATTTTATTCACAAACTTGAAGAGAACTATAACAACGCAATGATGAATGAAGAAGACAGCAAAGCAAGAATGCAAATCATGAAAGAAAATCCAAGAGTGAACAAGGATGAATTGAAAAAGCAAGTGTTCAAAATGACGTGGAAACTGAAATCAATTGAAGAGAAGTTAATGGATCATTGGATGAAGAATCTGTTGATCATTCAAAAGAAAAATGAACAAATGGAAAAGAGAGAAGTGCAGACATTTGAGGGATTTGATGAATGTATTTTACTTGCTGAACCACGAGACAAAGCAGCCTTCAATTCTTGTCTCATGAATGCACGAAGGAAGTTCAAAAAGAATGAGGTCGAGAAGGTTGAAGACAATGGAAAACCATATCAGCTGTACTTCCACAATCATCTGAAGAATGTCGAGGAAATCACAACCTTCATTAAAGCAGTGTTCGACAAAGAGAAAGATCATCCATTCAAGATTAGTATTGACTTTGGAAAGATCATCGAGAGAAAAGACAAAGATGAGACAACATACAATGACTTCAGACCAGAATTGGAGAACACATCGAAGAGTTTCCCAACAGTGATAAGAAGTGCTGGAGATATCAGTGAGTATTCAAAATATGCGATCAATCTGATCAAAGAATCACAAGAGAGAACACTGATGGATACAAAGACAATGTACATTGCATTCCACTCCATTCTGGTTGCAGTCTATCGATTCCCAGTTGCAGGAAAAGCTAATGCCATTCTCACTGAACACATCAAAACGAGGAATGTTCGATACATTGATTCTGAGTACAATATCTGCTTCTTTCAAGCACTATCATTCCTCACACTTCCTGAAGTTCAAGGTAAGAAAATATCAATCAATATGAGGAACAGTGAAGCCTACAGATTGTTCGCACAATGGATGAATCTCACTCATCTCCAATCTCGACAATTGACTCCACATCTTCAGAAATATCCTGGATTCGATATTGCATGTGATATTGAGAAAGCAATGATTCAATTCAACATCACAGTTCACATTTATGAATACGACGAAGATAGGAAGAAGTACCCGAACTCTAGTTCGACTAGTGACCCCCAAAGGGGTCGTTACTTCCTCAGTCAATCGTACATCAACGAAAATGATGATGCTCGTGTTCTTCCCATCCTGATGATTCCACTGACGTCAACTATCGTTCATGTGATGTTCATTGTGGATCCTGAGAAAATCACTGGATACAAACTCTGTCAGTAGTATAGAAGAAGACTGGAGAACCAATCTGAAATTGTCATTGAAATCAAAACTAAAAGTCAAGTCCGATTGACCAATTTTGAATCTTGTATTAAAAGGAATTTATGACATTTTGATGACATCAATATTTGGCCTAAATTCTAAAAATATGTCCAATATTTTGACCTCGTGAAAAGTGTCAATTTTGAAGCAAATTTTGACAACATTCGAAAAAATGTTGGCGCTTTTTTGGTGTTTTTCTCTTTTTTACCACAAATCACTGAAATCTAACATGATAACCATTTCAAAAAATTCTGAAAAAAATTCTAAAATCTCGGGGACACTGTCGGTCCTCGATCAAAACAACTCTGATGAAAATCGGTTGAGAATTCGTCGAACTGTGTACCGAACTTAGGTCGAAAAAGTGACGAAAAAGTCGATGTTCGGATTTCGCCACTATGAACACCTTTATGTCTCAAATTGTGTTCAAACACGTTCTAAAATTACGAAATTGATTTTGATAGGTGAAATTTTCGGAAAAAAGCACTTTTGAAAAAAAAGTTAGATCCGACCCCACAACATATTTTGAAAATGACAAAATTTTTAAGGAGGAGAAAGTGACGTCTCGCTCTTCTCCTACACGTCACTTTTCGCCCTCTGATGATCTCCGTAGGTGTCAAATCGCTAGTTGACAGGTATTCGCGTCATTCGGTTCTGACGATCCTCGACACACGATCGTTTTCACAATTTTTTGTCAATTTTCATTTCTCATTGATTTCCTTCAAACCACTTCACAATTGCACTCAAGCGACGCTTTTTTGAGAATTCTGGTTGTACATCACCTATAGTTCGCTCTGGAGGGTCGATTTTTCGATCACACTTGTGACGACACATTTGCACCAACATTTTGACACTATGGATTTTTTGATCTGAATTTCGTCACAAATCCTTCTTTCTCACGGTCTGAGGAAGGTGTGCTCAAATTTTGAGGAGATTTTGTCGGATAGTTCTCCCATAAAGTCACTTTTTCATGTTTTCACTTCACAACTTTTGACCGTTTTTGTCACTTCAAAACCGACTGTAGTCCCTTTCATTTCATCACTTTTGCTCCCCATTTCACATCTGATCTGTTCATCATTCCTCTTCATTTTGCTCAATTCACTTCCATTTTGTGGGCCGTTCTCACTTCACAAGCACATCATTTTAGTCAACTTTTCATCAACTTTTTCACAAAAACAGAGTAAAAGAAAGCGAAACAAGCAACAATGAAACGGGCAAGTATGAAACTGAGAGGGAAATTGACGAACGTGAAAATGACGTGAAATGTGACACCAATAGTGAAAATGTCGCTTGTGTTTGGTCCTTTTTCGCTTAAAAACAACAAAAATGATTCAAAAATGTACGTGATACGATGAAGATTACGGAAAAATTCCGAGATATGAAGTGAGCCGTTGAAAGTGAGATCTCTGCAGAATGTCGGAATCTTCACTAAACGGAAATTTGTGCAATTCAATTGAGAAAAAGTTTGAGCGAACTGAGTATGAATGAAGTGGTTAAAAACAGTAAACAACGAAAAAACGAGGACTGAAGTGTGACCAAAAACGAAACAATAATGAGCAATAAACAAGTGACAATTAGCCCGGAAACAGCTGAAACAAGTCTAAAACAAGAAGAAAATGAGAGTGAAATGATGAAGAATGCATACTTTTACCGAGATCCGATGACCGTTAAGAACAACTGAAAAACCTGGAATACAGTGATGATCGTGTAAAGAGAGAATGAGAGGAATAGAAAGAATGAAAAAAATGTTCAGAATCGAGAATGTTGAATGAGAGGACGTCTTCCATACAAGCACAGAATGAAGAGCTGGATATTTGGTTTGATCTGAACGTTCCTGATGAAAAACAAGAGACAGAAAATATGAAAATGAAGAACACACATTTAAATCGTACTGGAGAGAACGACGATACACTCAATCATAACAGCTAACAAGACAAAACTTGATATGTTTGTGCACGTGTGACAATTCTTCTATGAATGCAAAAAGTGAGGTTATTTTTGAAAAAATAGAGAATCGCGATACCAAATTCATCGTTTCGCATTTCTGATTTGAGATACTGGTTTCAAAAAAAGAAGAACAGAAAAGGAAGCGTCTCCATCAGTGAATGGTTAAAAAAAGGGAACAGAAAAACTGAAGAACGATTACCTTAATTAAAAGAAGTCACAGAAGAGAATCAAGTTCGTCTGCGATCTCATCTGCCGTCAAGTCTATTGGTTCATTGGCGCCCCCAAGTTGTCTATGTCGGTCGGATCGAACCGCTTCAATTCCTGTCCAGTCGTCTTCTATGAGCTCATTCGCATCATCCCTCGCTGTTAATGTTTCGAATTCGGAATAGTAGTCTTCAGCCCTCATGCTTGAGTTGACGCCGTTATGCAACAGAGAGAGGATGTCCCTGCTGCCATTATAATTAAGTTCGTCCAAAGTACAATCAATCAAATACCTTAGTTGTAATAGACCGAAGGTATCCGTTCTGAAATAGATTGGATCGACTTTGGACTGTAAGGCGTAAAGAATACGAGTGAGCAGGAATCGCAAATATTGGATGATGTGTGGCATCCCATGATATCGATGCTCGACACCTAAAGTTGGAAACAACGTGCGATGTACTTTGGCACGATTCATCGCTCGGTAAGGTTTAGCGTCAACACCAATGAGAAAACAAATTTTGGTGAGATACTATATATGTCAAAAGAGGGATAAAATCAAACCGAGTCAGTGAGTCGAATAGTTGTTCTGCTTGACATTCTTAACTGTTTCCCATACTTTTTTAAAATTCATAGTATTCATCGAAGAATTGTGATTCATCTCGAAAATTTGAGACTATGTTGGTAAAAATAAGTTCATAGTGTTTTTTTATTTTCCGGAAAAGAATACTCAGAAATGAATCGACAAAAATACAATTCACAAATGATTGAGAAAATGATTGATCATAATCTCTCGACGACCAACGAGAATGCAGCAGTGATTGACTCACTTCAGAAGACAACAGAAGCACACAAGACAGCGATATCTTCAATCCAAAAAGTGGTGAGCACAAATGGATCAATCACTTGTTCAGCTGGAATAGCAACACCAGAAATTGGAGGATTGATCAACGTGAATGGAGCGAAGTGGAATATCTCAGAAGGATCACTTCCGAAGTATCCTGGAACATATCCGGCTTCAACATTTAAGTCTGGCATATCAATCTCACAATCGATTGCAGAAACCTCTGGAATTCAGTTCAATGGTGATGGCATTATTATGTGGTCTCCATGTGACACACCAGCATTGTACTACTACGATGAGGACACTGGTTCAGGAGTATTTTCAATCTCACCAACAGGAAGTTTTTCTCAGCTTTCAGACAGAAGAGTCAAAAGAAATATTGAACCATACCCCGATGTTCTTGAACAACTGAATAAAGTGGAAATCGTGCAGTATCAGTTCAACACATTCGACTCGAAGATCAGCAAAGTGACGAAGCAAATTGAAAATGAGACAGATGAAGAACACTTGAAGAACTGCAAAGAGAAATGTGAATGCTTGAAGAAGGAAAGAGAGAAGAAACACATCGGCGTGATTGCTCAACAGATCCAAGAAATATTCCCTGAAGTCGTGAATGATTCCAATCCAGATTGTCTTCAAGTTGATTATGCAGAACTCTCATGCTTTTGTGTGAAAGCGATTCAGGAATTATCCTCTATTGTCGGACATCAAAAGACACTCATAAATGAACTCATTCAAAAATATAATTCCCTGATCGAAACAATGACTAATATTCCAACATGAGATCAACCAGAAATTCATAATACTCTTTGATTATTTTTCCATTGATTGTCTCGGATGTTTCCATCTCAATGGATTCACCAGAACTGTCTTTGAACCAGATCTTCACAATTGATTGTCGAGTAGTTAATTCCCACTTCTTTCGCTTCGCAATCTGTTCGTTACAGAAAGCAACATATGAGTCATTAAATGCGTCAGTCTGGATCCAATCACCATGGATTGTTTTGTGCTGAGGAATGTCTTTTGAGATGACCAGACCTTTGACACGGATCTCATCGATCTCAGCTTTTTTGATCTCAGAAAATAACTAGTGTTCAAATTGTTATAAAACTCAAAATAACGAAGTAAAAGACCCACTATCCGTGTTGAATTATGTTTGCAAGAACTTTCATTGAAATCTTGAGTTGAATCGTCCCACAATAACTCTTCTAACCGATCCGGTTGAAGAACTGGATGAATCACGCTTGTTCTTCGAAAAATTTCTTAATTCCTCCACGAATGATCTCCTTTACCATTTCTCGACGATTGTTTCTCTCTTAGAGTGCTTTATTCCGCAGGTTTGCATTCGTTGTTCAATTGTTCATTAGTCTTCGAGATTTCTTCTCTTTATCTCGATCTTCAGTCCTATTTTGACTTGGTTAATCTGTCACTTCCATTATTTCCATCTCTCCCAGATAATCTGTCAGTGACGTGTGAGATCTCAATTGACACGTCGACCCCGCCTCTCTCGAATGACTCCCCATTCATTTCTGCGGACTCTCCTCGGATGCCGCTCTTTCTTTGATTGCTGGTACCGATGAACAGATTCTCCGATCGCCTCCAATCGTCCAGAAATGGTTTCTTCTTTTGGGTTGGTTGTTCTCAACACTGCTGTCTTTAACTGTCACATCGTCAACCGTCCTCTCTCCACACTATTCCTTACGTCCCTGAACGATGCACTGTGACCAGATTGTCTTTCCCAATCTCGACTTTTTGGCATCTCTGAAACAATTCTCGTTTATTTCGTCGAAATGGGATGTGCACCGCATTTCAGCCGTTCGGAGTCATCCACGATTTGATTCAGGATCATCATGCCAGTTGGCTATCCTCTGAATCTTTATTTTCGTTCTTGGAACTGCCCACCAAACAACCCTCCGAAATCGAAGCATCCAAACACTCTTGACGACTCTGTTGATAATCACAGGATTTACTTTGCATGGTCCATCGTCAGAAATGGAGCAACTCATTCCGCAACTGATTACGGCAGTTCAACTGCGAGCTCACATTCCGAAGCGAAACGGAGAGTCAACAGGTCTCGCAAATACCGATCTGATGTTGATTCTTGAAAATTTCCAAGTTGTCTAGTCAATAGCCGGAAGAGAAGGAATGACAAAACCCACGAGGCGCTGTTCAGATGTCCCTTTGGAAGACTCAATGATCACACGATTTCTCGCTCTTTTGGACTGTGCATGCGTTCAATCGCTTTTCAGACGTTTCAGAACTTCATCACACCAACACTCCTCCAAACGAGCTCTCTTCTCGACAGCACAATCACAGCTCAGACAAAGACAAGAAAACTGCATCGTGCAGATGGCGAGAACTTGGAGCAGAACAATATCGCACCGAAGGGAATTGACGGACGACTCATCGTCATCAAGAACGGGAAGAAGGACTGTTCGAAGGTGAGTACATCCCGTTCATTCCTGGCGAGGTGAGGTTCAACGAAGGGGAGGAACACCACGTCTTCATCCCTCCAAGCTATATCGAGACAGCTGATGCTTTCGGAGGATTTGGTGGACTGACCGACCAGATGATGGACAACGAAGAGCCAGAGAAGAGACTCGTGCTGATCCACAACGGGAAGAAGATGCTGAAGAGGCGAGACAAGGATCCGAAACGATCGTTGGGGGAGGAGGAGGATGAGTTTGAGGGTGAACTTTAGGGGTATCTGTTCGGAGAGAGAAGATAACGGAAGGGAAGGAATATTCCATTCTGCTGAGTCCTTCATACGTCGAAACAAAAGGACCAGGAGGACAGACGATCCTGCGAGGACTGATTGGGCAGACAGTGAACGAGGAGGAAGAACAGGAAAGGAAGGAGATGGAAGAGCTGGAGGCTCAGATCGCAGCAGAAGAGGAGAGGATGCAGGAAGAGGAAGCGGCTGCATTGGTGTTGGCTGCGTCAACCAAAAGAAGAGGAAGATTGAACCGGAACGAACGAGATCTTCAGTGTCGCTTCGCCCAGCAAGCAAGAAAGCGAAGAAGAAAGGAGATCATGACGACGATGCGGACGCGAATAGGATGAAGATGGCGATGGGAGGACATGAAAATCGGAAGCTTACTCGAAAAGGACAACCTGACGACAAGAAGAAGGAGGAGGAGGAAGAGAGACTCGCCAGAGAAGAGACTGAGCGACTGGCGAAGCTGGAGGCAGACAGGTTGGCAAAAGAAGAAGCAGAAAGACTTGCGAAGGAAGAGGAAGAGAGACTGAGAAAGGAAGCAGTAGAATCTGAGAGAAAACGTAGATAAGAGGGAAGATCGAAAGAGAGCGGAAGAAGATGAGAGAAGACGACATGAAGAGATTGCACGAAAACAGGAAGAGGAGGAGAGACTGAAGAAGCTGAAAGGGAAGAAGAAGAAGGAAGTGGAGGAACGAAAACGTCGCGAAGAAGAGGAGAGAAAGCGCAAAGAAAAATGCAGACGCTGAAACAGCCGAAGCAGCTGCCAAGAAAAAAGAGGAAGAAGAGGACGACTACGACCAAGGGATCAACGGGAAGATCGGAGGAGCAGGAAACAGTCACCTGGGAAAGAATTCACCACACCACACAACACGCACTTCACACCCTCTCCGCCCACTCACTCTGATTCTGTGTTGTTGCATCGACCGAATACTGTTACGTGTCTTCTTACCGAATCGACGCCTTCTCCATCTGATGGATGGACAGCGAGAGGTGGAATGAGCAACACGTCGCGATCGCATGGACGGAATGATTATGATACGAAAGCAACATCGAGAAGAGTGCGAAAAGGAGAGAGGAGGAGGGAGCGAGAGCGAGGCGAAAGGGACGAAAAGAAGAGAAGACGACATCGATTGTCAATCTGAAGTCGTTTGACCCTCTTTTCAGTGTTCATTCTATCACACTACAACCATTTCGCTTTTCAAGATTCTTATTTTGACCATTTGATACAACATTGAGACAAATATAGATACGCTTAATTAGGTCATTGATCTCAGTCCCAAAAACTGGAACTGAGATCGATCGATCTCAGTTTCTGCTTGATTGATCTCATGTATCAAAGGTCTGGAGATGACAGTTGAGTTACCATTCATTTCTTCTTTCACGTGGATGAGTTTACAGTCGAGGAAGTGAACATATTTTTGGTTTCTGGAATTGGTAAAATCAGGAGGGAGTTGAGCAGTGTGAGAATTCTGAATTGAGAAGTAGCGCTTCACCATTTGTGTTTTCTACAAAAATAAAATATCATATTTGTTCTATTTAGTAACCTCTCTTCACTTCTTCATACGCTTCTTGGAGTCGACGATCAATGACATATCGCACTCGTGGTTGTCCTTTCTCAATCCAGAACAACCAGTATGTAGCCTGATGTAGTGCAAGAATTGGTGGAGGAGGACCTTCTGGAGTTGATGTGAAATATGGATCAGGTTCGCCTTGTTTGATTGGGGTTCCTCTGAAAACAACGTTCACTGATTCTGCTGTCGATATACCTTCTTCTCCACCAGCGATTTCACTTCGATCTGTTGGAACCATGAAAGTGAATGAAGTTGCATCCGTTGATGGTCTCAGCTTCCTGCTCTCCTTTCCACCATAGACGTAATTGCGAGGTTCACAAATGGAATTCTCAAACTCTTGTGTTGCTGAACAGCCAATGAAATCACCGTTCACCATCATCATTTGATAGAACTCTGGTGAGTTTGTTGACATTGGGAAATTGGGATAATTATTTCCTAGCATTTCGAAGTGACCAACATATTGAGGATTTCTGAAGACTGTTCATTCATTTGGTCTATCAGGGAATAAGCACATAAGATTCATGAGATTGTTGAGTTTGATACTGATGTTTGATCTCACTCCCATGGCATTTGCAGATGATTGAAATGATTGTGTGTCAATTCTTTCTGCTTTTAGCACATACAATGTCTTTGAATACGTGTTGAAGAGGGATTGCTTCGTTGCATCAGTGATTTGATATCCGTAGCAAATCGAAGTGACCTTGTCTACAGATGAACTCAGAACCGTGGAAGTGGTTGATTGAACTGTAGTATGCACAATTCCAGTACTTGGATCAGGATCTGAATATGTATAATATTGATAAACTGGATTTCCGATTTGTGTGAATTCTTGAGTCACATTTGTGAATTCTCCATCTTGCAATAGTGCGTGATGAGATTTGTGTGTAGTATATTTTCCTAATGGATCTTTCTCCACGTATCGTTCAAGTCCTTTTCGAATGACTGTGGGTACTCGAATCGGACAATACACAAGTGAATCAGTTGTTAAATGAAATCTCAAACGTAAATTACCAAAGATGGCATTTGGATATTGATCAAAGGTACTCAGTGGAAGTAAATTCACAAACGGAATAACGAGTGGAATTGTAATTGGGAACATTGTTTCAGTATTAGGAGTTGGAGAAAAGTAGCATCCACAAACACTTGGATCCATTCTCTGAACATTTTCAAAAAGACTGTAGCAATGCTTCATGTTGTTTTTCTCTTCATAAGACTTGAAAGTGTGGTACAGAAATGATTCGTGAACATGATTATTCTGGAGTGTATTGTCAATGATGTTTCCTTTACTGTCGACGAGTCTCATGTCTCGAATTGCATCTGATGATGACTTATATCCGTAGAACATTGCATACATGTTAGGGTAGTTGTTTCTGTCTGTCGTCGGTTGCTCATACGGAACAGTGATCGTTAGATCTATTCGTAAATGACTCTTCGCAAACTCAGTCACATCATGACCGTCATAGCACAGTGGAACTTCAATCTCATCTCCAATTCTGCATGGCATAGGAGGATTCGTTGGATGCACTTCTTGGATGGAATAAATGTGTGGCTCTGAATCCCATTGTTTTGGCAGATATGATTGCACTTCGATTTGCTCAATTAGTGTCGATGTTGGTTTGGATTGATTTGATCTGATACTTCTCATTTATAGAAAAATAAAAAATACAATATCATAATTTTCTTTTACTGTTTTGTCTCTACATGATTCCTAAATCTTTGTGCAACGCTTTCAGTGTGTGATTTGGATAGTACTCCACTTTCGGTTTGCCATTACTGTATCGTAATACCCACCATGTGGTTGCTGTAGTTGCTAGAATCGGTGCTGGAGGATGAGTAAATGTTGTCATATCACCACCACTTTGACTTGGATTGTAAACATTATAGTATGTGTCAAGCTTACCTTGATAAATGGGATATGATCTTAAAGTGACAGGAACGTTTCCTTTGGAACTGATGGAATCATTACAGTTCGTTGGACACCCACTTCTCTGTGTTGAAAAGCACATAAGGAAGTCAGTGTTGTCATGAATCGGTCGAACTCTTGTCATTGTCTCATTGGGATAATTCTGATCACCAGTGAGTTTCTCTTCAACGAGAGAATCTGTCAGTGATCGCTCCAAGTCGTCAGGAACAGCTAGATAGGAATCGAGATTAAGAGTCGATAATGCGAACTGATAGAAGCGAGCTCCAATTGTTGTTGTCGGTTGATCTGGATAGTATTTGTCGAGTAGATTCACTTGGATATCCTTCTGCATTGGATTGTGAAAACAGGTGACTTCATTGTCGTAGTGACGGAAGAGAAGCATGTTGTCCTTGGCATTAACAACCACCATTTGTTGAGTGCAATTAATGCCTGTTTCAGTTGGTGTCTTCTGAAATGGATAGAATGATATCTTCTCTGCTGGAATTGTTCCAGGACGATCCTGATACATCTTCTTGAGATTCTCTTTCGTAATTTCTTTCATATTGTATCCAGAGCTCATGCAATACACATCATCAATTTGATACTCGGTGATGTTCAGAGAAATATACTGATCCACATATTCTGGTTCTGTCGTAACAGTACCAGCTGATGAATACACGATGTCTTTCGTGACTGTTGGTTGAAGAAATGATTGGCCAATTTGAACGAAATTCTTTGTGCATGAGGTAACGAGATTGTTTAAGAAAAATGGACGATGCTGAATACAATCCGTAATTGATGCTTTTTTCTTAGGCGCTGCAGCAGTCCCAGTAACGATTAATGAAAGTGTGTTCTTCAGAGTGAGTTCAGGATTAACTGGACAACAAACGAATGCATCTTCATTGATGTGCACGCTCAGTTTCAAATCTCCGAAGAGACAAGCAGGATAGTCAGTCATTCCAGAGAAAATGAGAAGATCTTCCAGATTGATTGACACACGTATAGGCACATCAATTGAGTCTTCAAATACACCAGTTCCAGACGTTGTTGTGAAATCAGAAAGTGGAATATAAACACCAGCAACAGATTCATCGTGATTCCAAGCATTCTGCCAAGGTGTGTGACAATGTTTACGATTCTCCAATTGACTCTTTGGCTTGATCATATTGTAGATGTGAGACTCCATTGACACGTCATTGGTTGTTGTACTGATGATTCTCTGATTGTTGTGAAGAACAGTAAGGTCACGAAAGATTGATGCCGAATGTTTGAGTCCAACGAAAATGAACATTCTCTCATTCATGAACGATCCAACCTTACTAGTTGTCTTCCAATTATTGACTTTAAGCCTTGCTGTCATTGTGAACGTAATGAATGAATCATCGATTTGACAAATGTCTTGATTTCCAGTCAATGGAATGATTATTTCTTGTCCTTTATAGAATCGTGAATTCTCTGATGGTTTCAATTCTTGAATTGAAGTACTATGTGCTCCATCATTCAGAAGGTAATTGATGTGATGTTCAGACATGAGTTGCTGTTGTATTTGACCAATATCATCTCGTGTGTACTTGATTGATCCAGTTGTATTTCCAGTCAGTGATGTAGCTCCAGTTCTTTTGTTTGTCAGATGTGTTCAATGTGAGTTCATTTTATCAAAAATAAAAAAACATAATTGTTACTTTCATTTACTTTTTCTTTTTTGGTTTCTTCGCTTTTGGTTTCAGCTTTTCTTCAAGTCTCAGTATTTCTCCTCTGAGTTTATTCGCAACTGTTGTGTTTCCTTCATTCATCGCTTGCTCATATTGTGCCATCTTTTCTGCATGGATTTGCTGATCCGATTTCACATCTGGTATCATTTCAACACCTGTCTGAGCTACCTTCGAGATCAGTGGTCCAACGAAGGGAATGAGATTCAGAAATGGAGCTCCAACACGAAGAATTGTTTTTCCGACTGCTGCCAATTTGGATAACCAACCTGGTGCCATTTTTAGGAAAATAAAAATATTTGAATACTAGTGAATGTTTATCCTTTGAATTGAATTTTGGAATTTGACGAGAGTGGCATATCATCATTGGAGTATCGCCCATTTCGTGGTCTTGCCTCTGCAAGGCTTCGAGCTCTTGGTGAGAGTGGTTCGTACTCGATCATCTGCGGTTTTTGTTGACGATTGATCGCCTTATTTTGTTGATAAACGTCCATCATTCCTCCTAATCCATTGAGTATTCCACCTGCGGTTTTTCCGAATTTACTGTTCGTTTGTGAGAGCAATCCACCACCAACTTGAAGCAATGTTGGAGCTAGAGGTTTGATGAATTGAAAGAATTGCTTGCCGATATTTTTGAGTTTGTTGAAACTTCCTGGTGCCATTTATGTAAAAATAAAAAATACAATTCATTTAGAATTTTAGCGAGGAATAGCTTTCGTCAGAGAAATGCCATAATTGAGGATGGTGTTGTATGCTTCATTGAAGGCAATACTCATATCTTTTCCACCAACAAGGATCTTGAAAATGGTTCTAAACACTGGGAGTTTATTCAGACATAGACACTTATCAGACAAATCATCCAGTTCGATCACCACATCATTGATTCCAGTGAGAGTCGCAATCAGTGCACATAAATCACTCTGGTTCGTGATCAGTTTCTTCGATGGTTCAATGAGATTATTCAGTAGTTTCTTTTCACATGCGAACGCATTCTTGTAGACGAGTAATAACTGATCTTTGAATGCTGAAATGTTAGACGTGTATTCTCGCAGTTGTATTGAGCGACATTGAATAGGCGCTGATGGATATGTCTCCAGTGGTGGATCATAAGCACCTCGTTCACTCTCCATCTCCACATTAGCACTCTGGTCACTATTCAATCTTCTAGAATTCGAACCTTTGTTATCGATGATGACATTGTTGGTGATTGATGTTGGTACTGAAGAAGAACTTGTGTGTTTCGTAAATTGACAACTTAGAATTGGTTGCATTACTTTCTATAAAAATAAAAAATATATATTAATGTTTTTAAATTCACATTTCTGCTCGATCTATAGCTCCCATTCCAGAACTGTCCAACTGTGCAAATCGATAATATCCAGGCATTTCAGATTGGAATCCACTGATATCATCATCTGTGACTGTTTTGAATGCTTTGGCTTTCAGTTTATTAACTTCTGTTGATATGTGAGTTGAATAGTGAGTACAGTATTCCGATAAATACGTTGTATCTTGAGCGATCATTTGGAGAAACACTGGAAAAATCTGATCCTTGAAAGCTTTCTTTTGTTTCATACTGGGATTGTAGTCCTGAACATGATCATGAAGCCATTGATCCCACATCAGTGATGCAATCTGTGATTGAATTGAATTGAACAGCATATTGTCTAACACATTCTTGCTGGGATCAGCTGGATTACTTCGATTTGCACGAGTTAGTCCCAATGTGTCTGTCATGTGTTCACCAACAGCTCTCTTCATTATTGCATATGGTTGTTGAGATCGTTTGGTCTTCATCTCTTCATAGCTGATGTCTCGATAATTGGTTGGCAAATCGTATGTTCCATTTTTGAGGAAATTCCGATGTACAGCTTTGATTCTCCTTCCATTCTCTTGATTGAACGATGTGTATGGTTTCTGTCTTCGCATATCTGGTGTTGGATTCATTGCATAGTATGTCTCTTTGACTGGTCTACTGTTGTATGGAGTTAGCATGGCACCATTGACTGCAATCAGATCTCCAGTATCATTATCGTAGACCATCACATCAGGAACTTGTCCATATTGTTCTACTTTCGCAGTCCAATTTCGTCCAGTTCTCGAAATATACTCTCGAGCTGATGGAAGACTACACAGAGCATCATTGCGTCTGGTTTGAATGTCATCCTCTGCAAAGATTCGTTTCAATGCTGCTTGACTTTCCTCAGCGTATCTCATTCTTGGTTTCTTCGCTTGTGCTTTTCTTTGTGGTTGAACGTACACTATCTTTTGTGACATTGTGTGTTTTCATACAAAATAAAAAAACCAAAAGTATATTTTAATTAGAGTTAAATCACAAATGAACAAATCGAATATGGCTAAACCAGAGGTTTCGCGGAGGGTGGAACCCTTGTCTCTAACAGCATACGTGAATGCCAAATTGAGTGAAGCATCAAGTAGGAATGTTTCTCATGAAGTGCAATCACAGATTCATCCAGACTTAAATTTCAATCGCAATAGTGTTAATGTCCTTGTTGGAAACAGAGGAAGTGGAAAGACCTTCAATGCTCTTCGAGAAGTTGCCAAGCTCCAAAATGTTCAGGTTAGGAATGAACTCTTTCACCTCTTTGTCTTCGTGACTGATAAGAACATTGATCCAACATTCGATAAATTCAAACCAATACTGAACGTTCCTTATGTGAAAGTCAAATACGATGATGCACTTCCATTTCTGTTGGAACTCTCTGAATCGAAAGCTGCGTATGAAGAAATTATTGACAATCAGTGGCAAGATCGAATTACTGATGAATGCAGAGAGGATCTCTTTGACTCACTGTACATTGATGACTTCTCAGTGAAGAATCTCCAAACGATAATACTCCTCGATGACTGTCGTCGAATACTTGGTGAACGAAGAGCATCCAAAAATAGAATGACAATGATGGACTTGTTATTGGAGAATCGACAACCGAAATTCACTTTCTTTCTGACGATGCATGAGCTATTCAGTCTGTCAGCAGATATGAAGTCAAACATCGATTCAATGTGGATCTTTGGAGGATTCAATAAAGAACGAATCAGTCGAGTCTATCCTCAGTTGAACTCACCAATTGATATTCAACACTTCTGGAATGTCTATCAACGAAAACAGAAATGTGAAGCAATTATACTTCGATACAACACAGATGGAGTTGCACTGACAGAGATCAACAAAGATGGACTAATCAGAAGGGTCAGAGAACTCTTGTAGAAGGTTCCCAATGGTCTCGTCAAGACTTCGAAGCCTCATGCTGAGAGTGTCTGTTAGTGTTCGAATTGATTCTTCAATGTCGGATAGTCTTTGATCAATCGAGAGTGAATTCGGAGAAGTGGAAGCATCAACATATCGTTTCCTCAGTGCTATCTCACCTCTTATTGTTGTGATTCTGTATCCATCAATTCTGATCAACCTATTCAGTTTCTGAGTTGTGTACTCATTCAGTTCTTTTCTATTCTTCTCCAAGTATCTCTGAAAGTCGTGGATGTTTGTGAACTCTTTCTGCTCAGGATCAAACGGTTCTAATATTTTCAGTGATGACATTTAAGTGAAATAAAAATATTTGAAACATTATTGAAAACGAATAAAGTTCTCAGATCGAAGATCGCACTACGCCAAATTAAATTCTGCAATGAATTCTGGAGTTAAGTCGTCAATGATGTCTGCATGGAACTTGGTGTGTTGGATTGGAACGTAGACAACTTTTGACAGACAGGTGAGTCCATTCAGTAGAGTTGCTACAACATTACCGTGCTTGTATTCAATGAATTTCCCCACGAATTGAAACTGTCTACGCATCTTCTGAAACTTAGCAACAGTCTTGTCCAAATCAAGGTGGATCAGTAGAATGTTTCCTGGTTTGTATTTCCATAACATCTGTGTTGTCTGCTGTCTTTGGATGTTCTTCAATTGTTCTTCGCAACTGGAGATGTACAGTGCTTCGATTTCACGATTGTTTTGTGCTTGCTGTGGAGTGAACTTGTTCCAGTACGCTCGATGTGGTGTCATGTTGTAGTATTCCACCATCTGATTCATCGGCGAATGATTTGCCATCTGTGTTGCATTGTCTTGGAATCCATCTCTGATTGTTCTGATCACTCGATCGACAATTCGATTATGATTTGTGAATGGTGAGCTTGTGAAATATGTACTGACTTTTTGTTCCTTGAAAAACTCTGATGCTTCAATACTAGTCCATGCAGCTTCTCCATCACCTCGAATGTTATTCACTGTAACTCCACGATGATTAATCAGATCATTGATTGCAGTCTTGACTTTGCTCCATGATTTATCCAGAACAGGAATGACAACAAGGAATTTGGTGTTGATGTTAATAGCAAAGAGGTAAATCTGTAACACTGTTTTCGACGTTGGTGATTGGATGAAAACCAGATCAATTTCCCATGATCCAAACTTGGGAGAGAAATAAGGTCGATCACAATTCTGTGGAACCTTTCTGTCTGATGTTTTCTGTGGATCTCCAGTACTTGCTTTCGACATGAATTGCATCTTTGATCGAAACGGATACACAATTTTTTCCGTTGCTTTTGAAATCATTGGTGTATCAATTCTCATTCTGTCACTTCCTTTTTCTCTCTGAATTTTCCTCGGATGTACAGCACTCCATCTGTGATCATATTCCTCATACCAATCCTGAAATGATCTTCCTCCGAATGGGATTTGTTTTGTGTGAGTCAGTATGAAGTTTAGATCATCGTTTGCAATAGTTCTGTTAATCGAGGCTCGAACGAAAGTGTCTCTGTTCATTTTATTAACATCCAGAATGTGTGATGTAATAAAGTGTTCCATTTGCTTTTGATTATTCATTAAAGAGTTCTCAGCTTTGATCTGTTCATCTTCTGAATCATTTCTCTGTTGATGATCAAACAATCCTTTCATTTGTTCCAACTTATTCAGAACTTGTTGTGTCGTCTTGCTAAAGGCTTCGAGCCCTCCTGGGCGGAGAGTTGGTTCGTACCGTCTGATCTCTCTCACTGGGTGGTTGAATGGAGTTGTTCTGACTGACATTGGTGGATTGGGAATTATGTCATCATCGTCCTCCTCTTCAAATTTCCTCTCCTTCATTGGATATTCATATTCAAACCCAGCCGATTTCAAGTTTCTCTTCAGTCCAGGAATAATGAGATATTCAGGTGGTTCTACAACTATTGGTCTTTGCACTGGAATTGTGATTGGGATTGGTCTTGCCTCTGCAGGGCATCGAACTCTTGGTGAGAGAATTGGTGTCACTTGTTGATTGTACTTTCGATGATATTCTTTATACATCTTGTATGCTTTTTCACATCTCCAATCACTAAAACGTTTTCCCAAGAATGCAATCAGAAACTGTGAGACTACTTTTGTTCCATCTGAAATAGTTAAATTCGGAGAGAGACCTCCATTAAACCAATCCTCAAAATATGTCTCATCCTTTGCAACATACTCTCCATGTGAATCATAGACGTCATATACTGGTAAAGTGTTGGTTCTATTGAACTTGACATTGAATATTTTCTCTTTAGAGTGTTGTGTGCAATTCAGTAACCTATTCACTAATGCTTTGATTTGTCGTGTGTTCATTTATTCAAAAATAAAGTTTGTGTTTATTCGATTTGATAATCAGTTGCTTTCAGTCCATGAATGAATGGAGGACACGATTCATTTTCAAGTACGATTGCTTTCAGATGAATTCCACTAAGACTGAGTTTCTGCTGTTGTATTTTTGCTATCTCGAATCCATTTGTATTCTCTTCGCTCACGATTCTTCTCGTCTGGAAATTCAATGTTGTTGTCACTGTTTTCTCTCCATTGAGACACTTCACATAATCGTCACTCGTGATGTTGGTTTTCTTCAGAGACACTCCTTTGATTTTGCATTTCTCATCGAGAGAGTAACACTTGGGTGCAAGACAGATCATCTGCTCACCTTCCTTCTCAATTGCTAATCCCAACAGTTTCATCTCATCATCAACTCCCTTATCAGGATTTGGAAACCATTCATATTTGTGTGCATCATAGAATTCCTTGTCAGCAATCACGTGCTCAAATTGTTGATGGATTCCAGCAGTCGGATCACCTGAGATAGCCCAGTATGCAGAGTCAGTATCTCCTTCACAGACGTGAATCTTGTTCATGTCTAGACATTTGTACATGAAATTGTAGATGAAATTCAGATACCAGAACTTGGCATTATCGAGTGTGAACACTGCTTCTTGCAGACATGTTTTGCACGATGCTTTCTCTCTATCTTCAATCACAATGTAGTTGTCCTCATTGATCTCTCTTGTCGCTACAAATCCCTTCATCATCTGCTTCAAGTATGTTCTCTTCTCATTGCAGATTGTGATTGAGTTGTACTTCTCAGTGTTCATTCCATCATATCCATAACTACCATTCAAGGTCGTCTTACAGAACTGTTCCTTTCCTTTATTTCCAACCTTCATTGCTTCTATTCGATCATTCATGAATGAGGTCACGAATGGTTCAAATCCAGCATGTCTCGAGAATACCATCACACTCCGGACTTCGTCCACAATGAAGTGGCAATAGTTGATGAGGAACCACAGATAGTATGTCGAAAAGAACATATACTGATCGTGTGTGCTCAAGAGTTGAGTTAGCTTTCTTTGTTTGTCGTCAGTCTTCAATCCATGTTTCTTCATCAACGAATAAGTCTTCTCTCCAATGTTTTCTTCTGTTGTATTGACCACAATGTTTCTGAAGATTGGTGGGAAGTAAATGAAATCATTGATGTACTTTTCATCGATGTGTCCTTTCAGTTCTGCAACGAACAATGTCTTCTGATTCTTGTTCTCGATGATCTCACGACATTCTTTATCTCCTGTTGCGGTGTACAAACATCTTCCTGGCATGTACATTCTGTGTTTAGTATACGGATTGTTTTTATTCTTGATTGACGAGAAAGCACTTGGATACAGTGAATTAAAGTCAACACCACAGACATGAGTCATTTTATATTCAGTATCGGTTGATTTGACAACACCATCTTCAAATGAGAAGTGGTTGATTGGAGTCACGTCTTTGATGTTCTGTCGATGTTGAACATTCGATAGTTCACCAGTAACTGCTGCTCTCAGTTTGTGATATGTTTGCTCATGGGTCAGAGTCATTGGTAGTGATTTCCAGATACAGTACTTCTTGAGTTGGATTCTCAATCGAGTGAGATGCTCATCTTTGTCTGACTTGTAGGTGTTGCAGTAATCGCAGCAGATCTTCACGTTCTCTTTTGAATGACCTTTTGAATTGTCGATTCTATCCAGTGTTGGTCGTACTGCTTGTGAGAAGTGGCTCTTGCAGATGTAGCACACTCTCTTGCAATGTTGAACAAACCAGTCGTAGTCTGATTCAGTGACATTTTTGTCAGTATTGCGGTGAGCTTTCTGGTCTTGATAAATGTACGATGCAACCTTGTATTTCCAGTATTGTTTCGTGATTTTTATGTCACCAGATTGATCCACTCCATTGAAATCATCATCAATATCGAAGTCTTTGTAGGCACACGCATATTTGATTGCAGAAGCATTGGCTGACAGTGAGAGATTGTGCAACATGTCCACTTTGTATTGGAAGTTCAGATCAATGAGATTATCCAATGGTGCAATCATACATTCGACGTCTCTGATGTTGTAGAATTTGAGGTAATCCCAACGGTTCTTGAATCCTTGTTTGTTCCAATCATCAAGGTAAAGTTGGTAGTCACTATCAGACATTTCACTGTTGTTCAGACTGGAATAGAATTCAAACTTGGAGAATGGTTCTGGTTTGCTCAACACTGTGTCGTAGTCTGATGAGTCGAATGATTCGTACGCAAAGAATGATTTCTGAAGAGTGGTGTTTCCACCAAAAGCTTTGACAGCATTATCCAAAGTCATTGGTCCAGTGTACGACATCATGTCAATGAATCGAAGCACCTGTTGTGTTCTCTCATGTCTGATCAATACTTGTTTGTACTTGGTTGTGGATCCAAGAAAGCTCACGACTTTCCAATCTTTGTCAACGAGATCACGGAAGATGAGATTGATTTCGAATCTGGAGCTATTGAATCCAATGACACTGACTTGGTTTTGTGAGGGAATCTCTGGGTCTTCATAGTAGTTGTCCTCTCGAACTGTCTCTGCGTATTTGAAGAGTTCTCTGATCCATTGCTTCACAAAGTCTTTTCCATTTCGAAGATCAAAGTAGATTGACTTCACCCCTGATTTTGTCTTAATTGCTGATGCAACAGAGAGAGGCTTCAAGTGGGAAATCAATTGAGTATTGTCATCCGAGAAGAGATTGTCAAGAATGAGATCTTCCATCGTTTCGAAATCGTATGTGATGTAGTATTGTGTTGGTTTGAATTCGTTTTGTCTCTTGTGTGCCATCAGAAATTCATGAGTTCTATTGTTGAGGATGTGTGGAACATATGGTCTTGGTGTTTTGTCAAGGGAGATCTTCTTCACATGTTTTCCATCAAGTTCTTTGCACTCTCTGAGATGCTTCTCAAAATCTCTACTGTAGTTTTTATTCTTCACTTGGAATCCTCTTGATTGACAATATGGACAGAGCTTGTATCCAGTGATTTTCTCAGGATCAACAATGAACATCACATGAACGAGTGTGGCTGTGAGTGGAATCATCAGGATGGGAAGAACACGAGCATCATCATTCTCGTTGATGTACGATTGACTGAGGAAGTACCGTTTCTTATCTTCATCATATTCATAAATGTGTACTGTGATGTTAAATTCTTGCATGACTGTCTCCATATCACATGCAATATCAAATCCAGGATAATTACGCAAGTGTTCAGTAAGTTGATGTGGTTTGAGATGGGTCAGCTTCTTATGCACAGCGAACAATCTTTTTGCTTCAACATTTCTCATATTGATTGATATCTTTTTCGCAGGCACTTCAGGAAGTGTGAGGAACGACAATGATTGAAAGAAGCAGATGTTGAACTCAGAATCGATGTACCGAACGTTTCTCGTTTTGATGTGTTCAGTGAGAATGGCATTAGCTTTTCCTGCAACTGGAAATCGATAGACTGCAACCAGAATGGAGTGGAATGCGATGTACATTGTCTTCGTATCCATCAGTGTTCTCTCTTGAGATTCTTTGATCAAATTGATCGCATATTTTGAATACTCATTGATGTCTCCTGAACTGAATCACAGTTGGGAAACTCTTTGATGTGTTCTCCAGTTCTGGTCTGAAGTCTTTGTAAGTTGTCTCATCTCTGTCTTTTCTCTCAATGATCTTTCCGAAGTCGATACTAATCTTGAATGGATGATCCTTCTCTTTTCGAAACTGCTTTTGATGAAGGTTGTGATTTCTTCAACATTTTCAGATGATTGTGGAAGTACAACTGATATGGTTTTCCATTATCTTCAACCTTCTCGACCTCGTTCTTTTGAACTTCCTTCGTGCATCCATGAGACAAGAATTGAATGCTGCTTTGTCGCGTGGTTCTGCGAGTAAGATACATTCTTCAAATCCATCAAAGGTTTGCACTTCTCTCTTTCCATTTGTTCATTTTCTTTTGAATGATCAACAGATTCTTCATCCAATGATCCATTAACTTCTCTTCAATTGATTTCAGCTTCCACGTCATTCTGAACACTTGCTTTTCAGTTCATCTTTGTTCACTTTTGGATTTGTTTTCATGTTCTCAACAATCATTCGGTGAGCGAGTCGATCTTCTGATGCCATCTGTTGTCGAAGTTTAACTTGTTCAAGAAAATCTGGAATGAGATTGAGATCGAGATTCTTTGTTGGATGTGGAAACTCGACATCTGTGTGTTGAAGCATATTCAGGAGAAATGATCTGTGATGTTGATAATTTTTACTGTCAGGATTGTATGTTCGACCATCAATAAATTGAAACTGTGTATTCGGAAAGAGGTCTCGAATTTCTTGAATTCTATTTTTGATTGGTTTCAGCAGTGCCATTTACTACAAAATAAAAATCAGAAAATAAAAAAGTTGAGCGTTTATTTCTGTTTTCTCAGATGGGGCTTTTCTAAGCAGTCAGCCATGCATCAAGTCTAATTCTGAACACTTCACTTCCGCCAATCTCTCGATATGTGAATGGAACCAGAACTTTCGTGTACTCACCAACGAGCTCACAATTGTATTTCTTCAGTTCATTTTCGACGAATGATTGAGTGTAGTGTCGACGTTTTGATAAGTGAGGTCTGTTTCCTTGATTCCACAACTTTGGTTTTATTCTCCATTCAACTCCCTCATGAACATACGTCACCGGTACATTATTTCTGACATACTCAGAGACTAGCAAACAGTTCTCTTCTCTCATTGATTCAATTAATGCTTGTTCTGAACATACTCGACGTCTTTCGTTGTACATTTCAGTTGGATTCATTTAATACAAATTAAAAATTCAAATTAGAATTTTCTTTCGCTGTTTTCTCAGTTCTGGATTTTCATCAGAAACGAGGATCAATGGGTTCGATCACTCATTTCTCAAGAGTGCTTGTTTCGTTCAATTCGTCGCGTTTTGGATTCTCCGGAACTGTAGGATCATCATGGTATGCTCCTTTTTTGAAGATTCCGGACTTTTGCAGAGATATTTGAGGTTTCACAACCGGGTCCAGATCTCGGTAAAGTATGGATTCTTCATCATTTCACCCTCATTTTCCTCTTATTTCCAGCTTGGTTTCTCTGTTTTGATCGAACTTTCACTTCATTCTCACTCATTATTGTTTCATTTTCATGACGTCTTCCGTCTTTGTTTTCTCATTGTTAATCGTTTTTATCCACTTCATTCATGTTTCTTTCTCTGTAACTTTTTCTCAAATCACAACACACTAATTTCCGTTAAGTGAAGATTCCGGACTTTTACCGAGATCTCACTTTCAACGGCTCACTTCATATCTCGGAATTTTTCCGTAATCTTCATCATATCACGTACTTTTTGAATCATTTTTGTTGTTTTAATAGAGAAAAACCGGAACACAGACCTAATTTTCACTATTGGTGTCACATTTCACGTCATTTTCACGATCGTCAATTTCCCTCTCAGTTTCATACTTGCCCGTTTCATTGTTGGTTGTTTCGCTTTCTTTTACTCTGTTTTGTGAAAAGTTGATGAAAAGTTGACTAAAATGATGTGCTTGTGAAGTGAGAACGGCCCACAAAATGGAAGTGAATTGAGCAAAATGAAGAGGAATGATGAACAGATCAGATGTGAAATGGGAGCAAAGTGATGATGAAATGAAAGGGACTACAGTCGGTTTTGAAGTGACAAAAACGGTCAAAAGTTGTGAAGTGAAAACATGAAAAGTGACTTTATGGGAGAACTATCCGACAAAATCTCCTCAAAATTTGAGCACACCTTCCTCAGACCGTGAGAAAGAAGGATTTGTGACGAAATTCAGATCAAAAATCCATAGTGTCAAAATGTTGGTGCAAATGTGTCGTCACAAGTGTGATCGAAAATCGACCCTCAGAGCGAACTATAGGTGATGTACAACCAGAATTCTCAAAAAGCGTCAGCGAGGTGTAATTGTGAAGTGGTTGAAGGAAATCAATGAGAAATGAAATTGACAAAAAAATTGTGAAAACGATCGTGTGTCGAGGATCGTCAGAACCGAATGACGTGAATACCTGTCCACTATCGTTTTGACACCTACGGAGACCATCAGAGGGCGAAAAGTGACGTGTAGGAGAAGAGCGAGACGTCACTTTCTCCTAAAAGTCGGATCTAACTTTTTTCAAAAGTGCTTTTTCCGAAAATTTCACCTATCAAAATCAATTTCGTAATTTTAGAACGTGTTTGAACACAATTTGAGACATAAAGGTGTTCATAGTGGCGAAATCGAACATCGACTTTTCGTCACTTTTTCGACCTAAGTTCGGTACAGTTCGACGAATTCTCAACCGATTTTCATCGAGATTGTCTTGATCGATGACCGACAGTGTCCCCGAGATTTTAGAATTTTTTCAGATTTTTCGAAATGGTTATCATGTTAGATTTCAGTGATTTGTGGTAAAAAAGAAAAACACCAAAAAGCGCCAACATTTTCGAATGTTGTCAAAATTTGCTTCAAAATTGACACTTTTCACGAGGTCAAAATATTGGACATATTTTTAGAATTTAGGCCAAATATTGATGTCATCAAAATGTCATAAATTCCTTTTAATACAAGATTCAAAATTGGTCAATCGGACTTGACTTTTTAGTTTTGATTTCAATGACAATTTCAGATTGGTTCTCAAATCCTTCTGTACTACTTCTGTCCATATTGTCAATCAAGGAGGATTCCAAGTGAAGAATAAAAACTACAGCAGGGATTTTGAGAAGCATCTCAGAAAGTGCAAAGAACTTGATGGTAAACATGTGAAGAAGATCTCCCTTGACAAGACACAAGACCATATGTTCCACACATCCTCAACAACAGAACGTATGAATTTCTGATGGCACACAAAGACAAGACAGATTCAAACCAACACAATACTACATCACATACGATTTCAGAAACAATGGAGATCTCTCATTCTTGACAATCTCTTCTCGGATGACAATACTCAATTGATTTCCCACTTGAAGCCTCTCTCTGTTGCATCAGCAATTAAAACTAAATCAGGGTGAAGTCAATCTACTTTGATCTTCGAAATGGAAAGGACTTCGTGAAGCAGTGGGATCAGAGAACTCTTCAAATATGCAGAGACAGTACGAGAGAACAACTACTATGAGGATCAGAAATACCCTCTCAGAATGAAGTCAGTGTGATTGATTCAACAGCTCAGATTCGACATTAATCTCATCTTCCGCGATCTCGTTGACAAGGATTGGAAAGTGGTAAGTTTCCTTGGATCCACAACGAAGTGCAAACAAGTGTTGATCAGACACGAGAAGACACAACAGGTACTTCGATTCATTGACATGATGTCGTACACAGGACCAATGACATTGGATAATGCAGTGAAGGCTTTTGGTGGAAACACCACCTCAGAAATCATTCTTTGCTTACGAGTCATTTGATTCATCAGACTACGACACAGTGCTGAGCAAACAAGAACTATTCTCTAAATACGAATTCTATTCCAGTCTGAACAACAGTGAAATGTCTGATAGTGACTACCAACTTTACCTTGATGATTGGAACAAACAAGGATTCAAGAACCGTTGGGATTACCTCAAATTCTACAACATCAGAGACGTCGATGTATGATTGCACCATTGGATAATCTCATTGATCTGAACTTCCAATACAAAGTGGACATGTTGCACAATCTCTCACTGTCAGCCAATGCTTCTGCAATCAAATATGCGTGTGCCTACAAAGACTTCGATATTGATGATGATTTCAATGGAGTGGATCAATCTGGTGACATAAAAATCACGAAACAATACTGGAAATACAAGGTTGCATCGTACATTTATCAAGACCAGAAAGCTCACCGCAATACTGACAAAAATGTCACTGAATCAGACTACGACTGGTTTGTTCAACATTGCAAGAGAGTGTGCTACATCTGCAAGAGCCACTTCTCACAAGCAGTACGACCAACACTGGATAGAATCGACAATTCAAAGGTCATTCAAAGAGAACGTGAAGATCTGCTGCGATTACTGCAACACCTACAAGTCAGACAAGATAGACATCTCCTCGATTGAGAATCCAACTCAAAAGTACTGTATCTGGAAATCACTACCAATGACTCTGACCCATGAGCAAACATATCACAAACTGAGAGCAGCAGTTACTGGTGAACTATCAGATATTCAACATCGACAGAACATCAAAGACGCGACGCCGATCAACCACTTCTCATTTGAAGATGGTGTTGTCAAATCAATAGATACAGAACACAAAATGACTCATGTATGTGGTGTTGATTTCAATTCGCTTTATCCAAGTGCTTTCTCATCAATCAAGAACAAGAACAATCCATACACTAATCACAGAATGTACATGCCAGGAAGATGCTTGTTTCCTGCAGGAGATAAGAATGTCGAAAGATTATCGAGACAAGAATCAGAAGACACTATTTGTTGCAGAACTGAAAGGACACATCGATGAAGCACATCAATGAGTTCATTAGCTTCCCACCAATCTTCAGAAACATTGTGGTCAATACAACAGAAGAACATTGGAAGACTTATTCGTTGATGAAGAAACATGGATTGAAGACTGACGACAAACAAAGCTAACTCAACTCTTGAGGCACACGATCAGTATATGTTCTTTTCGACATACTATCTGTGGTTCCTCATCGACTATTGCCACTTCATTATTGATGACATTAAGAGTGTGATGGTGTTCTCAAGACACGCAGGATTTGAACCATTTGTGACCTCATTCATGAATGATAGAATTGAAGCAATGAAGGTTGGAAACAAAGGAAAGGAACAGTTCTGTAAGACGACCTTGAATGGTAGTTATGGATATGATGGAATGAACACTGAAGTACAACTCAATCACAATCTGCAGAGAAGAGAACATACTTAAACAGATGATGAAGGGATTTGTAGCGACAAGAGAGATCAATGAGGACAACTACATTGTGATTGAAGACCGAGAGAAAGCACCGTGCAAAACATGTCTGCAAGAAGCAGTATTCACACTCGACAATGCCAGAGTTCTGGTATCTGAATTTCATCTACAATTTCATGTACAAATGCCTAGACATGAACAAGATTTATTTCTGTGAAGCAGATACTGACTCTGCGTACTGGGCAATTTCTGGCAATCAGATGCAGGTATTCATCAACAATTTGAGCACGTGATTGCTGACAAGGAATTCTATGATGCACACAAATATGAATGGTTTCCAAATCCTGATAAGGAGTTGATGATGAGATGAAACTGTTGGGATTAGCAATTGAGGAAGGAAGGTGAGCAGATGATCTGTCTTGCACCCAAGTGTTACTCTCTCGATGAAATGCAAAATCAAAGGGAGTGTCTCTAGAAGAAAACCAACATCACGAGTGGCGATTATGTGAAGTGTCTCAATGGAGAGAAAACAGAGTGACAACAACATTGAATTTCCAGACGAGGAAGAATCGTAGGCAGAAGAGGACACCAAATGGATTTG
>JARBJD010000263.1:0-107289 GCA_033064195.1 Blattamonas nauphoetae | reverse complement strand
GGACGGAAGATCGTGAAGGAGGACGGAAGATCGTGGAGAGGAGGGAGCGTGCGTTCGTGGAGAGGAGGGACGGAAGATCGTGGAGGAGGGACGGAAGATCGTGAAGAGGAGGGAGTGTGCGATCGTGGAAACAAGGAGTGCGCGATCGTGGAAACAAGGAGTGCGCGATCGTGGAGAGGAGGGACGGAAGATCGTGAAGAGGAGGGACGGAAGATCGTGGAGAGGAGGGAGCGTGCGTTCGTGGAGAGGAGGGACGGAAGATCGTGAAGAGGAGGGAGTGTGCGATCGTGGAAACAAGGAGTGCGCGATCGTGGAAACAAGGAGTGCGCGATCGTGGAGATGAGGGACGGAAGATCGTGAAGAGGAGGGACGGAAGATCGTGAAGAGGAGGGAGTGTGCGATCGAGGAGAGGAAGGACGGGAGATCGTGGAGAGTGAAAGTTCCTGTCGGCATTCCGAGTCCACTCTGAGTGTATCTCACGTAGTCAGGACTACTGTGTCGAGAGTGGTTGTGAAGCGCGTCAGTGATGGCCTGTCCGGTGAAGTGAACGACAGTACCATCAGAACGAGGTGATTGGGATAAGGTGACCACTGTTGAGGGTGAGGACGCATGTTGAGAGGAATATTGAATGAGTTGATGATTGAATCGAAGGATCGACGATGAATTCGTCGGATGTGCACTTCACTGAGAGCAGATTGTGTGTCAAGCTCTGGAAAATCGAAGATGAGGAAGCGAGAAAAGGGGTGGCGATCATCCTTCCTTCGACGGCCGATTCTGCGAATCTCTGAAGAGTCGCTGTGGCCTCGTCGAGAAGATTATACAAGATCCTGCTGGTGATGGCGTTTTGTGTTGGATGAGGGATCAGCGTACTGTCCAGTCTGTCCTCGTCAACGATCAGGTAATTCTCGGCAATTGTCGTGGAGTCACAGTTCGTGATTCTTGTTGCGAACAACGACGAGCACCCTGGGTTCTGGAGCACGAACTCCATCCCTTCTGAAGAGTTGATTCCTCTGAATATCACGCTGTCCAGAACGAGCCCGGAGCTGTCTGCGAGGCGCATGGCACAACTCACCTCGCCTTCAGAGGGAGGACGGCAGCAGTCCATGAAGAGTATGAGGCAGAGACTGGCTGGAAAACCGAGCCTGAGATGGAAAGAGAGGAAGGGCCGGAGAGTGTCGCACTTCCATCAAACTGCGCTGAACACGCCATGAACAAACAGCGACTGAACGTGATGTGGTTTTGAACGATGCCGTTGATTTCTGGATGATTCTGTTGAAGGAGGCGGCAAAGGGGTGAAGGAGACGTTCGAGCAGACGAGGGATTCTCCGTTGTTGAGTCCACACACCCTGTTCCACTAAGTTGGTTCGAGCTCATTGTGTCAGGAGGCGGGAAGAGAGGAGAGATGAGTCAACTGTGAGTTGAGTCAGTACGACTTGATTCTGTTCTGTCGAAAGTGTCCTGGGGAGAGAGGAGAGGACCAGTTCCAAGAACGAGGCTGGTGACGTGAATGAGGAGACCGGAGCAGCTGACAGAAGCTGCACTGTTTATCTCAGAGCAGGGTGGTTGGGCGGAGGAGAATTTGCGGATTGGGGAAAAGGCAATCAGTGGAAGGAGTGTCCGAAGTTCACTCGATCTGGGAACAACGTCAATGAAAGAAATTGAACATCCATCGTTCACCTCAGAACAGACAAGCATAAATGGGGAACATGCAGGATTTGAGATGATCATGCTTGACGAAATGACCACGTTGGAGTTCGAGAGTTGTCCGTTCGAAAGAAACATCCCTCGACAATCAATTATCATCCATGAAACATAAATCGAACAATTTGAGAAGATAAATATGAATTTGATCGTTTCTTCATGGTAGTTTGCTTTGTTTTTCCACGTCCGAGATTCATGTTGACGAGCTTCGTCCACCAACCATGTAGAATAGATTCTTGTTTCTTTTCCTCGAAGATTCATCGTCGTTGATGAGACTAGGTACTGATGCGCATGATATTTATCGTATTTTAAATCGAGTATGCGGTGAAATCCGTCTTGATCGCCATTTTCTCGTGTCGGCTTCTCTTCAATCGCAAGTCAGAGCAGAATGATGAAATATCGTCAGAGTCGCACTTGGTGGTTTGTTTCGGAAGTTGATCGAGAAAAAGTGAGTCATCCGCCTAATCATCGGAGGCTGGTTGTAAATTGGCTGGCCACGTTCGTTCCGCAATTCTTTGCATGAATAAGACCCGCTCAACACATCATTTCCCGTGTGTACGATGAGAGAATCTGTGTCATTCTGTGGCAGTAGCCTATTTTCGGAGAGCGGCACGTTCAGATCCTCCTTCCGTTTGGCTTCGATACAGTTCTCGATTGTGAGTGAGTCGGAGATTGTGTCAAATCTGAAGAGGTGATTGGTTCCTTCAAATCACGTTCTGACAAAGAGAAAGGCGGAGTTATGGACAGTGTCGGGAACGGGATGTCCTTGAAGTTCTCCGTGTTGTTCGGAAGAACAGAGGAGGTATGTGGTTCGGCTAATTGATGAAAATGAGTATAGAAACAATAAAGATGCATACTGATGTTGGGAGTTTTTCCTATTTCATTTCTTTCTGTTTATTTCAGATTGTTACACGATCAAGTCATCTATGTCGGATAAATGATGAGAAACATGGGAAGAAGAGGGTAATAACAGCGGAGATACATACTGATGGAGTGATTTTTCACCAGATTAATTCGATACGATATCAATGACAAGAAGAAGAGGAGTCAATTCTGGGTCAAGTGGTTTTTCACGAATTTGGATTCAACACAGACAAAATTGATTTAGAACCCGACAATAGAAGGGTTGAATGTAGAACGGAAGTCAAATTGCGGAATGAGAGGTCCTGAAAGAAAAGAGATGACGAAGACAACTCATCGTGGGGAAGAGGATCGGGACAAATCGGACATGTCCGATTTGTCCGATTTGTCCTCTTTTGAGATAAGTGCAGAAGTTGGATGAACTAATTGAGAGAAAGTTCCAGTGTGAATATACGGTGCTTGTCCGATTTGTCCTCCTCTTTGTCCTCTCTTGGGCCGATCGTCCTCTAAACTCCTAATTAGGAGTTTAGGAGACAGAGCCCCTACGGCTCGTGATTCACCACCAAACTGATTTTCACACATATTAACGCCCTTTTTAATGTCATACGATGGATATGATCGAATATTGAAGGATCAAGTCTGCTATATAGTCAGAAAATTCCATGAAAAAAGTGCGGGGTGAAGAAACTTCTTTTCAGACATTTTGAAGCATTCTCTGGCATTGAACAGGTCCGAATAGAGACAAAGAGTGTTTGAAGAACAGAGAGAAGGTGAATTCAGATGAAATGGAGGAAAACAAAGCTGATTTTCCGGAGGACAGGACCCCTGTCCTCTGTCCTCAAGATTTTGTCCTTCGTCCGTCCTCTTAACATCATAAGATACATGTTTGTCACTTTTTTGTTGGACCACATGTATTTCAGTGATTAAACCTCGACTTTGATCGTTTCTGAATTATTATTTTCATTTCTGAACAATTCCCCTTCCTTTCTGAAAAATCATTTTCATTTCTGAATAATTCTTCTTCATTATAGAACAAGTTTAGCTGGAACAAATCAAATGAAAGTAAAAAACAGATATCACATGACACAAAGGGTTCATCTCAATCAAATGAAAAGATTTTCGAAGCATCTTTCTTCTTTCTCCGACTCGCAATGCTTCTGGCTTTCGCGACTGATCGTCTCACCTCCCTTTCATTGAATATCTTTCCAGAATTGCATGTAGAGGAACAGATATGATCAGAAGTGAGTTGATTCTCATCACCTGTGGAGGTTGAACAGTTGTACTCTTTCGAAGCACATTTCAAACCACAAAAGATCCACTCAGCTCGATTTCCATAGACAACAGCTAAAATGAGAAGCTGTTCTTCAGTGTTTTTTCCACATCTTCACCCCACATCTCTCTATTTCGTGTTTTCAATGATGTTTCCCGTAATTTCTTCGTCATCAATCTACATGATGAGCTTCATCGTCCAAACTTGCATGTCGGTTTGAAGTACTTTAGTGAAAGTCAGAAACTTTGCTAAGAGGAGAAATCCACACGAAGGATGGTCACACAGCGAACGGCACTTTTTTTTTTCTTAAGGCTTTTCAGAGTCCTTTTCATGCAGAACAACATGGAATCATCTGATTGTCCTGATCCGACCCTTTTATTTTTCTCATGAACATTTCTTTGATGAATCAGATACCAGCTCTGACCCATTGAAATCCGATCCAAATGATATACAAACAACATCCAAATCGAAACGAAGAACACTACAGAAGAGCGAACGGATGAGGGCAAAGATAGAGTTTAAGAACAAAGATTGGGAAAATACTAAGGTTGAGTCCTGCGACAATCTAGTTTTGTTTTGTTGAACGAAACAGAATATGACATCCTCACAGGTAGCTATTGGGATAGACTTGGGAACGACGTATTCGTGTGCGGGCGTGTGGCGCAACGACACAGTTGAAATCATTCCGAACGACCAAGGAAATCGGACAACACCGTCATGGGTGGGGTTTACACCAACAGAAAGATTGATTGGAGATGCTGCAAAGAACCAAGGATCGATGAATCCAAAGAACACTGTGTTTGACAGCAAACGAATGATTGGACGGAAGTTTTCGGATCCAGAAATCCAAGAAGACATGAAGCATTGGCCATTCAAAGTCGTCCAACGTAGTGGAGATAAGCCAATGTTTGAAGTTTCTTACCGTGGAGAATTGAAGGAGTTTTCTGCGGAAGAGGTTTCGTCGATGATTCTGGGGAAGATGCGAGAAATATCAGAGGCATATTTGGGCCAAAAGGTTACAGAAGCGGTGGTGACATGCCCAGCATACTTTAATGACAGTCAGAGACAAGCTACGAAAGATGCAGGGACGATTGCCGGATTGAACGTGCTTCGGATTATCAACGAACCAACCGCGTCAGCAATTGCCTATGGATTGGACAAGAAGAAGGAGGGTGAGATGAACGTCCTGATCTTTGACTACGGTGGAGGAACACTCGATGTGTCGATCTTGTGCTTGGATAGCGGGATCTTTGAAGTCAAAGCGACAGCAGGAAACATCCATCTGGGCGGCGAAGATCTGGACACGATTATGGTGGGATACATGGCCGAGGAGTTCAAGAAGAAGACCAAGCTTGATATGATGGGCAATGCCCGATCTGTTGGCCGTCTGCGCACAGCCTGCGAACGAGCCAAGCGTGCGTTGTCCACATCAACGCAAGCGACGATCGAGATTGATTCTCTGTTCAATGGAATGGACTTCAACACTGTTCTGACACGAGCGAAGTTCGACCAACTTTGTGACTCCCAATTTCGGAAGTGCATGGAACCCTTGGAACGTGCGCTTGTGGATTCAAAAGTGGACAAGTCGCAAATCAGCGAGATTGTGCTTGTGGGTGGGTCGTCGCGGATTCCACGTGTGCAGGAGCTGATCCGAGAGCGGTTCAACGGGAAGGAGCTGAACAAGACCATCAACCCGGACGAAGCCGTGGCATACGGAGCAGCTGTCCAAGCAGCGATTCTGAAGGGCACGATCGGAGCGAAGGGTGAAGATCTGCTTCTGATCGACGTGACGCCGCTGTCGCTGGGGATTGAGACCGCCGGAGGGATCATGACAAACCTGATCAACCGAAACACGCCGATTCCATGCATGAAGACAGAGACCTTCACAACGTACGCAGATAACCAGCCGGGAGTGGAGATCAAGGTGTTTGAGGGGGAACGGAAGGTGACGAAGCAGAACAACCTTCTGGGGACGTTCCAGTTGGACGGGATTGCTCCTGGACCAAGAGGAGTTCCAAAAATTGAGGTCAAGTTTGACATCGACGCAAATGGGATTTTGGAAGTGTCGGCTGAAGACAAAGGAACGGGTCGCCACCAGAAAATCACAATCACGAACGAAAAGGGACGTTTGACGAAGGAGGAGGTTGACAGAATGGTGAACGAGGCAGAGCGTTTCAAGGCGGAGGACGAGGCGATCAAAGAAGGGATCGACGCGCGAAACGAGCTGGAGGCGGTTGTGTTTGGGCTTCGGAATGCACTTCAAGAGGGAAGGATGGAATTCTCTGCAGATGATCGTCGAGAGTTGGAGAAAAAGGTGAACGAGACGATTGAATGGCTGGACTCGATCCGTTCCAACACGAGTGTGTCGAAAGCGGAGTACGAGGCGAAGAAGCAAGAAGTTGAAGCAGTGTCGAACCCAATCATGATGCGTGTGTATGAAAAGCGAGGTGGAGATGGTGTGGCAGCGCAGCCGGGAGAGACAGGAGCAGGCGTTGGTGGGATGCCGAATATGAGTGGTTTTGCTCCAGGAAGGATGCCCAACATGAACACGGGAAGTGGAGGGAGAAGTGGGGGACAGACAGGTGGGCCGAAGATCGAAGAAGTTGATTAGATTTGGTACTCCAATTGCCATTATTTCGTTTTAACTAATATCTTCATCTTTCAATTCTTCACCCTCTCCCGTTTGATTCTATCCTTCTGTGTTTCACAATGTGAAGCTCCTTGTGAAATGGGCTTTATTATTGTCATGTGTGTGTTTGTGTGTTGAATTCTCTCTTTGGTTGTCCGATCAAATGTGTCCATAAAGCTGTGCCTTTCGAAGAAAAATTTAAGGGATTTGATCAGAAACTTTCACAAAGAAATGGCGACTCCCATCCAGGTTGCTCAAAATTTCCTAGCCGCATACTATGGTGAGGTAGAAGGAAGCAGAGCGAATGTCCAAAATTTCTACGTTTGGTACATCATGAAACTCAATTTCTCTCACTCATTCACTTATCTCTCTCATCTCATTTTTCCAGAACGAAGGTTCGATGCTATCGTATCAAGGAGAAGAAACTATGGGAATAAACGCCGTCACCAAAATCCAGACTCAGCCACGAATGAAACATGGGAACACCCAAGTTGATTGCCAACCTGTTCCTGCCTCGGGAACATATATCATAACTGTTGTTGGCCAAATCCAGGTATTTGTGCATCTCTTGGTTCTATTTGTCTTTTTTTGTTTGTTAGACTGAAGGAGAGACACATCTACTTCAGTACATGGAAGTATTTCACATCTCGGCGACTCAAGCAGCTTTCCTAATTCTGAACCAGATCTTCAAACTGGTTATGATCTAGAGGAATAGAAGTAGAGTCTTTGATGGAGAGGGGACAAGATTTGAGGTGATGGTGGACAGATTTCAACATTTCACACATTAAACACTCGATCTCGTTTTTCAAATCTTTTTCCTTCACTTGAAATTTGCTCTCCGTCATCGCCGACGTCCATTTTGCCTCTATAGACAATAACTTTGGATCAAGACCATTGTTCACCTTCACTTCGTCAACTAGGGCAATTCGGCGACCTATTCATCACCTTCAACATGCTTGGAGGAGGAACTGGCTTTGGTGGAGGTACTGGTTTTAACCAGAATGCTGGAGGTGGATTTGGGCAAGGAGGAAATTTTGGCGGAAATCAGGGCATCACACAGATTTCAAACTTTTCACAATGCACCACGCCTTTAAATGATAGAGTTAAACCTCATGGAACACTGTATGGTGAGCAAACATATCCCACAGTGAGAGAAACGGAAGGACGAACGACTGTCACATATACAGTCAAAAACCTCGCGACAACAAACAAATATCTCCATAAATCAATTGAAGAACTTCGCCTCGAAGATTATTATCTTGGTCGACTCCAAGCTCAACAAGGACCAATGAATGAACAACAAGCAGGCAACCTCCTCACACAACTCTCTTTCCAAGTAACTGCTCTCCCTCAGCAAGGCACGGGTGGAGGTTTCGGGCAAAATAAAGGTTTTGGTAATACAGGAGGAGGATTTGGAAACACTGGATTTGGTAATCAAGGCGGAGGATTTGGGAACACTGGCGGAGGATTTGGAAACACAGGAGGGGGTTTTGGTCAAAATAAAGGTTTTGGTAACACAGGAGGAGGATTTGGTAATACTGGTGGAGGATTTGGAAACACAGGCGGAGGATTTGGACAGAACAAAGGATTTGGACAGCAAACCACAGGATTCGGACAAAATACAGGTTTTGGCAACACAGGAGGTGGATTTGGAAATACTGGAGGAGGATTTGGTAATACAGGAGGAGGATTTGGAAATACCGGATTTGGTAATCAAGGCGGAGGATTCGGAAACACTGGTGGCGGATTTGGTCAAAATAAAGGATTTGGCAACACAGGCGGAGGATTTGGAAATACGGGAGGAGGATTTGGGAATACTGGAGGAGGCTTTGGAAACACAGGAGGCGGTTTTGGACAGAATAAAGGATTTGGTACTGGATTCGGTCAAAATACCGGTTTTGGCAATACTGGAGGAGGCTTTGGAAACACTGGAGGGGCTTTTGGTCAAAATAAAGGTTTTGGTAATGCAGGAGGAGGATTTGGAAACACAGGGGGAGGATTTGGTAATCAAGGCGGTGGATTTGGAAACACAGGGGGAGGATTTGGAAACACAGGCGGAGGATTTGGCAATACAGGTGGTGCGTTCGGTCAACAACAACAGGCCCCTGCCGCATACTTCAACCCGCTCGATTTTCACCCTCTCACGACCACAACATCCTCTTTCACAGCCTCACATATCGATGTGAATAACCCGTACCAGCCAGTTCCGTCAATTCCATCTTCACTCACAGATCGTCTCGCCAAACTGAAGAAGACAGACAAGCCACCGGAGCCAGCCATAGTTGGGAAAGACGCTCTGATCGGTCCTTCAGGAACACATCTCTCTCCCATCGCGAAGTCATCGGTGTCATCTGTGATTGTGAACCTGGTCAAAGACAGTGTGTCGTCTCGCTCCAACACACTGGATCCGCTCGACTTCCACACAAACAACACTCTTCTCCAACCGAAACGAGAGAAGAGCGAAGAGGACAACACTGACAAGCCGCGCCAGATTCCTTTTGCGGGCTTCTTCAATCAATCCACGTCGTTCAATTTGGGGGATACCATCCACATGCCATCGAGTGCAGCGCCGGTCGATGCCACACGCAACATGCTCGGTGATACCCAATATCTGAAGACCGAAATCGAGCGAATGCAACAGACCAACGCAGAACCGTTCTCTTCTCCCCATTCTGTCTTCTCTTCTCCCGAGACCAAGCCAGTTCTTCAGCAGGAGACCCCCAAAGAAAGGTCGGCAAACAACACCGAATGGGATCCTCCAACAACGCGAAAGAAGGGCAAGTCACGCCACCATCGAAACGAGGGATCACCAAACGAACACACGCCAACATCGATTCCGCATGACGCTAACACTCCGCCTCAGTTGAACGACACGTCGTACTTCACAGAGCCACCGATGAGTGTCCTCTCATCGTTCTCCACGCAACTGCTGAAGAACGTCGGAAACTTCCGAATTGGAGTGAAAGGGAAGGGAGAGGTCCGCTTCCTCTCGCCAGTCGACTTGACAGGCGGGCTGGTGCTGAACGAGGTGGTTCGCATCGAAGACGCAGAAATCAACGTCTACCCGACAGCCAAGCTCGACGAACAGACGTACAAAGCGAAGAAGCGTGAGTGTGTGAAGAAGGGGATCAAGCCACCGAAGAAGAACAGGCATCGCGTGTACTACCCCAAACCACCCGTCGGAAGTGGATTGAACGTGCCTGCCCAGCTCACTCTGAGCGGGATCTTTCCGCAACAGGACGAACAAAACCCGACAGCATTCGAAGAATTCCTTCGGCAGAAGACAGAAGAGATGCAGGCCACATTTTTGTCGTATTCGGCGGAGACAGGAGAGTGGGTGTTCAACGTTAAGCACTTCTCTCGTTACGGTCTCCGAACAACATCTGTCGATGACTCTGATTCAGATTCCGACGACTCATCAGACGACGACAGCTCTTCTTCATCCTCGTCTTCGTCTCTCTCGTCCATCCTCTCCGCAGATCTTGACATCGATGATGCTCTCTTCGACGACGAGATGGCATCGCCAGCCGAGTCGAATCCGGCACCCACTGTTTCACTTCCTTCTCCACCCTCTCAGGTCAATCCTCCGCTCTCTCAATCGCCACCTGCTGCTCTCGTCTCATCACCAAACACAGAAATGCTCTTCCCAATCGATCGGTCAGTAGTTCTTCTACAGCCCACCCTGCTGCCAACGATTGTGGAACAGAAAGCACCCGAAACCACACTCATCCAACATCGCATATCCTCCTTCCCTCTCTCCTCTTTCTCACTCTCTGCCCCAACTCATATTGAGCAGGTACCCACACCTCTTCATCCGAAAGCGGATAAACTGGAATCAATCACAAACGGTTTCCTTCCAGAGGCACTCGGAACGGATGGGAAATACGAGCAGAGCGATTATTCTGTTTCACCCAACATGAATTCGTTCTTCCGCTGTGCATTCCCAATTCTGTGGATGCGTGCTGGAGCCACTCTCAGCGGAGAGGGTGGTCTGACAGGAGAAGTGCTGGTGATCCCAAAAAAGAAACGGGATCTTGTGGAATGCCATGTCAACCACACTCCGCTCTCGCAACCTCCAAAGCCCTTCCAGCCGTCGTTTTCTCTCCTCAGAATGCTTCCTGCTCCTGGTTTCGAAAGTCCAAACACTGCACGAGCTCTCACTCTCCCATTTCTGAACACTTCACTTGCCATCTCTCGTTATTCTACATCTCCAGAACCATCAATTGCGGCGTCTGCGTTAGGAAGTGTTCAGCGTGATCTCTCCGAGGCAAAACAAGCCCTCCTCCCTTCTCCACACACCTCACCAGAGACCAGGGCTCTCTCACAAGCTGCCAACCTGATGACCCTCTCACAGACACTGTGGGGTCCTCTGCTCGGAGAGGGTCGGAAGCGGGATGTCCTCCGAAGCGAGGAGGAATACACCACCGAAGCATGGATCCGAATCAGACGGAAAGCTATCGCAGATGGATGGACGAACATCGTGGAAGATGAAGTCGTGCGGAACATACACGACCTCCGACAACTGATCGCTCGTCAGCAGGAACCCCAAAAAGAGGAGGAGGAAGACAAAGACGAGGATTTTTCTGACAGCGAAACAGACCAACCATCGAACACAAAGCGGACGTGCCTCTCTCTCTGCACAACGACTTCCTCGTCTGCCAAACGATGCTCATCTCATCACAACTCAATACTCCTCCAACAAGAACGGAGTCTGAACAGTCTCACTGAATCCCTCGTCGCTCTGTCGGGTTGCAAACTCGCACTCGCAACTCAACTTCTCAACAACAACCGCCACTTCCACCTCTCCACCCTTATCCCACAACTCTTCTCGTCACATGACTCGTCTATGAGAGAAATGCTGGATCGACAGCTGTCTCTTTGGAAAAACAACCGTGCTTTGGATGTGATGGATGTGTCTGAGCGCTCGATCTTCGAGATTGTCGCTGGATATCTCCCATCTGTCCCATGTCTCGGTTGGAGGAGAACATTTGGAATGCTGATGTGGTATGGTCTGTCGTCGGTGAAGCAGAAGAAGGAAGATACGTTGAGTGTTGTAGATACCACTCTTCGCGAATACGTGAGGGCGTATCAACAAGGCTATGCAGATGCACCGTACCTGCCCGTTCTGAGAGAGGGACATGTCAGCCACATCAACACAGCGTCTATCTCAGGAATCTTGAGGAAATACCACTCCGCTCCTCTTCCTGAGATGAATCAGCACTCGATCTTCGTTCCTGATGTGGATCCTCTACGAGCCATTGCTCTGGACACACCGAAAAGTGCTGCTACTTCGCATCCCTGTCTCAGCACAGACACCCCCGACAAATACGCTCTTCAATCTCGCCTAGCTCCTTTCCGGATCACCTCGGGATCGTTGGAGATCGTCCAAGCACCGTTTGATTCACTCTACCATCTTGTGTCACTTTTCGCGGACCCGTCACATTCCCTCGAGCTGGCTCTCCACCCTCTTGCCTCGTCGTCACATCCTCTCGATTTCAGAGCTCCATTTCTTCTTCTCACTCTCCTCCACAATCAGATTGGGCTCGGATCACTCCCTCACGAATCAATCACCGATGATGGATCCAGAACTTCGCCTCTCTCTATCCAGGTGATCTCTTCGTTCATCACACAACTCCTCTCTGTCGGGATGTGGGATTGGGCATGTTTTGTTTCAATGTCTCTCCCAATCACTCCCCCACATTCTCAAACTCTCTCACCGTCAGAAGTCGCATTAACAAACTCGCACACAGCTCAACGACTCAATTCATCAATCTGCACGTTCTCTCCATTGAAACCAGTTTCAAAAGATCACTCCATTGATGCCACGTTGAATGACTCGTTAACTCTCACACATTCATCGACCAGTCTCGACGAGCATTCTGATCTCAACCCGCTTCGTCTCATGTCGACTGATTGGGAAGGGTCATGCTCTCTCTCAGAGTCCCTTCGAATCAACACGATTCGCAGAGTCCTCCTCACATCTGCACATCTTCTCTCTTCTCTCCCGCTCTTCTCGGACACCCCATCCACAGATTATTCTCCATTATTCACCAATCTCAACACACCCTCATTCACGTCACTCTATCGACTCCTTCTCTCCATCGCCGAAACCGGAAGACTCGTCCCATCACCAAACCGCTCATTCAACCATCCCTCAATGACACTCTGCACATCCACCCTCGGCATCCCAGAAGAATGGATCCACGAAATGATTGCTGTCTTCCTCAGCCAGCGATTGACAACGCCTTCTTCTTTCCACCGCTGCATCACCCATGCCCTTTTCGGATGTCAATGGAAGCTCGCTCATCGTCTTTCTCTCATCGAAGCTCGACGTATCATCGCTTCCTTCTTCCATGTTGTCACCCAACAAGGTGGACTTCTGGAGTGGCTGTCGAACAATTTGGATGCCATCGCCAGCTCTGAATCTCTTCGCTTCTTTTCAATGTTCTCAAGTGGATCGGATCCAGTTTTTGCCGAACTTGATTCAATCCGTCTCTGTCTCTCACTGATAAACACTGCAATTGAAAACGGGCACACCACACTCGAAGAATCTGCAATGGAAGAGCAAGACATCATCCTGAGCTGGCTCAATCTTGTTCAACAAACAGCACTCATCCTTTCTGCAGAAACCTCGAAACTTTGCTCTGTTTCTACACTCAAAGAAACGGTGCTAGAACTTCTCTCCTCGTCGTCTTTCTCACCCAATCCCCTTTCTTCCTTCCAATCGCAGTCACAATTCCTGAATGATGCTGCGCTGTGTTCAATCTCTTCTGTTTGTGGAGAAATGATATCTTCGTCTCGAAATGAAATATCGCTCCTCCTTCATGCTCTTTAATTTCTCTCATTTCACAAAAATTCTTAATGAAATGATTCATTTAATCAAGATTAAGTTTCTCGCAGAATCAAAAAAAGAGGACCGAAAATAATCAAATCATCTGAGTATGGATGGAAAGGAGCCGCCTCACAGGCACTGTCAAAGTGCCCTCGACGCGTCGGAGCAGAATAGCTTCAACCTCGTCGTATTCAGTCTGAAGCGTGCTTCTTCTGGTCTTCACCTTCTCTCTTTCAGCATCAATCTGGGCTCTTAACTGCCCAAGATCATGTTTTGAGATCTTCATCAATGGCTTCCGTCTCTCGAGCGACTTGGTAAGTGGAGACGGTGCAACCGAAGACACATCCTGAACTTGTTTGGGCAGTTGGATCGGTCGTGACGAGGCAGAGACTCCAGAAGACTTATGCCAATGGAATGACGACGGCGATTGAGGGATCAGAGAAAACGCTTGAAAGTTGAGAGTGGTGAGTGCTGGAGGACGCGTTGGTTGGGCAAGGGTTGCCATCAGCTGAATCAACCTATCGGCTCTCTTCTTGTTGGCCTTCTCTCGATCATCTCCAGTGAGTGTGAGAGTTACAGTGATGGGGTTGCTCTCGTTCTGAGCAGAGAGCGGGGGCGTTGGTATTCGCTGAGGGGGAGGTTCAGACACGGACTGATTCTGGGGCGAAGTTGGGGCGATTGTTACGACAGCGAGTGGCTTTTTCTTTCGGAGAGGAACGAACGTAAGCTGAGTTGGAGTGGATGGGGTCACGCTTTGTGGTGTTGTGATATTTTGTTGGGAAATTGGATCTGTCTCCAGAGGTTGGGATGATTTAGGAGGAACTGTTGATTGGAATGAGAAGATGCGAGGAATATTGTCGAATGAAAGCCTAAAAAGGGATGCAAGATGTGTGTTTGAAGTGGAGGATTGACAATAATGAAGTTGAATCTTCACAGATGAGAGTGGAAGGGCGAGAAAAGAGTTTGTGAGGGTGCCTTGGACTTCTGCCTGAAAATGCGGAGTAGAAAAGCTCAACACTGAAAGAGATCGAGAATGTTGGAGGATTATGCTTGTGAATGGAGAGTTTTGATGCAATTTTCCGGAGAGGGATTCAATTGTGATTGTGTCAGCTTTGAGTGATAACGACGATCCAATTGCTAATCTGACGAAGTTTCGAAACTGAAATGGCAGCGTTGGACGATTTCTGGAGTTTAGAGGTAGCGAAACAGGTGAATAGTAGAGTCGGGCAGATTTTGTCTCAAGTTCGATCTTGTTCTTTGTTGTTGATGAAGCTACTATCTGAGAAATTTAAAAAAAGGGAATACCATCTTTCATAATAGAGATAGCCCCATCAGTGAGAGTGATATGATTTCGTTGAAATGAAGTTGGAGATGTCAAACTCTGATGAGGTGACTCGATGTCTGTGAGAGAAGAAAGCCGTGAAAAAGTAAGAAAAAAGTTATAATTATCCATTTAGTAAACATTAAAACAAAAGAGTGTCAGACAAGCTTCTTCAAAGCGCGAGGAGAACGGGAGGGATGTGATCGCTTCTCTTCCTTTTTTATTGGAAAATGAGAAATATTTCTGAAACAAATGGTTCGATTGAAAAGTAATGCACACTATAAATGTATTTTCATCATCAGACTTCATGTTGAGCTCCACATCTCCCTTATTTTTGTTTCAAACTAAATTACACATCCAAAACCGATGAATCTAACATAATAATCAAAAGGGAATTGTCAATGAAAGGGTATGCCACAACGAAGCTTCGACAGAGCAGAGCAATCCAAGAAATGATAAACCGGAGGGAAAAAGTTCGGACTCGGAACGTTGAGATGACAGATACAATTGAAAATATGCTATTGATGAGGAATCATGTGTGCAATCAGCTTTCACATATCCATGTCGTGAAAACAATTCATCAAACCAATAGACATTGAGCCAAACAACAAGTCATTGAAAAGGACTCAGGTTGACACAATTCGATGCTTTTTCTTCTCCTGGTATTTGTTGAACCATTCTCCCTAGTCTTCACGATTCCTTGAGAAAGTTGACTCACTGTGATGGGGATATGGTCAGATCAAATCGAAACTCTTCACTACCATGGAAACGAGAAAATTAGGAAACCTCGAAGTGTCTGCGGTCGGGATGGGCTGTATGGCATTCAGCCACGGATATGGTGAAGTGCCAAGCGAAGAATACGCGATTGAAGCAATCAGAAAAGCATACGAAGCAGGATGCACGTTCTTTGATACAGCGGAAATCTACGGAAAGGAACAATTTTTCCCAGGTCACAACGAAATATTGGTTGGAAAAGCAATTGCCCCATTCCGTGGAAAGGTGGTTCTTGCGACGAAGCTGTTCATCCAAGACGCAGACTACGAAAATGGAGCAGACTTGTTCACATCGATCAAGGGCCATCTGGAAAAGTCACTCAAGAATCTACAAACGAACTATGTTGATTTGTACTATCTTCATCGAGTTCACGAATCAGTTGCGATTGAAGACGTCGCCAGAGTGATGGGACAACTGATTTCGGAAGGGCTGATTCGAGGATGGGGTCTGAGCCAGGTTGGAAAGGATCTGATTGCCAGGGCTCATGCAATGACACCAGTGACTGCTGTTCAAAACTTGTATTCGATGATGGAACGAGATTGCGAAAAGGAAGTGCTTCCATTTCTTTTGGCGAACAACATTGGACTTGTGCCGTTTTCACCGATTGCGAGTGGATTCCTGTCAGGGAAGATCACAAAAGAGACAGCATTCTCAGAAGTTGACGATGTTCGAAAGTTTGTGCCACAGCTTTCGAAAGAGAACATTGAGGCGAATCAATGGCTTCTCAACCTGATTGGTGAAGTGGCAGCGAAGTACAAGGCAACAAATGCACAAATCTCATTGGCGTGGATGTTGAAGAAATATCCGAATGTTGTGCCAATTCCAGGGTCAAAGAACCAAGAACGAATTCTGGAAAACCTTGGAGGGGGGAAAGTGAAGCTGAGTGATGAAGACTTTAAGCGTCTGGAAGAAGGACTGAACGCGCGAGAGATTGCTGGACATCGTGGAATTGAAGAGACTCAGCATAAGAGTTTTGGAGACAACTGGAGCAAGAAATAGTCCCATGATGGGCAGAGAGACATTTTTGTTTGTTTGATTTCATCCGTGCATGTCGTGTTCTTTCACATATTTGACATTCTTCTCTTCGCGCAAACACGCTGAAGAGAATGGAGGATTGAGTATATTTCTGGATGTATTGAAAGTTGGATGATTTCTGAACGAAAAGAGAATCGGTGAAATGAGACAAGTTCATCAAAATCAAGAAAATGAAGATGCAATCAAGATAGTCACCCAACAATCCGGGAGTAAATAACTATGCGGGAGTTTTTTATGTGTCTCAAAAGTTGGGAGTAACCTTGGATTTTTAATTTTTTCGACAATTTTTCACTAGAAATAACATATTTATGAATAAATGAAGTGTCCTAGGTGGTTCAGAACAAATAGTTTTGATTACCCAGCACATATTTCTCATGACCTTGAAAAGTTGATCTCGTTGTATCTCCATAACCAGACAAAATTTTGACATGAAATTTTCGCGAAAATGAATGATTTGAGAAAAATAAACTTTTGACATTTCAAACTTTTTTTTTCGAAGGCACCAAAATCAAGGTTTTTCATCATTTTTCAAGGAATGCTCCAAGAGTCTTCGGATTTGTCACTCACGATTCGCCTTTCATGCAAAATTGATCATTTGAACTCGATTAGGACAGAGTTGACATCATTTGTAGGAATTTTGAAAACGAAATTCCCTTCTGATGCATAGCGAGAGAGCAATTTTGGGATGATGTCAAAATCAACACATTCTTTCTCGAGAGGTGGGGAAAAAAATTAAAAAGTTAAAATATCAAAAGTTTATTTTTCTCAAATCATTCATTTTCGCGAAAATTTCATGTCAAAATTTTGTCTGGTTATGGAGATACAACGAGATCAACTTTTCAAGGTCATGAGAAATATGTGCTGGGTAATCAAAACTATTTGTTCTGAACCACCTAGGACACTTCATTTATTCATAAATATGTTATTTCTAGTGAAAAATTGTCGAAAAAAATTAAAAATCCAAGGTTACTCCCAACTTTTGAGACACATAAAAAAACTCCCGCATAGTTATTTACTCCCGGATTGTTGGGTGACTAGACAACAGTCCCAAACAAACAATCAATCGAAATAATATTCTCTGTTCACACAACATTCGACCAGATATGGCAAAAATAGAGTGGTACAACGTAATACGAGAAGTGAACTACATCTGCACCGACTTGAACCATCGGTGCTTACACATATAGTGCAAAAACTATATATCGGGAGAATGGGATACAAACAGAACGTTTACAACATGTTAGTTGCTACAGCTTGGCTCATCAAACACACATCTACAAAGATTGCGTGAAAATTCTCTCCACTGTAGCTTCCGTTGCTTTCGTGGGAGCGGCTGCGAGCATCAAACCAAGTGATGGTGTGCTGAATGTCAGTTTAACCAGCTTTGGCACGTCTGCCTTTGAGAATCCGAGGTCACTAAGACGTTCCGTCAGACCCACTGACTTCAGCCAGTTGCGCACACCATCCGCCGCTTGTTTAGCTTCAGACGGCACACCCTTCAATCCAGGCACAATTGGGGCATACAACTCTGCCACAATCTTAGCTGACGCCGGGTAGATCTCCTCAATAACTGCTGGAAGAAGCACACCAAGCCCAAGAGCATGCGTCACCTCAGGCTTCACAGCTGACAGTGGGTGCTCCAGAGCGTGCGTGTAGTGCAGGAATCCATTGTCGAAAGAGACACCAGCAAGCATAGCCGCATAGGCAAGCCAGTAACGAGCTTCCAGGTTCTTTGGATCCTTCTGCGCCAGTGGAAGGTATTTCGCCACCAGCTTCACTGTTTCCAGCGCCAGAGAGATCGCAAATGGGTTCGTGCACGTCGTCGTTGCCGCCTCAGTAACGTGGTTCACTGCATCAACAGACACGTACATTGTCTGCTTGTCTGGCAGAGACGTCATCAGAGCCGGATCGTCAATCGAGAATGCTGGATAGATAAGAGGCGTAGCAATCGCTGGCTTCAACTCTTCCGCCGGCACAGACACAACTGCAAATCTGTTCGCTTCGCTTCCAGTCCCGTGAGTCAGGTTGATCGCAACGAAAGGAACTGCTTTTTCTGGCGTGAATTCATATTTGAACAGCTGGGCGCAGGTCTTGTCCGTGTGTGACAGAAGGATAGCCGCTGATTTACCAGCATCGATTGGGGAACCACCTCCGATACCGATAACAGCATTGCATCCTTCTTTCTTTCCAAGTGCAACTGCTTCGTCCACTTCAGTGTCGTTTGGGTTCGACGACACCTTGTTGAACAACGCGAACTTCACACCGTGCTTCGCGAAAGCGTCAGTGCAGAATTTCCATGCGCCTGTTTTTTCGTACGCTGCTCTTCCTGTCATGCAAAGAATGCTCCTCACTCCACGTTTCTTCAGTTCTTCCACGATGTAGTCGATCTTTTGGATGGCCCCAATACCAAAGAACACGTGGGTGTTGTGGATGATTTCAGTAACTGTGTTGATATTCATTCCCTCGGAGAAGAATTCAGATTAAGGGTGCAGTATTCCCTTTCCGCCAGACACCCACAAGGAGTATCGACTGTCCTTATCGTTCCAATGAGAACCACAAACTCACCGAACAGACAAAATGGACTGAAAACGTTGAACTGGCTCTCGCTGTTCTTGGACAATGGGTGAAATCGAGAAATGGATGAATTGATGGAGAATTGAAGATTATGACCGAATGGAGGCTTTTTAGGATTACAAACTGATCTTCTTTGAGATAATGTGCATATTCAGCATCCTAATCCACGGCCTGCTCCCTCTTCTTCTTCTTCTTCATCTTCCCGCCCTTCCTCTTCTTCCACTCATCCTCCTCTTCTTCCACCCATTCTCTTCTTGTTCTTTGCATTCGGGTCTTGGAAGCGTGATTCTGTTTGTGGTGAATTTGGTTCTTGTTCAGGAGGTTTTGACTCAGCTTGTAAGGTCAGTGTGACTTGATGAACAGCTGGTTGAGTTGGTTTTGGTTGTTCTTGCACCTTGACTGGAGAGACTGAGTTGCTGGTTTCGCGGAAAAACTGGAGAAGAGAGGGGAAAAGTGTGAGTTTGTTTTTGTACAGGCTGTTTGGCTTTTGGAGGAGCTGAACTGCTGAACAGGCGAAGAAGTTGGAAATGTTTTTGGTTGTGGTTGGCTGACTGGCTTTGTCTCTGGTTGCTCATTCGCACACACAAACGAAGCCTCTATCCTTTCTGATCCAGCGAATCCGATTGCTCCCGAAGCACTCGACTCTCATTCTTCGTAATTCACGACGTATCATTGTAGATATCGTTGTGGGTGTCGTCTGTTCTCACTTCTCCTCGATTTCACGCTGAAGAGAATGGAGGTTTGAGTATATTTCTGGATGTATTGAAAGTTGGATGATTTCTGAACGAAAGGAGAATCGGTGAAATGAGACAAGTTCATCAAAATCAAGAAAATGAAGATGCAATCAAGACAACAGTCCCAAACAAACAATCAATCGAAAGAATAAAGAGCAGAGGGCTTCATCGGCGTCTTTGTCTGTGTGGCCGACCTCCCAACGGTGTGGATCGTGCGAGAAAGCATCGAAGACTGCGGCGTCATCAGCGCGTCTCGCTTCGTCGGCGTTCCTCCCAACCTCCCGCGCTGTGGTGTGAGTGTCGCTGGCTGCGACCGAATCGTGTTCGGCGTCACACGAGGCGTGATCGTCGGCTTGAACGTGCACTCCAAAAGCTCCGCCTCTTCCTTCTTCTTCTGTTCACGAGCAACCCATTGTTCCCTCTCCATCCTCTTCCGAGCATCCGACTGATACAGTTCTTCGGTGCGAGCAGGGTCGAATCGACGAGCGGGAGGAGTCACCTGCGGCTCATCTCGTAGCCGCGGTCGCTTCGTCTTTTGCATGTCGAGGAACTTCTGTAGTTCTTTCCTTCCTTGCTTCATCAGCTTTTTGTGACGTTCCGATTCTCGTTTGGCTTGGTCTTCCTCTGCCTCCTTTCTCCGTCTGTCTGTTCGGGCCACCATTTTCTGGAAATCTTTGAAGGTTTGATCTGGATTGGGGAGTGTGACTGTTTCTGGGTCACCGACGAGCATCGGGACAGTGTCAGAGAAGACAGACGATGACATCCCGTCACGTTTGTTCCATGCACTCTCTTTCCTTCTGGCTTCCTTCTTCTTTTCCTTCTCCTGATCCATCTCTTTCTCCGTCATTTTGAGACATTCCTGTTCTCTCCTTTTGAGGAGCAGTTCCTTCTTTTCTTTCTGCCTCTCAAAATCCCCATACAGCCGCTCAGAAATCTTCTCCTTCCCACGACCCTTCGCCAGACGCTGTGATTTCACATCGATTATCGGTTTGGCATCGGCTGCCATCTTCCTCTCTTTCTCGATCGTGTCCTTCAGCTTCTGTTGCTGCCTCGCAGCGGTATCGAAGAGTCTGTCCCACGTTGTCTGTCCTCCGCTTTCGGTTGCTGTTTTGGGCCTCTTTTTTTGGGCGTTTGGGACGAACAGGCCTTTGACCTCTTCCTCAGCCTCTTTCTTCTTTGTATCTTCTGCCATCTGAAGTTTGTTCTTTTTCTTTTCGACAGCCTGTGTGTACAGCTGATCCAGAGTCCGTTCCATTTTTTGTGACACTTTGTTAATTTTGGGTGTGCCAGTGACCTCCTTCATGATGGCTTCTTCCTCCTTCTTCCTCTCTCCTTCCAACTTCGTCTTTCTCTGCTCATTGTAGCGTTCTGACTTTTCAAACAGTGACGGAGCGTTCTCAGTCAGTTTCTGACTCACTTTGTTGATATGTCGAACTTTCCTTGCCTTCTTCAAGTCTTCCTCCTTCTGCTGTTCTTGTTCCTTTCGCTTGGCTTCGAGTTTAGCTTCCCTTCTGCGGGCATCCTCATACAATTTGTTTGTGAGAACTTGAGTCGAGACCGGGCGATTCCGTTGGGAGGGATGTGGAGTGGTTTGTGGTCTGAATTTGGTGATGGTGCGGAAGTGTTGTGGTGATGTGAGAGGAAGTCGGAGGTTGACAGAAGATGAAGAGGAGTGGTCGGAATCAGAGTCTGAGCTGTGGAAGGTTGATACAAACGATGATGTGTGGGATGGAGTGTAATGCTGGCTTGAGTCAAGATCGGGGGATGAGAGTGAGTGTGATGGATGAGTTTCAGAATCAGATTCAGATTCAGATGATCGGTCGGAGTCTTCTGTTCCTGAATCCGATTCAAAGGATGAATGTGAGTCTTGAGATGGGGAATCTTCGTTTTCTTGGTGTTTCGGAGCAAGATAATCGTGTTGTTGGATCGGTGACATTGATCGACGTTGGGGAGACTGCCGAATCCTATTTTTGGGTCGAATGACATATACATCGGTTTCTGTACAAACAACGATTTGAGATGCAGTCGAAGTGGCTTGCACAGCGACGATAGGGTCATTGTATTGAAGTGATAGGTGGACCTCTCCAATTGACGATAATGAATGGAGACGAACTGTCCCATGAGAATCACCACTAAGGACAACACCATCCCATTCATCATCAAGAGTGCTATCACAGACAGAGAGGCACTGGAGTTGATTTTGTCCTTCAAAAAGAAAACCGTCTGATTGATCAGAATCTGAGGTGAGATTCCAAATATCAACAAACGATCCACCTAGATGAGATGAGTAAAGAACAAAGAGCGAGCAAACATGCTACACATAGATACGTGTCATGATACATAAATGACATTCCTTTTGGGACATCGTCCATAGGCAAAGATCGAGTTATGACAAGGGACATGCTTGGAGAAGTATCAACCGATTGAACTGAAATCTGTGTAAGAGATATAAATTTCACTGTCTTTCCACTAATACAGGCAAAGACGTTTTCTTCTGTTGATGATCGAGAAATGGATGTAACTGGATGATTCCCAATAGAAAGTGAGGCAATTCGCTCCCCAGACAAGGAATTGGAAAGTCGAAGAGATCCAGATTCACTTCCACTTAATAAATACGTTCCATCGCCAGAAAAGCAGAGTGATACAGCAGCTTCACGGTGGGCATGAAATGATGATTGAAGTTGGTACGTATTTGGATCAATGAGACGGACCTTTCCGTTTTGAGTTCCAATCGCGATTAAGGAGCCATCATGATTGAAAGTCGCCGAAAAAGCTTGAACTTTGTTAGTTTCAAGGTGAAAGAGTGATGCAAGAGTCTCACCATGAAATAGTTCAATCCTTTCCTGACCAGTTACGAGAATATTATGTGGTGGGATGGGTGAGATGGAAAGGTGAGAAATTAATTTTAAGGAGGAGATTCGTTTTTGAAACTGAAATTGTGTCCAGAAGGTGATATTGTCATCCATATTGAGAGAAAAATCCAGTAAAAGCGTAATAAATACAAATCACCAGCTGTACAGTGGAATTGGCTCAATTTTCGGGTTCTGTCAGAAAGAATCTTTCATTACGGTCTGATCTTGACATCGATCCATCGTGAAACAAAATGATCTATGCTCTATTCGTAATTAACAATCATGGAATCACCAGATTATCGCGATTTTATCAATCAATTGTATGTATATCGCTTCACAAGCATGACAATTTCAATCATCTCCATCATTTCCATTTTCCTGGATCAGGAGTACTCAAAGAAACGAACACTAGAACGTGACATTTATGGATTGATTTCAAAAGTTTGTTTACTTTTTCTTTGTATTTCTCCACATTTCCACACAACTTTTTTTCACACGTACCACCAACAACTCTACAGCGTCCAATTGCAGCCTGCAACTTCATTGAAAACACTGGCATCTGGGGTGATGATAAAAACCTAAAAATTATCTACCGGACTTATGCCACACTGACATTTGTTCTCGTCTCAGACCAAGCCGAAAACGAACTCGCCATGCTTGATCTCATCCAAAACTATGTGGAGTGCTTGGATGATGCTTTTCAAAACGTGTGCGAGCTTCATCTCATTTTCCAACACGAAAAAGTCTGCTCTTTTCATCACGACAACATTCCTTCTAGTGCTTCCAAATCCTGGATGAAATCATCTCTGGTGGTTTGATTTTGGAAACACGATCGTCAGATGTCCTTCCACACGTTGCAGCGATGGAAAGATTGGACCGAGCAAGCCGCTAGTCTGAGTCAACCAACCACGACCCATTTCATTGGCATTTCAACATCTTATTTCAACTGTCAAGCATTTTTCGGATCAACAAATCATCTCTCACACAATTTCCTGGCCTGATAAAATCTTTCTCGATTTTTGAGGGGTTTGGGTGACATTGAGAAAAGACATCAAAATGAAGAAACAAATGAAGGGAAATGAGGCGTAAACGAAGATTGAGTGAAGTGTGTCGCAAAAACAAAAGATGTTCCATCCGTTCTTCCAAGAAACAGGCGTTCACCGTCTGGACTCCATTCCATCGACATTATTGGCTTTGTAGTATGAACTTGGACAAGGACTCCATCTATCAGATGAATAAGGAGGAATGTTGTCTCAGTTCCAACGGCCAAGATGGTCGAGAATAGTGGGTGGAAGGAGAGAGCAGTGATGGGATCTGTCAGTGTTGTGTGAGTTTCAATTTCATCAGAGGCGTTCAGAGATCGATTCCGAGTTTCAGATGGTCGAAGAAAAACTTTCAAAGTACCATCAAAACAGCCAAATGCGATCAGGATGGCTGTAGCTGAGTTGAGCGAAAGTGGATGGACAGCTGCTCGAATAACCGGAAATTGGGTGTCTGTCCGTAAGAGACTCTTCAGTGTCCCTTCTTTAACTATTACAACACCATTGTGATAACCTACTACGATTGATTCTCCACCAAGAGAGATGAATGTTGTTGATGAAACATGAGGAATTGAGGTGAGTGCAGGATTGATGATTTGTATCGAATCGAGTGGAGGATCCATATAATCTCGCCTTTTCACTTGAAGGTCACTTGTATAATGAAGAAAATTGCCTTCTTCATCGACTGTGTGAATTTCGATAGTCCCAAATTTTGCAGAAGAATAAACACCAATAATTCGGTTCCCCATACCAGAGGATGCTGTTGTTGTGATGATGTCCTTGGTAAGAATATCAACATCGAATAAAAGGCCATTCGAACACCCACAGAAAATATGAGAATCTCCGAAGGCTGACCAACATATTGCAGTGATTTGAGTTGGATATGAACATGAAAAGATCACAGAAGCTGTTTGGAGGGAGATAACAAAGATGAGAGTATCGAACTCTCCTCCTTCATCATTTGAGAGGAACAGGTTTGTGGCTGCAGATCGATTTAAGGATATTGATGGAATATCCTCATCATGAAAGAGGCTAGATGATTCGGGAATGTTGTCGGATTGAAGATCTACCAGTGGTTGAACTAGAATGGCGACTCTGTCGTGATTTGTTGGACAGAATTGAATTGAAATGATAGAATAGAGGACACGAAGCGGAAGAGGCCTTCCCGCCCGTTTTTCCATGTCAACAAAAATGTTCATGAACCCTTCGCTTCCCATGAGAAGGTTAAGAGTTCGATCATTGACATACTCGCTTGTTGAGAATTTGAGAGGTTGAGGATCAATTTTGATTGTCGAACTCAACGAAAGAAACTGTTTATTTGACTGATTTACCAAATTTTGGTATGAGGTAGCTAATCGTGCGTGGTAATCTTCGCCATCAGGTCGGGTCGATTGGACTGCCTCTAAGACAGCAAGATCTTCATCAAATCGTTTTATCCCAGCAATTGAATGCTGTGAAGTTCGTGTGTCCATCATTTGAGAGAAAACTTCGAGGAAATCAAGATGAAGTGGAGACAAGCTCAAAGAGTCTGGGTCGATCTTCTGGAAAAAGTCTAGAAAGAGTTAACAACTCCCATAATGCGCTTCCTCTATCACATGAACTGATAATTGAGACCATGAAAAGCTTGTTCACGAGTAGTGCAGATTTGATGAGACCAAGAGATCAAGTCTGGAGAGTTGTGAGTTGTTGAAGTTGTAGTGTAAATGAAGTAACCACAGGCTGTAAAGCATGAATAGAGAGAAGATGGAGGATATCATTGAGGGTTTGTGAGAGTAGAGACTGATGTTGTTCTGTCTGAATCGGTAATATTGGTTTGAGTGTGTTCAGAACTTCCTCAAACATTTGGTTCACTTTTGAGTGAAAACAATCCAGAAATATTACGGCAACAAGATCAAAATCATCGCAAGCACAGTTGAAGAAGAGTTCTGTCATGATAGTCCATTCTGGATTTATCTTGAAAGGATCCAAACTTTCTTGCAAATCACCCCAAAAAGAAGCTAAAGTTGAGCAAGATGAGATGAAGTTTAACGAGTCTGGTGGAAGACATCGTGTACATGTTCGGTTGACCGATGCAAGCCAATCTAGACACAAGTTCGAAGCGCCTTCAAGAATTTGAGATGAAACCTCCTGAAGACGATCAATCGAAACAGGAGTTGATTGGAGAGAAGAACATTCCTGGTCTGAAAGGTCAATGAGTTGATTGAGGATTGGAAGGAGTCTGTTGTTGTGGAGAGAAGAGAATACCGAGAGCAGAGTAGAGGCCACAACTCGAATAATGTCACTGCATATCATTTTGTAATTCGTTCCATTGAGGAGGTTGTGTATTGTCCCGAGACGAAGATAGAGAAGATTTCTGATGCCAGGCAGTATTCCGAGAGTTCCCTCGCCATTCAACACGGAAAGGCAGGCAATTTGGATCACAGGTGAAGTGGAGAGCCTCTTTTCAGGAGAAGGAGAAATAGAAGGTTGGTTCTGATCATTCCACTGAATTTGTGGTTCAGGAAGTTGTTGAAACAGTGGAATGAGTGGTGCCATCAATTTAAAGATAGAAAGTGATTGGATGGTTTGATTGAGGATAAATAGAAGCGAGTTATCCTTTGATTGTGATGGGGAGATGTCATGTTTGTGGTTGTTTTTTATCCTGAATGCCGATAGGATAAGGACTGTGGGTTGAAACAATTCATTTTGTCTAGCAAGAGTTGACACTTTGGCGGGTAGTTGTGTGAAAAAGTTCAACGTAGAGAGTTGGTATGATGGTTTATTTGCGAGTGTTGGCTCAGGGAGTGTGTTCAGTAATGTGAGTTGTTCCTGAACTTCTGGATATACAGAACTCCGAAAATGTCGCATTGAAGCATCAATTTGTGGGAATGTTTCAGAAAAAGTTAGAAAGGTGGATGCATTCGTCGTGATATGATCACGAAGGACGGTTATCGATTCATTCAACTGATTCTTCTGATTTTGATGAATTTCCACGAGTTGTTCGTACGTGGAAGTTTTAAAGAGGTGAATTACCTCGGAGTCTGCCATTCAAAAAAACACATGGTTTGATCACATCAAGCATCTGATTACCACTAAATTGATGCAGTCTGCCTGATCTTTCTTGTACCAAATGTGAACATTCGATGTCTGATGGATGTTAAGTACAATTCTGAAATCCAGATCTTCTCGCGGGGTGTTATGGGTTAGGCTTTCTTTTTTTCTGCACTATCGATCTTGAACTTGTAATTCAACATGTCTATCCCCCAAAGTCTATCACAAGATCAATCAGTGGCAGCTTCATCTGTTGAAGTTCAACCAAAAAGTACTATCGACTCGGAACAAGTTGACATCTCTTCTGATTCAGAACGAGAGAGTACACCACCTCCCCAACAAATCCGATATACTTTCGATGAATTTCTCTCTTTCTACTCAAGTTCTGCGAAAATTATCCCGGGTTTGCAGAGGAAAATCGCTGAACTACACATCACCAGACCAATAATTAAATCAGCACCGCAGCCAGCCATTCTTCTTTCTGGCCATCTTGTATCCTTCCTTATTTCATGATCTGTTTTTCATTCTAGAATAAAAGGAATTTGGACATCAGTGAGTATTATCAGAATCTAAATCAACAAAAACTGCGGACTGGTATGTGGACCTGATCTCATTTCTCGCTATACTCATTTTTTTCGTCATTACTATCGATTTCACTATTTTCTGAACCTAATCCATATAGATCCACTTCCTTCTATTGTGACAATTCCTCAAGTCAATCTGATGAGTAGTGGTGCAGATGACAGGCCAAGGACAAACACTCATGAAAACGGTCATACCCGTTTGACATTGTCCACAACCACCGCTTCACAACAATCAATTTCATTCTCTAACCAGTCCGACGGTTCAGGTCTTCTTCCAGACGCTTCAGCCCAATCCAAACGAGGAAGAGGCCAATTTACGTACCCCGGACAGGGTACTATTCCACCGGCAGTGACTGATCAACTTCATAAACAGGAAAAACAGCCTCAAGTCAAAACAAAACCAAAACAATCAGTCCCAATCCCTCAGGCTGACTTCCCTCGAATTCAACCACAGCTCCTTAATGGAAAAACTTGGCATGTCGTTGATCAGCAGGGAGGCATTCAAGGCCCTTTCAGTACAGATGAGATGAAACGAATGTTCGATAGTGGGGCACTGAAACCAACACAATACGTTCATTTGAACACCGAAAACTCTTATTTCACAATCGCGACACGATTCCCTCCACCCCTTAGGCCGTTTCAGGACCTTCCCATCCTGACTGCGGATTATGCGAAAAAGTACAACTCTCCCGACCTCCTTCGTATTACTGGACTCTCTAAAGAGCATCTCCAACAACAATTTAAACAATCCCAACAAGATCTTGCGCCGAAAGTGAAACTCTCTCACCCTCAGCGCGCCCAGGATGAAGTGAGGACTCTTTCCGATCCCAAAAAACTGGCGAACTTACCACAGATTAGATTGGCCGATGGAAGCCAACAATCTATTGATCCATCCAACCAGACTCCTCTCCAACTCCGTCCGACTCAGGAAAAGAAACAACAAGTCACAAAACTCGATAAAAACCTTGATCATAATTTTGATGCAGTTCGACAAAACGCAATCCAATACGAGTCAAGCAAGCAAGTACAAAGACAACCACAAGTTGTGCCTGAAGCAAACGTTCATAAACACGCCCAATTCCAAGGCAGAATCGAAAACATTCAGGGAAATCCAACACTCGTTCTCCAATATGAAGGACAACAACTGATGATCCCCGAGGAGGCTATTGTCAAATGGCAAGAATACTATTACACAGAGAAATTGTCAAGCATCACACCGGAACAGAGAAGCAGAATTCCACAGGAAACAATCGACAATCTTAAAAAAGAAACCAGAAATGAAGCTATCCAATATCTCTTGCCGTATGCACAACAGCAGGTTCAACAACAAAAACTCCAACAACTTCAACAACAACAACTAAATCAACCAAAACAATTACCAAAACAGATTCCAGTTGCTGCTACAGCACAACCAGTGAAGATGGAAGAGCCGAAGGAGGCTGCCAAGGTGGATGGTGAATCGGAGCCACAGAAGTCCAGGCTCAAACCAACTGCGAAACCATTCCAGCCTCGCTTCCAACCACCGCCGCAACAGCTTCCTCAATCCTCTCTCTCGACCTCAACTACCGCAATTGGGCTCGAGGCGCAGGAACAGTCGCTGGGTGCTGTGGTCGTGAGTGACTTGTCGGTGGAGCAGTACCAGAAGCAAGTTGTGGGATGGCTGGAAGATCAAGTGGCAAAGATTGATGGAAAGCCACGCCCTGACCTTGTGACGAAGCTTCTGAGTGCGCAGACACCTCAGGAACTCGACAAAGTTGCACGTGAAGGGCTTGGAGATAACGATCTAACTACCATGTTCATTCTTCATGCTGTTCGGTATCGGATGGATCCGTTTTAAGACCCCACTAATTCTCCTCACTTCAGACATTCGTTACCCATAGAATAGAACGGGGAACGATGCCCATTCCCACAAGATTTGGCAAAACAGTGAAAAGAACTCAGAAACAGGTCTAAAAACAGGGAGGAAAGGTATACAGAGCTATTGGGAAAACACGATGTCTTTTTTCACTCAAAGAAGGACTGAACAGTCTCAGCCATTTCGACAAGTTGTTCGTCTTCTGATTCGAGAAACTTTTGCGAATATTCAGCAACATGTTGCTTAGTCATCACATCGGTGAGGCTAGAGAGTCGAAGTTGGTCTTTTTCCGGCAGTTTTGAGCTTGTGAAGGATTCGCGGAGTGTTTCAGCCGAATTGACAACAACTGACAGGATACTAATGATGGCTGAGTGAAGATCTTGCGTTTCTTCTGTCTGCTCGGTCGTATTTCCCACTGTCATCAAGGCATCAACCAGTGGAGCACTGCAGAACGCTCTCACATCAGCCTCATCGCTGCATGAGAGATTGAAGATATATTGGAAGAGTGGAGTGCATATTTCAGGATCTGGAACAGTGACAGTGAGGATCAGAGTTTGTAGATACTCTTCGAGTGTGATGTGGAGGTCTAACGGTGTCAGTCGATTAAGAAATGGGTCAAGGCCTTCCTCAGAGGCCGTTAACCCACACAAGTAAGAAAAGATAAGAGGAGAAACAACCGTGACAAGCTCTTTGACAGCTTGCTGGGTTGGTGTTGGTGGGGAGGTTTTCATCGCTGCTGCATCTTCCTTGATTTCATCTTCTGTTGGTGCTTGACCATCATCAATGACAGTGATGAGAGTGCGGAGTGTTTCGACAGAAGGTGTGAGTGGGAGTGGTGTGGGCTTGGAGAAGAGTGAGGCAACGATGTTGGCAGATTCAGGTGACGAAAAGTCAGTAAAGAAACGAGAAGAAGCTTTGATGAACTGAAGGATACTATGAACAGATTGTTCTAAATGAAGAATCTGGAGGAAGAAGGATAGAAGTCAAAAGGAAGGAGAGAGCGATACTGCATGAGGATCTTCAGTGTCTTCAGTGAGCTCGTTGAGGAGACCGAAGACACGAAGAAGGAGGGCCTGAATTTGGCGAATGGGTTGAGAAACCGCTTCGAGAGCGTGTTCCTCATTGTCCAGACAGAATTCAATCGATTTGTGTCCTTTTCTTGATTCCATCACACGTCGTCGTTGAATCAGTGTGATGATCGTCAAGTTCGAAGTAAGTGAGTCCTCCAAAAGTGCCAGACCAGGCTTGAGCATCGAAATCACCGCTTGCGGTGCATCAATTTCAACTGTCTCGCCCGTCTCACGACGGAATGAGAGTTTGGATGAGACGAATCGTGCTTTGTTTGGTGGGCAGTCTTGAACCAGTGTCGTTAGAACCTCCAAAGTCTCGAACCGAACCTCTTCTGAACAAGACTGGAGAAATGGAACGACTTTCTGGAGAAGGACGGACCCAACTTGGTCGCGGGAGAACTGGGCGAGATGCTGAGCTGTTTGAAGACAGTTGAGGGTGGCTGGAGTGAACTTGTGGTGGTCGTGGAGGTAGTGATTGTCGTCGAGAGAGGTGTGGGACTCTTTCATGATCAGGTCCAATGTTTGGGAGACGAATGAAACGTAACCGGCTTTCGCAATCACTGCAATCTGATCCTGGTTTTCGACAAGAATGTTGTTTGTGATATGCCATGCAAAAAACATTGTCCTTGGATCACTATCACATAAAAAAGGAGTGATTTTCTGGAAAATGTTTTGTTTGAGCAGTTCCTTGAGGTGTGGTCCACAAATATTGGCTGAGACGATGACGATGAGATGAGACATCCATGAAGAAAGAAAATTAAAGGATACTCGAAACTGAAATGATTGATAATATGCGCACCTATGTGAGGAATGAACGAATAGACAAGGGAAGACTTTCATTTCTTGGGAGCATGTCTGTTGCAGGATGTCGAGAGAACGTTGAATTCCCCCGAGTCTGGTGAACTGAATAATAATATCCAGAAGTTTGGTTTGTTCAGCATTTCCTGAGATTTTCAAGAATGAAAGTTATTGATGAAACTTACGAACCGTCAATTAAGTCAGACAATGCACGAGCAGCCCGCAGATTGACATCAGGATCAGTACCAATAAATGATGGATATATTTCAGTGATAGTCTGTGTCATTTGCCGAAAAGGAACCTGTTGGATTAAGATCTAACCACAAAATGGATAGAGTCGACCTTAAAAAAAGTACCAAAACAATGCTCAAACTCGAAAAACAATATGGAAAAAGAAGAAAATACAGCAAATTAAGAAACTTAAACGCTAAAGATGCTGTAGACATCGTTTCACAATTCGATGAAGATCTGTCGAGTTTCCTTGTAAAATTACTTGAAGGCGACTTTTAACTTCATCTTTCATGTCCTTCTCAACAATGCACTCTGTTTGAAGAAGGAATTCAAGACATTCCAAGGCAAGATGCCTGATAGATATTGATGGATGGTTCGTTGCTTGAAGGAGTAGAGGTGCAAGGTTGCTGTGTTGAAAACACACTTTTCCTGGAAACACGATTGACTTCAGATGAAAAAAGCAAACCGTCAGCGAGGATTGAGTAAAGACAACTCAGTGCTGCGGAAATGACATCCGGATTCGACGAGGTGAGGAACGAAATGCATTGTTTCGCGATGCCATCAGAAGCAAGAAATCGATCTGAACAAGAAAATATAAGAAAGATCACGGCATACAATGTTTCAGGAGATGTGAAATAGAGGAAAGAGCATGGATGGGGCTGACGATACACGCTTCGATGAGATCAGAGACGTTATCCTTCAATGCTTCCCGAAAAGCGTGGTACTGTTCAGCGGCATGGCTGATTGCAGAAAGGATAGAAGACGCATGCACAGCATTGTTTGCGGAGAGATGCATGGCGCGTAGAAGTGAGTAATGGAGTATCTGGGCATGCTGCCCAATATTCCCGCTTCCAATTGCTCCGCGAAGAACAACGAGGGCGGCAGGGGCGTTCTCTTCATCGTTCACGAGGATGCAGCAGCATGCGGGAATGAGCACTCGAAGTGTGGGGAGTGCGTGCGTGGCGAAGTATCCGAAAAGAGAAAGGGCAACTGGTCGGAGTGGAGTGTCTTGAGATGGAAGGAGGGTATATTCGTCGAGTGGTGTTTGTGAGTGACGCTGTGTTGTGGAGAGAGATTGATTGGTTGGAGTTTTGTTTACACCGAGGAGGACTCGGAGAGAACGGAAGGGTGTTGGGGAGTTTTGGAATTTGGTGAGGGTGATTGGTGAATAAGAGAGGAATTCGATTGTTTGGAGAGTATCGGTTGTGAGCACCACATCTGACGCGACAACAAACGGAAGAAGATCAGACAAGAAATCAAGTTCTGCCATTTTTGTGATATTCTCCGTTTCCGTATCCATCGCAAGTGTCTGCGTGAAATGGACGAGAAGGACTGCTTGGATGTGGTTGGCATCAGAGCCATTGTCGCCACCCATTTTATCAGACTCTGTCTTCAGCATGGCTTTGAGGAGTTTGAGACCGCCGTTGTGGACAAACGAACGTCTGGCTTCGGCTGAAGCACAGAGATGAATGAGACAGCGGATGATGCTGCAGAGAAGTTGAGGAGACGCTGATTTGAGGAACGAGAGAGCGACAGACAAGATCGATTCTGCGTGATCGTCTCGAATGTCTGCATCGACAGAAAACGTGGACAAGCATTGAAAAGCCAGAGCCCTTTCATCATCTTCAAGCGACTGATCATGAAGGAGCTGAATCACAGCTTTGACCAACCCACACTGAATCGCTCGGGAGCGTTGAGACGGAATGTTGATGAACTGCGTCGAAATGTAGAGGGCCATCTGACGAACGTGATGGGACGGAGATCGTTCAAATAGGAGGACAAGACTCTCAATCAGACTTGTTTCGGAGAGCTGATGGAGAAGAGATGGCGGTGGAATGCCAGTCACGCTTCGTCGCATCGACTGGGAGAGATTTTCGGATGGCGGCATCTGAAGGAATGTGTCGAGAAGGGCGAGGATGTTCAAAATGATAGCTTCGGTCGTTTGCTCGACTTCTTGGGATTTTTCTGCGATTGATTCGAATGCGTGCAATTCAGAAAACGCACTGGGCGATGTTGGAGTGAGAGGAGGAGTTCGAAGATGTTTGGACAAGTGCAAGTCAAGCCCTGGTGCGAAAGAGGAATGCATCCGATCAAAAGGATCATCGATCGACCCAATGTTGGTCTGTTGGTTGAGCGGTTGCGTCATTGAAAGGCGACGCCCTCCACCCATCGAAGGTTGGAATGAAGGACGACGCCCGACCTTCGATGAATCTGTGTGATAGGCGAGAGAGATGATCTTCTCAAGCAGCACAACAAGTCGGAAGGGAAGTTTGAACAACCTCAGCTCGCGGAAAGCTGATGGGTCAGCGACGAGGTATCGTAGAACAGTGAGTGCATCGGCAGTGGTTGGAGAGATGGAGTCGACGTTGAGACAGGAAACGAGTGGAGCGATGGCGCCAAGTGATGTGAGTTCAGAGGCTTCGAATTTGTAGTCCTTCACTGCAGTGAGGAGATCTTGGATGGTGGAATGGAGGGCATCTGTGTCGCATGTTGGAGACGCTTTGAGGAGAGTGATAAGGTCAGGAATGTTGTTTGTCCGAGGAAGAGTCGTGGCGAGTGCGTCTGATGAATTGAAGAAAGATGACAAGGTTTCAACGCATTCCGTCAAATTGACTGTTTTTGCGTCGTTTGTATACGTCCGAGGAAGCTCAAAATAAACCGACAAAGACGAAGGGGCTGTTGCCTGGACTGGTGCAAGTTGGTTGATCTTGTTCATCGGTGACTGATCCACCTGACTGTCTTCTTGAACCATCGATTTCCCTCCTCTGCTCGACAGGTTCGTTGATTGGCGAAAGGTCTGGAATCCACGGACACGCGGTGTGATTGGTGCTCGGTCTCCCATCAGCTCTTGCCAGAGTGATTCTCTGTACCGTTCTTTCCGTCGAGTCCCTTTTGTGTTTCCGAATGACATCATCGATGAGCGCATGGTTGTGGACCCCCTAAGCGAATGATCTGCAAAATCTTGTCGATCATTCCCTTCAAATCCAAATGATGCTCTTGTTGTGGGGAATACTTTTGGAGTATACTTCTGTTTGTGGAGTTGGGGTAATTGTTGATTGAGAGGGAGGTCTTTCTGGATCATATTAACACGGTTCATCAATTCTTCTGGGCCAAGTTTGGAATATGCTTCTGGAGAAAGTGCGCTGGGTCCGTTTACGAGTTTGTCTAATTGTGCTGTGACGTATTGAGCAATTGATTTGTAACATCGATTTTCTTCAGAATATTCTTGTATTACAACCAATGGATCCAACCATTCTCCATCATCATCAAGATCTCCATGGAAAGTGCGTTCATCGATCCATTCTCCTTCTCCCAAAACTTTGCCACCAACAACAACTCGACCAGTCCTTTTCACTCTCTTCCACTGACCAGGATTGAGGATACTCTCCTCAGCCGTTCTCTAGAAGAGACATAAAATCAAAATATTCAAAAAATCAAACTAATAGCATCGTGTTTTTCTGTTCAATTGCGACGATTTCTTGTTGGTGACTTTCTTGCTTATTTGCAGCTTTTCCAAGTTCTCCCTTCAACTTTTCGATTTCCTTACAAGAATAACTAAGGATAATTTCAAACTAAGACAAGGTCTTCTTTCTCTTTCTGGAGAGTTTCGCAATGGTGTTGAAGATTCGACCCAACCTGGAGAACCTTTGTCAACATTTCGTCGGTTTCAATCTATCCGAAGTTAAAAAGCGGGGTGTGGCCGTACCTTCTGTCTTTCCTGTTCATTTTGCATTTCTCGAATTTTATTGAGTAAATACTCAATTCGCTGGAGAATGTGAAATATCTGTGTCAATAAGAACAAACTGATTCCTTTTCCTCGAGGGAGACGTCTGCAAGCGACGATGTTTCGAGCAAAATGGAACGAGAAACGGATAAGTGACTTGTTGACATCTTGGTGAGCGTTTCAAACTTGCTGTGGAATAGATCCCGGATGGGGTGCAAAGATTCTAAAGCATGCGAAACACGTGTGTATATTCATTCATTCACATTGTTTTTTTAGAAGTAGTCAGCATTGAAGTCCCAGAGATTATCCCAGCTTCATTCAAACCTTTCGCATCGACTTGCTTGGAATCTACAGGCAACACTGTCACACTCACCGGCCAAGCAAATTCTTCAACAGCAATAATCAATTTTCTAATCCGAACCGGGATCTGGAGTTGCACCATTATATTTCGGAACTCAAGTAATAATCGTTGTTTGTTTCTCTCAATATCAATGATGTTGTATTCCAGTTGTCGGACTTATCGAGGATTCTTTCTCTGTTCCTGATTTTTATTGGGCTGGAACAGACAATCGTTTGTACTTTTTTTACAGAATCATGTATTCTTAGACAGCGCTGGTTTCAGTGGATCGAAGTATGAACCTCCGTTCTGTTGTTTTTATGTCATTACAGTGGTTCCCTCTATCATAACGGAGATGTTACAGATGGATTAAGTCAGTTTTCAGACTCAGATAAGATCACAATTGAAGTCAACATGGCTTCTGAACCTAGAACTGCAGTTTTCTTTGTTAACGGAGTGCTACAGCGAACACATCTCATCAATTTACCCGATTGTGTTAATTTTTGTGTCTGTCTCTTATTGTGCATCACCTTTTCCAGGCTTCGATGATGGAACCGGATTCCTCTTTCACTGTCGAATCGATAACTTCTGTTTCCCCGCAATCAGCATCGCATCCTATTGAAGGAAGTGTTTCTGTTGTTTGGGCTGTGTGACCCTTCTAGATGTCGTTCTTTTCTATTTCATACTTCAGAACCTCTTTTTTTGATGTATTTCCATTTAATTCCAGTATTGTCGTAAAAAAACAGCAAAAAAACAAAGAATAGCGTTGAAAATAATGAAGAAAAGTCAATAAAGATCGCTAGCTAAACAGATAACACTTTCAACTTCCCTTATCCTTCCGCTTCCTCTCTTTAAGATGTCGAACACGATCTACTTTGTCCTTTTCAGTGAGAACGAAGGCGATGCATCGACACAGAAGGATATTATCCCGTTCCAGTTGTGAACATTGGTTTTCCTCTGTCAGGTCTGCGTACGGTTTAGGCTGAGAGAGATGTGATGAAAGAAGAATAAAGGGTCATGATAGGGGACAGGACACACCATTTTGTACCGTATTTTGTCCAGACCAGCTTCGATTCGTTGGGATGAAGCATCCTGCCACATCTTTTCACGCTGAGCTCGGACATCTTCAGTCTCACCAAAAAAGACTCCTTCGTCCTCATTTTTCTTCTTCTCCTCTTCTCTCTGCTTATCGTCAGCTTCCTTCTTCTTTGCTTCTTCTATCAGAAGTTCGCGCTGCAAGGCCCTTTCTTGCTGCTTGAGCTCGTCTGCCTCAGCCACAAACCGGGCGAGGACAGTCGTTCGCTCTTCTTCTTTCAGAATCACCCTTCTCTTTTTGGACGATGTGTTGCTTTTGGATTGTTGTACCAATTTGCCAATCAAGAGTTGTTCCACATCAACGTCTTTCTCTGGTTCTGGTTGGTCTGGGGACTTCTCCTCGTCTTTATTTTCTTCTGACTTCTTCCCTTTCTTTCCCTTCTTCTTCTTTCCCTTCTCTTGTTCTTCTGACTCTTTCTTTTTCACACTTTTTGGTGAAGCCAGCTTGTTCGTTTCTGCATCCATCCCCATTTTCAACGCCATCAGAAACGGCGTCTTGTCTGAGATCCCTCCGTTCCTCTCAAACTCCTCCTCCTCCTTCTGCCGCCTCTCCATCTCCTTCACCAGATCCCGTCTGATGGAGAACCAGTCGTACATCGTCTGGACACCCAAAGTCTGGAATTGTGGCATGTCACCAAACATTCCCGAGTTCATCTGAGTTCCAACTGAACCTGGTCGGCTCGTTGGGCGACCCACACTGCTGCCAGAGGGAGTCGTGGGGGGATTGAAGGAGTGTGTGGCAGATGTGAGGGGGAGGGGATTGAGTGGATCATCTCGGTCGAGTGCTTGCTCTGCTTGGAGCTGTTTGAGTCGTTCTTGTTCGGCCCGTTTCTTCATGTTTTGTATTTTCTTTTTCACTTCGTAGATAGCGTCGTCCTTCTTCCATTCTTCCTCTTCCATCTTTTTCACCACATCCTTTCGCTGGTTGACAGAATCCTTCATGGCCTTTAACTCCCTTTCAAGCTCCTTCTTTTTCTCCTCTTCCTGCTTTTTCCTTCCTCGTGTCATTTCCATTTCCTTTGCAATTTCTTCTGGATTTAGTGTTGCATATTTCTGCATGTTTGATTCCTCTTCTTTGGTCTGTTCTTCAGGGATTGAATCTTGCAATACACCATATGTCATCAGATGTCGCTGATTGGTCAATTTGTCCCGGACCTTGCGTTGCTCTGTTTCACAATTTCGAAGGGTAACACGGGCGTTTGTGAGAGCTGTTCGTAGAAGAGTGACTTTTGAGTTCAATGCGGAGAGCTCTCGAATTTGAGATTCCTCCTCCTCTGACATAATATTACTTCTATTAGCACGCCAGACAAGTTCTTTTTCTGCTTCTAAAGAGATATAAACGCAATAAGTCAGATCAGACCTGATAATTGTTTTGCGATCTTTTGCCATTCTTCCCAGGCAGTTTTCCTTTCTTTTTCTAATGCCTTCAACACATTCTGTGTTTCTTCTCGACTTTCTTCGATTGAACCATTTACAAGCTTCCAGCGCTCTTCATATAGTTCAGAACGAGGTGACTCGAGCGAGTATTCCTGTTGAAATTGATCCAACCTGCAAAGAATGAAAAAAGAAGAGTAGACCATTGATTGACACCTTCAAGCTGTTTGGCTTGATCAGATGCGAGTAAAGAGTCACAAAGTTCAAGGGCTTTTTTTCTATGGAGTTCGAAGTCATCAGGCTGAACGTGTTAGCAGAGAAAAATGGAGAAACATTAACATAGTCAACATCAAATGCACTGTCCTGATTTGCAGATTGTTGATTGAGGTAGTCGAACGATGTCGTTTCAGAGTCTGTATTTGATCTGGTGCTGTTTTCAGTTGGAACGTCGTTGTCCTCCTAAAATTGACGGAAAATGAGTGTATATTGAGATCAAACAGGTAGAGATCGATTTAAAGGAGCGAGTCGTTGTGGAGTAGCTCGTCCAGGGTGTTGTGAAAGGTGTTTTGATGATGAATCAGAAGAGGCTTTCTTTGATCGAATTGAATCTGTTGTGTCAAATAGATTTTCGCGAGATCTTTCACGTGAATGGAGTGGACGATTAACAGGTGTCCTGAAGACGAAAATAAGAGGTGAAAAGTGTGAAGTTGGAAAATGCGATGACTCAAACTGATGTGAGGAAACATTGGCGTGTTGTTGGAATAAAGGACGACTTTCGGAAGCTTGGTCTTGTTTCCGCCTTGACTTTTTTGTGTTCATTGACACAAACGGAACAACTTGATGACATGGGCAGATCAGCTCAACTCGTTTCATTCAGGAATATTTTCATTGTTCACTCATCATTTGAGTGAACCTACTCTTTTTTATGTCTTTTTATTCGTCTTTCGTTGAAAAATGTATCTCAGAAATCTCATTTCTGCCGGTGTCAGACAGTTTGATATTTCATTCTTAATTAAGAATCTTATCGTTTTGCATCCATACAGAAATGACTGAACACTTGTCCTCATTCTATCTACAACTCATAAAACCCACACTATCCAAAGGATGTATCGCATTTCCATGTTCTAAACATTTCTCACTTCTCAGTAAGCCCTAGTCTTGTAATCCCCTTTATCGAGCGATTTTTCTACAAGTTTGACACTTTTTACGTCCTCCAACTTTTCATTTTATCATTTCTAAAGCTTATCAGAGCAATATTGCCTGTCACAAATCGTCCCTGAATTTCCGACCGGCCGCTACATTAAAATCGGTTTGTATTCTTTCTTTTATGTGAAATGATCTAGAAGACACTATTTCGCCAAAGCAGATACTCCCATATTTCGTTTATAAAGCATTCTTTACCAAGATGAAGGAATCCACAAATCTCCTAGCTACTTCCACAGTTAATTTGACTTCTGGAACACAGACAACAATCGTTCCCGATCTGTCAAATCCTTACGGTCATCAAAATCTCTCAATTCGAGCCCACAAACTTCAACTTCTTCGATCGTATACTTTCTACCTCTCTGATGAAGTTGTAGAAAACGCCGTCCCTCTGAGAAAACAATTGGATGAAACTGATAAACTTTGTTCACCTTCTTCCCCAATTCTCCCTAAACAACCGTCAATTTTGCAGAAGAACATGTCTCCAAATAATCAGTTGTTCCACTCGCATTTTGGATATGACCAAAGCACATTCTTCCGGGGATCCTTTTGTGTCGGGACCGATATTCTCCCGTTGTTTTCTCCAACCCTCTCCCCAACTGGTACGAAACGTCATTCACAGGATGAACTCTCTCCTTCGTCTTTCCTGTATTTCCCTTCCAAATATGCTTCAATTGGTTTTACCCTCCCGAATAATCCACATACGACCTGTTTTCCCCCAATTCTCCCCATCGATCAAACACGACTGTCTTCGCGGGCAAAAACTCGACTTCATGACCAATACACACTCCTAAAACAAACATCTGACTCAAAATCTCCCTCATACCATTTTAAAACATCCGTTCATAGATCCTCGGAATTCCCTAAGCTGTTGTCTGTGAATAGCGATCAGAATGGAAAACCAAAGTCAGATCAGCCTCAAGACTACCTAAATTTCCCCACACTGGACGAATTAGATCGATTTTTGTCGGATATTGTTGATTCTGCGATGATTTCAACCCTTAAACTGTCAACACGGCTGGCAAATCTTCATTCTGCACAGTCCGGACAATCCCTCCTATCACAACACAACTCTCCCGCGTCTATTTCTGAATTCTCGGTGTCCTCAAGTGATTATTCCGAATTTTCGATGAAACATGACTTTTATTTGATCTCTCCAGCAGCCCACAACTCAATGCTCATTCATACAAACTGGCGGAAGACGTTAGATGACATCAACATCCAGGTGAGGTCATTCACAGACGATCCTGAACCCAGGCCCTCGCAGACGTCCTGCTCAAGTCGTCGTCGTGGCTACGTCCAATCTGATCCTCCAGAATCGAAGAGACACCGCACACCACTCCCTGGAACTCGGACTGTTTCATTCCATCCCACAACACCCCACAGAACAGCAGTCGCCTTCTCACCGTCACTCTCTCCTCCAATCACACCGGTAGGACATGCTGCACATCATCGTCTTTGGAGGAAACATTTCTTATCCTCGACTGGGTTCGACACTCACATGCAATTCCCATTCCTGAACACCCAACCTGATGCGTACGTAGCTGGATCAGGTTCGATTCCCCTTCTCAATTTTGATCCCATCAGTACGAGAGAGTCTATCCAAAAATATGACATCGATCCGAACGATCCAATCAACTTCCCTCTCACTGCATACGTCGGTCTCACACACCTTTTCATGACGCGCCAGAATCGCTCGCTCTGCCACACGACGATGGTTGAGCCTTATTTCCTCGCTCTTCAAACAGCGGACCTTGTCTGTGCGTTCGACACACCGGCCATGACGATTGGCCCGACATCGACTGGTCTACATCGCTATGTGGGACTTGTCGGTCGGTTGATCACGAAATCCAAGTTTGGGTTTATAAACGATCTTGTTTCGGAGATTGTCCAGTCGCCCACAAATGTTTCGTATTCTGAATTTCTCAAATTGTACATCGCTGCGACGCAGTATCCTGAGATCTCTGGAATTCTCGGGTTTATGTCGTATGAAGATCTGGGTTGGACGTCGAAAAAGGACTGGGCCTCCTTCATCGATCTCTTTCAAAAGAAGATAGGAGACAACCATCATTCGATGTCACACACAACTTTGGAGTCGCAGGTAACACGGAAAACACGACCTGGATTTGCGGTCATGGCCCAGCTGACAAAACCGCCTGAAATTCCTCTCCTCGCAGAGATAGCACCTCTTGTCACTAAGCACACGGGCAGTTTCTCGAAGGCGATCAACAGTTCTCTCGCAAGTTATCTTCCAACGCTGGTTCGTTCTCAGCGCGAAATGTTCGTCACCAAATTCCCTCCTCCCAGGCCAATCTCATCAGGCTTCATGATTTCATCTGGTTCATTCCACGCTATTCTGACTGTCTTTGAACTTCTCAGCGCGGAGTTCAGAAAGCTCCAAGTGAACATTGTCCGATCTTGGAAACAGCCGATCAAACGAGAAGACAGAAGCAGTGATCTGATCTCAACTGTGTCGATCCTCAGAGACACCCTGTGGATCATGGATATCATTGGATCCATCCTCTCATCCACAGTTGGCTCTGTGGGACCGCAATTTGTCAACATCACCCACAATTTGGAGAAGGAAATCCTGAAGCTGAGTCTTTTGCTTCACATCATTCATGCCGACGTCGGGTTCTGGTCGTACTTCCGCACTTACATGCTCGTGGATTATCGCAATCGGGCAAAGAAAAGCAATGATCCCAATGTTCGGTGTGATGATGAGAAGCAGGACGAGGCGTTTGGCATCGATTTGTGTCATCCGTTCCGCGATTCTCCATATTTCCAGCCAAGGAAGCTACCCATCTCTCAATCAGCGTCGACCCATTACATTTGCAACACCCTCTTCTTGCCAGTCTTCAATTTCTACCAAAATGCTCGCGTCGATGATTATGTTCAAGTTATCCCAACTCATCCTCCACACTGGTCGATCTACATCACGGAAGTCACCCTCTGCTCGTGTGTTCAAAGTTTCATCAAAATAATAGCGGGATGGGGTCTCGGAACTGAGAAAACTGTCCATAAAAACACTGCTGATGCACAGTTCAGTTGGAAACAGCGCGAATCCATCTTCCACAGTGCCCCGCATATCCACATGTATCGACTGAGTCCCTATGGCCCATGGGTGAAACAGGTGCGAGATCCAAACATTTCTGATGTGACAGCAGGAATTTCGTCTCTTCCCTTTTTAGTCCTCCAGAAATCGAATTGTAAACAAGCGCAGTTCATGCGATCCCAACGGATTTGCCCGTCGTTCCACAAAGTGAACTATTTTGGAGCGATCCAAACTGCATACGACATCCGGTTTCTAATCAAAACGTGCTGCCAAAAGTTCAACATGCCTCCTCAGATGATATTGTGCCAAGCCCAGTCCATCAGATTGTTTGTTGTTTTGTCCGCATTTTGTCGCTTGATGATGGTCGTGGCAGGATTCCCTGATCCGAATGAGTGGGGGCCGTACGCAAACAAGAGACTGAAGCTTCACTACCAATCGGAACGGAAACTCATGCAGTGTGGAGATGACCACAAGCCAATGATGTTGCCGTGGGTTCGGGCCACTTTTCTTTCAGGAGCTGTTGGATTAAAGAAGGAAAAAGAAGAGGATGTCAAATGTTATGGAGTTGACGAGGAATGTATCTATGAGGATATCAATTGGGAAAGCAACGTCAAACAGACAATTCTGACGACATGGACCTTTATGAAAGTGATTCATGGAGAGCCAACGCTTCTTCCGTACACAAGGAGCACACCAGATCATCGGAAGATCGGTTCAAAATCACATTTCAACTGGATGAGCTGTCATGCTCCGTGCAATATTCGCTTCGATGACCTTCCACGGACCAACCCAAATGTGAAAGATATCTCACATTTCAGATCGCCGCCTGTCCCTGCCATGCCGCCACTCAAACATAAATCCACTTCAACACCTCGAAGGCCGTTTCGACCTATTCGGAGCGATCGATCAGTCGGAAGACCTGCAAACAGTTTGCAGCCCACTCCAACCGAAGTGAAAGACCAACAGTTCCCGATGGATACGAACACTCCACAATCCTCTCTCCGATTGTCACCAGCAAATCAGTCACAATTGTTTTCACCAATTCAGCAGAATCTCGTCCTCATCCCTCGAACATCGCCATCTGTTCAATCGAGTCCTCTGTCCGAAGAGATGGGTCTAATCGAACTTGAAACACCTGACGCCGATTCACCTTTTGAAGTTTACAACGATGGAGATGAACTACCAAAGACAAGTCGAGCATCCAACGCAGGCTCAAATCAAGGGTCGCAGCGATCTCGCTCGGAATCACCTGGACCGAAGCGCGTGTTCATTGAAGATCAACCGAAAGATGACCATCAATCACCCAGCTGGCGCGACAATTGGAAAACTCATCATCGATCAACCTCAGATGGAATTCCTCTTCTTCATGAACATCGTCTCCTTCAGGGGCCGACTCAGAAATCTTCACTGAGCACCTTATCCAATCAAAGCGATGATAAACTCGAACACAGGAATCTCAGTTCACCTGAGCACGCCACGGAAAACGATAAATTCAATTCTGAAAGTGATACACTTCAACATGACTCATCATGCTCAGAAAGTGGGAGAATTCTTAGCCCTAATTCTCATGCTTCTCCCCCCTTCCTCTCCAAACTGGGAATGAGGAATCGATCGTTTCGGCTCCAATCTGGATCTCCAAAACTAACTGGCACTCTCTTCGGACTCGGAACAATCACTACTCCACATTCACAAAAACGAGCATCGTTCTCGACGAATCAGAGAATCACTCGCGAGAATTCAGCTGAACACACACTGAACGAGACAATGAATCGGGGGATGGGTGGTATTTTTGCACCTGCAGCGACGGAGATGATCTTGAACACAAAAGGACGACGAACACTTGCAGTGAATCAGAATCTGGAGGCACCGCCTGCGCCTGATCCAGGATCAGCAGACTGGGACCAGGAGAGGTTTGATTCGGATCTTGAAGATGACATGTCGAATGACGATCGCTCCACAGTTCTATCCGGGTCGAGATCACAAGTCTCTGCCTCCCAACCCGGAAGCCCAAACTCTCGTCCAACAAGTGCGGGGAGTGGAAGTGTTGAATCAAACCTAAACTCCAAGTTTGGATTCGGCCTTGAACTCCTCATTCCTCAACAGTCTAACAGCGGGAAGGGAAAAGAACAGCATTTTGCTGAAAAGGTCCTCTGTGCAAATGACGATTTCTCCACTCCACCGTGCACAGAATCATGCAACTGGTGTTTAGAACACGGATATCAAACTAAAGAAATGGGTCCAGCTTTATCCAAACCAGAAGACGACCAAACGTCAAACGTTGATGATGAGATTGGAGGACTGTCAGAGGACGACTATCAAGTTGAGGGATGTCTTGGGGGGACGATGAAGTACGTCCCATCAACTAAACATCTCAGGTGTCGCCGAGAGAAGAGGTTACTAGCAGCTTGGTTGTTTGCCGAGCTGGAGAGACTTCTTTATTTGTCTGAAGCTGAATAATCACTTTTGGACATCCATCTTTACCAGGAATTCCTGTTTTGCGACTTGTTTCTCTTCAGTTGAGTTTGATTAAAACAAAGCATTCTTTCAAAATAATAAAACTGTTTTCCAGAAATCAAGAAGATAAAAACAAGACAATGCGACAGCAATGTTGGCTCAGTCATCAACTTCCATGTCTTCATCACTAAAATCAGCATCCTCCAATCTCATCCGCTTCTCACCAGTGCTCAGGTCCTGATCGTCTTCACGATCGATGTAGCCAATCGTTTGGTCCTGGACGACCATGGCGGATGCCCCGAATCGATGATCTCGATCAACATTAACAAAAGACCCCTGAGGAGATGACATTGGAGTCCCAAGGATGTTCATCTGGTGATATGTTCCTCGACCAGCATCGTTAAACCCTCCCATCGATGCGAAGTGTGTTTCGGATGGCGATTCAAGTGCCGAAATACCGCCTCCAGCATGGTCCATTTCAGGAGCCATTCGTGTCCCAGAATTTATCGTCCAGTGGGCGGGGTCGGATTGAAGAGTGACCTGATCATCCTCATGAGGCCTGTCAGGTTCATTTGATTGGTAATCATCACTTTCATCGTCACCATTCACCCGATTGAGAGCAGACTGCATGTCAAGACCTTCTTTCATCAGGTTTATGACTTCAAGTTTCTGTTCAGTTTCCTGATCATCGATGTTCAGCTGGCGAGACGTTTGATAGCAACACGCAGCATTGTGGAGCTGGTTGAGGAAGAAGAACGAGTCGCCCAGAATGACGAGGAGACGGAATTCAACAATGGGTGGGAGTTTGAAACGTAGGTGAAGAATGTGTGATGGATTGATTGTGGCAGAATTTCGTTTGTTGCTTCCATGAAGTGAGGGATAATTAAAACTTGAAATGGTGTGTGGTGTTGGTGGTATAATTCTGGAGGAGAAAGACGTGGTGACGTTCGATCGGAAGGTGTTAACAGTTGGATATGGTGAAGCGAGAGGAAATTGAGGTGGTTGTTGCTGAGCAGGCGTCATAAATGATCCAAATGACATTTGATCCGTTCGGCGTGAATGCTTTGTGGCTCGTGTTGATGTGCTTGGAGTGTCCGATTTCCTCATCCCCGACTGAGTCGGTGGAGCAAGGAGGGCGACAACTTCTTTATACTGTTTGTCTTCGAGAAGAAGAGAGGAATATTCGAGGAGGGCAGTGCAGAAGGCCAGATTAGTGCTGGATTGAGGAGAACGAGGGAGTAAGGCCTGATCAAACGGGAGAGACGACATTGGATCTGATTGTTGGAGTTCTGCATCAATGATGTGCTTGAAGAGTTTCTTCGCTTCTCGAGGTCCTTCTTCTTGCTCGAGAAGTGCAATTCCGAATAGAACCATGGATGAAGGATCTAGTGGAAAATCAGTCATTGCTTTTTGTGCAAAAGTCAAAGCAATTTCAGATTCTCTGAGGCGCGAATGGTGTTCCACGACATATCTGTAAGTGTTGAGGCAAGGATAGACATCACGAGCAGTGTGGAGAAAGGATGAGAGGAGTGGAGCACTGGCCTCAAATGGGACGTTAGTGGAGAGTGAAGTGAGAGAAGTGATGTGGTAGAGGATGAGCGGAAGAGTGAAGGGGATCATTTGATTGAGATGAATTCGATCCGATTTGGAGAAGATTGGGTCGAGGACAGTTTGGGATGTTTGAAGTGTTGTTGTGATTTGCTGGAATGAGAGCAAAGCCTGCATTTGAATCACTTTCAGGATGAATTTGAATTGGCTTGGGAGTGTCGATGTTTGGTAGGGAAGTGGCGTGATGTAGAACATGTTCGGAGAGTAGGAGTGTTCCTTCGAGAAAACATTGGGAGGAGACAATCGGAGAAGAGGAATTAAGAGGAAGGCACAAATCGCAAGTTGGATGACGGGCGGAAAATGGGCACCCATAAGAAAAGAGCTGACAATGAAGAGGTCTGATTGGGTGTGGGCGAGAGTGTCTGTTGTGGAGGTGAAAAAGGCGGTAAACAATTCATCAAAGTTTGTTGGATCGTAATTTGTGAATTGGAGAGAGTTTGGAGGTAAAAAAGAGAAGTAATGGGATTTGGGGAGAATGGAAAGAACTTTCTCAAGAGGTTTGAGCTGCCTGACTTCAAGAGCAATCAGAGTGAGTAAAAGAAGTTCGTGATCAAAATCGGAAAGAAGAGGGGAAGATGTTTCAGAATGCTGAGGAAATGATGAGCTTGTTTCGAAGGTATTATTGCCTCCCAGTGTGAGGAATTGCGATGTTGATCGTATCTCTGCGAGCAAATTCGGTTCTAGAAGTGAAATAGACTTTTCTATTTCCCCATTGGACCAGTAACGTCGACACTGATGATAAATCGATGGAGTAACATCGGGAGAAGCTGAAGTTTCCAGTGTGAGAGGTGAAGAAATTTGACATTGTTCTCTGATCTTTTCAAGCGTTTTTTGGGCTTCTATTGCATGTGGATTGATTTTCAATGAAGTTTGAAGAGCTTTTATGGCATTTGGAACTTCGTTAAGAGACATGTACACGTTCCCTAACAAGACAAAAAAACGAGCGGTGTGTGCTCCACGTGTCTCTCCATGAGTCAATATTTTGAGTGATCGACGATAATTCTTGAGATTTAAATGTGTTTTCGCAGTGATATAGCACAGATCTTCTACAGTAACAGGTTGAGCGTGATTGGCGACTTGTTCGAATATTTGAATTTGACAATGTGTTTGTACGTTTTTATTCGGAGAATCCAGTAGAAATTGATCAACATGAGTTAGACATTCCTCAAAGTAAAGCTGAAGATTCAAATACAGCCAAAACAGGAATTCAAAAAGAAAATGCATGCTAGTGACTGTTGGAATCGCCTCTGATTGAAAAGAGAGAGACCAGTCAAGTATAATAGTTGGATTTTCCCAATGAGAAGAAGATTTATTGGTTGTGCAAGCTTTTCCCGAAGCTACAGATATAAGAACAGAAAGATTGTGGTAATTGTGTAAAAAATGAAAGGAAAAGACAATTATGAAGGCACTTTCGTTAAGACCATCCAAAATAAGTTCGTAAGCAAGATTAATTGTCGATTTGTCCTCAGATTGGAGGACCATGGTGAGATACAAAAAAGAATGTGGGGAAGTCCGAAGAGAGAAAAGGCCAAGATTTATCAATGCTCAAAACGAACGATCGTAGGAACTGATTTTAGTGGGATAATTTCACGATAAACAAAGAATGAAGTGTTAAGTTTCAATTGAAAAGAAGATGAAACACAAGTTTGTATTTGGTTCCGAATGAACTTTCATGTGGCAGTTGGCTGCTGGATGAAGTCATCAGTCACATCTTGAATCCGGACCAACCGGATTATACCAGATTCAAACCCGATTGCACACCAATTGCCAGCTTTGGTCCCTGATTTGTTCCAGATTACAGAGTTGATGGCAAAGTGTCGAGGTGGGAGGCTGGTAAGTTTGCGAGTGATAACACGATGAATATACGACAAGTGAGGTACTAATTCCGCCTGATGTTGGGGCTGAGTTTGCTGTTGAAGTAGTTTGTCAATTTTTTCTCGTTTTTCACCTTCGTCAAATGTCGTTGAAAAAGTTGGTGGAATGTCTTCTTCGCTATCATCAGAATCGGGTATGATTGTTCTCCTGGGCTTTGGTGAAGTCACAGTTTCAGTGGGAGTCGTGTCGTCTCGGATTTGCGATGACGGATCCAGAGGGAGTGCTGCTTTATCGGAAGGTGAAGGAGACCCCTCTGGTGTTGGTGGTGCAACTGGTTTGGGTTTTGTCGACGTCTTTTTAGAAGTCATTTTCGCCGTTAGTGACGAAAGGATTGGCATTGCAGGAGTAGGTTCTGTTCTTGTGGCGGTAAGGGTTCGGATGATGACGGTGTTTTGTGTGTGGCTGATCAGCGGAGAGTGCATCACATTGAAGTATGAATTGTCTTTGAGAATTGTGATGAGTGTGGTGAGGAGATAGTGCGAAGGATAGACAAGAACAGCTGGGACGTTCTGAGAGACAGAGAAAGCATAAGGAGTGACGAATTTGTGTTGGTCGAGAAGCTGTTTCAGGAGATCGTTTTGGAGGAGAACTTCTCGCTCAGCTGTTGAATCCATGATGTCATGAACAGTCACTTCGAGAGCGGCGAGTTCACCCGTTTTCCGTTCTTGATGTCGGCCAAATACGACGCAATGCCCATCCGAAGATCCAGCTATCATCAGCGATGAGAATGGTGAATGGGAGATGGTGAGAACAGGCGATCCAAAGAATTCATGAATGTGACTGATGAGAAGTGCTGGCTGAGTTGTTTTGAAGATTGTTTGTTCAGGAAGCGGAGTGTCGAAGTCCTTCATCATGACGCACGATGAATCAGATTTGAGATCTTTTTGGAGGAGACTTTCCCATCCGCTTCGTTCAGTGATGACTCGAACTGTGTTGTCTTCAAAACCCATCACGATTTTCCCATTTGTCATCCAGTGCACACTTGTGAGCCAATTCCGGACACCGAGGGCGATTTTGCTGAGAGAGATGATGGGATGGGTGAGAGGAGCCTGGACGTTCTTTCCTTCGGTGTCGTCTCCCACTCGAATTTTGGCTGTGCGCTGTTGAGGAGCAACACATGCCACTGGATTGTTCATATCAACAAGATGAAGAACAGACTCGCTTCCAGCAGTGATGAGAAAGCGAGGTTTGCTCGGACAAAATTGGACGTGTCGAAGCGGATATTTGGAGAGGGGGAGGGACATGTACGGAGAGACGACTGATCCGGCGGGGGAGTCGGTGTTGAACAGGCGAAGGATGCCGTCGCTGCAAGCAACAGCGAGCAGATGGACAGTGGAAGTACTGGGCGACCAGTCGATGTCGATGCCCATCACTTCGAACGGGAGAGAGAGGATGATGTGGGGCAATGCGTTGAGTGAGAGAGCGGTTGCGGATGTAACAGTGGCAGAATCATGAGTAAGGGTAAGTGCACGAGGATGTGGAACTCCACAAACGAAGATTCCACCAACACATGAACAGGCGAGTATGCCCAATCGAGGAAGGAAGAGATTTGTTGGTTGCGTCTGCTCTTTGTTTTTCCAATTCAACCATGCGTGGAATCCATCAGCACATACCTGCGGGTTCCACTTTAATTGGAAGCAACAGCCGAATTGGTGCATGATCCCCAGAGAATAATATGGGAGAGTCGAGAAGGAAGGACCCTGGAGTGGGAATCTCTCCGTTCTTGATGGGGTGGGAAATGAATTCTCTTCAAACGGAAGAAATTCATATTTGTCAATGCTGTCGTCCGGGGGATCGATCACAAGATCTCCGAATGTGGAGTTACTGGAAAGGCTTCCGCAATCCCATAGCTCAATGACACCAGAATTTTGTTGACATGGGATCGTCATATGTGTGGGACCTTCTGTTGTAGGGGTGTTCCAACTGAACAGAGCATGATGTGTACACGACCTAGTTCCGACAGCAAGGTAGTGTGGATCAGTAGGGTCGGATAATTCGTCGATTCGTGCAAAGTCTAATGAAGCGACGGGTTGACCTGCATTGAGCAAACTTCCTGAAAATTCCGTTGGTAAAAAGGGAAGTTGTGCTTCAAAATCGGATAATAGACCAGAATAAGTTGGGAGTGAGCTCGGGTTGGTGATGGTTGATGGGAGTCGAAGTGGAAGAGTAACTTGTGATGAAGGATATCCAAATACAGGCAACCACATAGAATGAAGCGACGGTATTTGAATAAAGTGAGATGTAAGGTCATGAAGAAAAGGGGGAATCGTAAAGAGAGGATCTGTATTTTGACGTTGAGCTTCGGTGAAGAGGGTCGAGAATGTCGCTGGATCTGCTTGAAATGCGTTTGAAATGAGACCAACATAAGTTTGAAGGGAGTTTGCCCACGCAACTGCTTGTTCTTGTTGAGAACTAAGAGACAGATGTGATTTGAATATTTTTGTCGGCATACACAAGGTTATCATCTAAGGAATTCGAAATGCAGAGCTCTTGGAAGAATTCAGGTTGTGCCTGAGAATATTTATGGTTCGGCAAGACGAATGACCAGAGAGAATTCATCGGAGCGTAGATTCTGTCTTTCTCATTCTCAAGGTCATTTTTCTTCTCAAAGATCGTGTTCAGATATTTTCGAGACAAATCCATCGTCTAAACGTTGCTCAATAAGAAGTTAAATCGCTAACGAAAGAGATGTGGAAAAAAAAGAGAATGGGGAAAACTCAAATGAAGACGGAAACAAGAGAAATTATGAGAACATTGTCGATCTCCGAGCATTTATCCTCTTTTCCAATTCGTTGACTACGTCCCTTAAGAGTTGCGGCTGGAGATAGAAGTAGACAAACAGGGTCCGTTCTGTTTTCTGCAGTGAAGACAAACTAATGGCACTCAAAGAACGTGCTGAGTTGAAGGAGGCCAAGGAGTGGGAGAGATTTTGGGCCTTTGCTCTGAGCTGAGAGAGGAATGTTTGAGCAATGTCCAATCGCCGAAGGGCGGCCGAGAGAGATGGAGGGATGAACAGTGAGGTGGTCGCTGTTGTGTCGATGTTCGCAATGAGATCAGCAATATAAGCAGGGAAGGATGGCATGGTTGGGGATGAACGGATGAGCTCAGATGTGAGAGCTGAGTAGTTCTGAACCAGAGTTTGGATGAATGACAGCCGAACAGGCCAGATTTCAAACATCTGCTGAAGATGTGTATGGTTCTCCGCGTTGGTTCGCTGGAAAGGGATGAAAATGTGAACGAGCATACATTGAAGAGAGATGTATAATCGGATGATCTTGTTACTTGGACCAGAGTTCTGACGAGCGGTGTGGTGCGGTGGAGTGAGGGACGGTGAGTTGTGGTTGAGAGGCGAGTCGATGACACGTTCGGGAAGTTGGAGTGAATGAATTGATGGAGAGAGGAAAGAGAGGTGTGTAGGGTTTCATTTTGGGTGTGGAGAGATTGTTCTTGGAGTCTCCTGAGGGCTGTTGAGAGAGAAAGTTGAGTGGGTGTGACGTGTGATGGTAATCCGACTTTTGTGTTTGAGAGGAAGTGGTCCAAGTTGTTCAACTGAAACAAAATGAAGAAAGAAATGAATACCGTCTCACCAAGTGATGTGATGGTCTGTGAAGTCCGATCAACGGTTGTGATTTCTGTGTTGATTGAAGCGAGTGAAGTGGCGAGAATTCCATTTTGATGGATGAGGGATTGAATCAGATTCTGTCGAAGAATCTGTCTCGATTGATGCTGTTGCTGTTTCTCTGCTCGATCAATTAACGCGAGTTGAGTGGACTTTATCGTCGCAGAGTTGATTGCGAGAGACGACAGAAGCGGGATGAGGGATTGGAGAGTTTGCCGCGACTCGATCATCGATGAGAAGACAGGGGAATGGCTTGTGGGAATGAAAAACGGATTTTTGATCAGAAATGAGAGGAGATCCATCGAAAAGAGGGATCCATTGTGCTGATGAGCCGGTCCAAGGGCGAAATATTCATGTTGCCATCGATCTATTCCTTCTTTGAGGACAGACCATCTTTTGTGTTCGATCATGGCCATGAAATGCTTGTAGCACGAAATAGCATGTGATTTTCGTAGTCTCTCTGCTTCAGATGTGCAGTGAGCGTAAGCTTTTGTCTCCTCAATGGTCGAACCTTCAGAGTTTCCCTCCATATCCAGTTTGATGAGTCGAGCAACTTTTTGATGGGCTTGTTTGAGTTCTTCATTGGCAATTTTCAGGGCTGAAACATGAGCAGGCATGATAAAGCTGATAGAATTAAGAGATGAAATGTGTTTTGAAGTGATTTTCGTTGTAGTGGAGAGGTCACGATTGATTGTTTGAGAAGAACTGGAATTGTTCAAATAGAGACTTGATAAATCATTCAAAACAGTTGTCAGTGAATGTGTATCCTTTTCTAGATGCTGTGAAATGATAAATGTTTCATGAAGGACAGCTTCAACGTCAGTAATGCTCTGGAGCAAGAATTTCTCCAAAGATGCTTTCTTCTCCGAAAAATTTCTGAGATTGAGAGAGGCTTCATCCAATTGGCGCCGCAGCTCATGTGCATGTGATTTAAGAATCGAAATCTCTTGAGATGAAAAGCCTTTTCTTGGCTGAAGTTGATCAGGCCTGATTCCAGATAGAATCGAATACTGCTGCGGAAGAAGGATTGGGAAAGATGGAGTGAGTCTGTTCAAAGGATTTCGTGTTTGTATTTCTTCAGAGATTCTCTTATCCTTGGATTGTCTCTGTTCGTTTGAGAGTGAAGTTTTCTTCTCTAATGAAGTCTTAATTTGATTTGAATCTTTTAAGGAGACGATATTTTGTGGTTTTATATTTCGAAAAAGCCAGTTGAGAAAGTTTTTTGTCTGTTTCTTTCGAAATAAAGGCTGCAGTGGAGGGGCAGTCGACACGTCAAAGTCTGTCTGAGATACAAACAAAGTGAATGCCTGTCCATTCTGAATTTCGTCAGAAAATGACATTGAATTCGTCTGAAATGTGAAATAGCTTTGGTACAGAGAATTACAGGATGTCCAACCAAAACAAAGTTTTTTGTCATTGATTTATTGAAATAGACACAAATTCAAAAGGTGAGATTTAGGTCTGAGTATGTTTGTGAGAAGTGTAAGGAATCCTTGAAATAATACCAACTACGAGAATGAACACCGGAGTTAAACGTGTTGTGATTAATCCATGAGAATTGGATCATCGTACAGGGCTTCAGCACTGGCTGAAAGTACAATTGTCTGATATTTCTTGATAGTCTTGTCCATATATGTTTTCAAGTCGTTGAATGTCGTCTTTGGCTTCTCGCGGATAAGTTTTGTGAAGTTGTACGTGAAGACTCCGATCTCCTTCCCACCCAACATGGTCTGCTTGGCGGTCTGGTTGTCCTGAGCCGATCCGACGCAGATAACGTTATATGGTGGTGTGATAGGCTCACCATCCTCCCCAATTGTGTATTCCATGTTGAACATTGAGCCTGAGTGGCAGCAATCGGTGAGGAAGACTGATCTCATCTCGGGGTAGTCCTTTGACGAGATCAGATCGAACATGACAGTGTCTTCCACTGTTTCCTCGGTGATACCAGACACGGGGTCGATCTTGGGGACTGCTGTGCCTGTTGCTCTCTTCTTCTTTTTGGAGTTGTAGAAGACCATCACCTCACTCAGTCCATCTGCCTCTCGTCCAGTTGTATCTGGGATCTGTGTTCCGTGGCCGGAGAAGATGCTGATGAACTCCTTTTCTGTGTTCTCCAACAGCCAATCCACCCATTTGTAGTATTCGAGAGGTGTGGCGTCGCAGAGGTAGCAGACAGTATATCCGCGTTCGATGAACAACTTGGCATATTCAATGGCATCGTTCACAGGACCAAGGTCGAGTGTGTGGGGGAGATCTTCGTACGGGCAGAAGAACAGGCCGGCGGAGTAGTTGATGCGGAAGGAGGTGGGGATCTGTTCTTTGGTGAGACGTTCCAAGTTGATCGCGCCCATGGCATCGAGTTCTTGGAGCTGCTTCTTGTATTTGGAGTTGTAGTTTGCTGGTTTCTTCATCTCTGCTTGGAAAGCATCCCATCTCTTCTTGGCTTCTTGTTTCTCAATTTCGGATTGTTCGTCGGCCTTTGGTGCTTCAACGATGGCTGTGGGAGGAATTCCACCAGTGTCCTGAGCAGTGACTTCATGAGCAAACTTGATTCTGTCGCCGGCTGGAACATTTGGGAGGATTGGCTCGCGGTACAGAGCAGCGGAGGACCCAGTGAGTTGGATGGTTTGGTACTTCTTGATCTGGGAGCCCATGTACGATTTGAGATCGAGGAAGGTTGAGAGTGGCTTCTGTTTGAGGAGTTGGCAGAAGTTGTACGTGAAAACTCCGCTTTCCTTCCCGCCCAAAACTGTCTGCTTGGCGGTTTGGGAATCTTGAGCAGAACCAACGCACACAACATTAAACGGAGGGGTCATGAGGTGTCCACCCTCTGGGACTTGGTCCATGTTGAACATAGTTCCCGAATGGCAGCAGTCAGACAGAAGGACGATGCGAGTGTCGTTGTAGTCCTTTCCGGCAATCAGGTCAAACATGACTGTATCTTCGACTGTCTCGTCTGTGATTCCCTGGACAGCTTGAATCTTGTCGTTTGACTTGCCAGTGTTCTTGAATTTCGTCTTTTCGTTGTAGAACACCATAACTTCGCTGAGTCCGTCGGCTTCCTTTCCGGTGGTATCCTTGATTTGTGTGCCGTGACCTGAGAAGTATGACACAAACTCCTTTTCGACATTCTCGAGCAGCCAGTTCATCCAAATGTAGTATTCTTTGGGTGTGGCATCACAAACATACACAACGGTGAATCCACGGCTGATGAACAGCTCGGCCATGGTAATTGCGTCGTTCACAGGGCCGAGGTCGAGAGTGTGGGGGAGATCTTCGTATGGGCAGAAGAAGAGGGCACAGCAGTAGTTGATGGTGATGGGAGGAATGTGGTCTCTCTTGACTCTTTCCAAGTTGAGAGCACCCATGGCATCCAATTGTTGGAGTTGCTTCTTGTATTTTGAGTCATAGTTGAATGGTTTCGCCATGTAAGCAACGAACTTTGCCCATCTCTTTTGAATCTCGTCTTGTTCAGCTTTTGTGATCTGTTCGGTTTGGATATTGACGGGTGGTGGGGCATCTTCTGGGTCGACTTCCGTTGGTGGGGCAGCGAAGATTGAACCGTGGAGTTGAACAGTCTGACTGAGATCGATGTTCTGCAGTTTGAGCCATTGTTCATGAGTCAGCTTATGGGGACGTGGCGGCCTTTTGCCCTTTCTCTTTCCTCCCTTTCTAAATGGAGGTGGTGGTCGTTTTCCTTGATGAATTCCCCATTGTGGTTGAGATGGTTGCTCAGCTGTTGTGACATCACCATCTGCATATCCGAATGAATCGGCTTGTGGTGTGGGTGGTTTATTTGCTGGCTGTGTTGAAGGTGATGGTTTTTGAGCGGCTGAAGCGGGCTTTGATGTTGTGGCTTGAGTAGACTGTTGAGGTGGACGTGCTTGTGTTTGCATTGCCTGTGACGGAAGTTGAGTGTTTCCAAAATGAGCGGATGAATCTGGATCAGAAATCGTCAATGTAAGTGTTCCCCATTTCAGTTGAGCCTATTGTTTAAGAAATGATGGATAAGGTTGATTTGAGAGATATCAATATACCGTCACAGTTTGTGGAAGTGAATGCAAATATGGTGAAAGATCAATTTCAGTTGACCCAATGTTATCGGCTTTTCCAATTTTGATCCGGTCCTTGTCGAAGCATTCAACTCGGAGAATCGGTTGATAACTGCCAAGGTTGAAGATGAAACCTTCGTTCCATTTCACTAAAAATGAATAGAAAGAACAAAAGTTAATGATAACCGGTGTTGAATAAAGGCATACCATTGACACCTCTCTTTGTCGTTGAGATATATTTTGTGGTGCCCAATTTGAGGACAACAAATGGATCGCACACAGGTGCAACACGTGCAGACATCAGACTGTTTCCTGATATAAGGGATACTTTAATTCTACTCATGAGAACTACCTATTCGGAGAAGAAGTTTAGAACAGTCACCCATAACTCCAAAACATCGTGAATTCAATCACCCATATCGGCTTTTATCTGTGATCATTCGACTCTATTAATTGTGTTGTCACATTTTTTTCACCACGACGACCACTCCGATCGAATCAGAAGAAATCGAAGATCAGTGATTACTTTTCGGAAATAAAAAGAACCACACTCTGAGAGGAAGTGTCCAAAGAACGAGTAAGATTTGCGAAGAAAAGCCGTGGGAGGAAACAAATAGATAAATTACAGTGTTTTGATGAATTCATCAGAGGTTGTGACTTTGCCCCACATTTGACTGAGCGCTGCCATGAAGGAGGCGTGGATTTGAGAAGCTGTGAGTTTCTCTCCTTTCCATTCAAGATTCATTGTGGTACAGCAATCTTCAAGCACTGTGAGTTTAAACCCATTTTGAACACAGTCCCGACTGGTGAAAGAGATGATGGAGGATGAGAGAAAAGAGGAGACCTTGTCGAGTCAACACACATGTGCGACATCATACCAACGACAACACCATGTGTGACACCATTCTCTTTCATGAGAGAAGCCAGGTTGGTTTGGAAGAATGAGCTTGGGGTCTTCTTCTGGACAAGGAACTCCTTGTCGGTAGGCTTAACCTTGGGATGAACCTCAACACCAGGGGTTCCTTCAGCGAGAAAGGGTGCACCTTTGTCACTGACGTGTTGGACGACATAAACTGGGAGGTTCTTTGCTCGGAAGGCGGAGAGAACTTTTTCTGCGTTTGCGGTTGCTTTTTCCGGTTCTACAAGTTCTGCTTTTCCCCCAGGAAAGTAATCCATCTGAATATCTACAATAATGAGCCCGTATTTCTCCGTCATGTTCGTTGAGTTCAATTGAAAATTTTTCAGCCCATACATTAAATTTCTCGCAATTCTCACAAAGCCGTTCTTTCTTTGCGCCCAATGAATGGGTATCTCCTCATCGACTCTGTCACTGGGGAACTCCTTTACTCCCACAGTTTTTCTCAGAACATGGGATTCCAAGAACACAGTATGTTTTTTCCTGTCTCAATAAACTATTAAATCTGTTTTGTTGAACCATTGCAGAAGGAGTAACCCCTGAGTCGTTGGTCCCACTTATTTCGACAATTGTGGCTGATTCGCGACTTTATTCACCATCATCCCAACCGGTGTGTTTTACGAAGCCTATCTTAAATTTTTTAATTCAGGACAAACTATTACATTCAACACCACACGAATTTACAGCATTTATTTCATCCACAGTCCATTCTTCCCTATCCTTGGTCCTTTTGTGCCAGTTAACTCCTGGAATTTTCTCTTCAACGTCACAAACCAACAAAATAGATACACAAACCGCTATATTCATTGCTAATGGGATTTTAGTGGAATGTTTAAACAGCGGAACTTTTGTAGAAGGCCAGTTTCGTTTTAATCACAAAAAACAATCCATGAAAGATCGGATTCAACACATCTTTCAAGCTGCCCTCCAATCCTATATCTCGCGGCAGATGCATCTAGCAAGAGTTTGTCTTGTTCTACTTTTCCTTTTACATTTCCGATCTGATACTCCCAGATTCAACACCAAATTCCTTGGATCGGCTTTCTAAACACAACTGGCCCACAACACGACCAAACACAATTTCTCTCTACCCCACGTCCACCCTTTCTTCGCGAAACACAATCACCATTCACTTCATCAGCTCACAATTCACCATCACTCCAGACCTTTCCGTCATCCATCCCATCGTTCACGTCACAACAGCAACACATCACTGCCTCTCCGAAACCACATGTGATGTCTCCATTGGGAAAAACATGCTATCCTCCTCTTATCACAGACCGTCCTCTCTCACCGCCAATCTCGCCGGCAAAACCTCTCCACATCAGCCAGCCAATTCAAAACACTCTTGCACAAGAAAGGGGAATTCATTCACCTGAATACATTGATTCTTTTGATCCGTTTGATGATGGCAGTGAAACAAACATCAATCGCCCATTTTGTTTGGAAAGAGACGAATATCTGAGTGGCTCCCAAACAACGGCCGATGCTTTTCGGGCTGAACATTCTGTGTTTAACTATTTTGTTCGAACACGGCGGAACATCACTCCCTTCATGTTAGGACTCACCAAACCTCGGCTGTCCAACCCTCCTGTCATCGTGGAGTACACAAACCATCGCAAATATTTCCAGTCGGACTGTGCAACGTGTGCATCTCGGCTGTCCAATCAAGAACATTACGTCAGTGGTACGAAGATACGACCTCCTGTCTCACTTGGACGAAGTCGAGCCAGTTCCAGTGTTGTGTTCCTTGAAGATGACACTGTTAATACAACAAAACACTATGAGAGCTCTCTTTTCCCAGATGATGATTGTGACGATGGTCTCGATCCATTTGAACTTGAACATGATCTCCAGAATGATTCAACAGATGCAATGTCAATCAATTCTGAATATGACATTGCTAACATTTCATCGGCAACCGACCATTGTTCATTATCAATGTCGTGTTCTTCAATGGATAGTCGGTACTCAGAACAAGACGAGGCAGCAAGTTTTCATGACTATTTTGAATCAAACCAAAATGAATCCACACCGACATCTGAATCACCTCCTCCACAGTTTTTTGCTTCATGGTCTAACCAAAAAGATCAGACAAATCCAGAAAGAACACAAAATGAACACACAAATAACAAGCCCTTCGAATTGGTTTGTAGCGAAAGAACGAACAATAACCAATGTCTCCCGAAACCAAAATCCTTATCGCATTTCCGGAAAACCTCAAGTTTGATAGTATGGGACGCTGTCCCGACCCCAAACCAAAGTCAGGATAATTCTTCGCTTTGTGAACCCCCTCCTCCCCCTCCCACTCATTCTTCTCTAGAGAAGATTGAAATACGCACATTTTGTTATTATTTATCGGGGAAACCAGACCCTATACATTCAGCGACATCGGAACCATCTTTTTCATTCGTACATTGTTTTCCACCATCATTCTGCAAGATAAGTTCCGGCAATCAAAAATACCATTCCACTTTTTTCAATTCATTGCTTTTACAACCACATTCTCAGAACCAGAGCTCCAATCTTCATTTATCTCACAAACCTATCAGACAGGTTTGTGAGTTTAGTCGGGGCTCCATCCGAAAATTATTCCTCTCACAACATCCCTCCTTCCCATACCAAATTGCTGTATTTAATGACGATGTTTCATCTGTTGTCTCGAATTCCAACCCTCAACACTCACATAGTGATGAGATCCAGCGCAGGACGCATCTGCATCTCAGCACTCAATCGCGCTCGACATCTGCTCCTCCCGCAACAAGCTCGGGGGGCTTCAACCTGACTCGCCCGTTGGATAGTGTCCACTCGCCGACCGTCTCGTTGATCAGTCCTTGCGGAGGATTGATGTCCACGGAGCGGACCAACCTCGGAGAATCCCACATGATCTCCTTTGTCCCTTCTGAATCGGAACTTTCGTGGACCAATCCAAACGCTCCGCTGAGCGACTGCCCTGCCCCGAACCTCCCATCACCAAGCACGTTGACATTTGCGTCTCGATCTCCCCACCGCGAAAACCGTCCTTTGATACTTTATTTTAGAAACGCGAATGACGTAGACGACGAGAGCAGGCGGAATAACCCCCTCTCGCCGATTGCGTGCTCCAACTTGATGAATCGTTCGCAATCTGCAGACCGACATCAGACACGAGGGATGATGCAGTTCAGCCACTCGCCCTCGCAGATTTACGATGGAACTCCGTTCCCCAGCTCTCCCCTCATCCCTTCATACCAAACGTCACCTGTGTCTCAGTTCATGCCTCCTCTCCTTCAACCAAACACCCCACGTCTCTGCCGAATCCACCCTCAAAGCCAAACAACTCACACACATCATTTCTTACACAGCTCACCAACCCCACTGTCGAACAGCGACTCTGTTTCCTCCTTCAGCTCCGAGCTCTTCCAGAATCCCGTTCAGATCGAGACACTTCTGAGCAAGACTCCGCAGCTCTTCCAAGCGTGTTCAAATCTGATGAAAGTGCTGGACGAGATGGAAGATGAGTTGTATCCTTTGCTGGACGCAGAATTCAAAAGAGACAATACGAAAGTTACGGCCATTGATATCGTTCCGAACATGGTTTTAGAAAGCGTGGGTGATCCGAACACGGTGAACGAGAACCTTTCATCCAACCAAATTCCATCCTTACATTTTTTTGATTTTGATAGTATTGTTGGAGTCTCTCCTTATCATCATGCCACGAGACGCTCCTCACCAATTCCTTTTATATCTTCAATTAGGCATGACTGTTCTTTTGTCAGACAGTTAGTTAGCTTTTCGTCGGCTTGACAGTCGCTATTATTCTTTTCCCTGTTCGTTCAGACAGACTGTTTTACACTTCCTCTTGATTGACTTAGCAAGCATTATATGATGAAAATCTGGTGAGTAAATGGAATAGAGTGGATTAGAATTGCCCATCAAAACTTGTGAACCCGGTCAGAAGAAAGACAGGGAAAAATCGCTTCTGTTCCAACTTTGAACACCAATTCCAGGCAGAGGTAAGCCTCCCATCAATGCAGGAGCCAGCCTCGAAGAAAGAATCAGAGCCTGAGCCATCAAAAGCAAATCTGAAGAAATCCTGCAGAATCTCCAACCGACAGCCATCAGCCGATCCGAAGTCTTGCTCGATATATTTCTGGATACCGTGGTTCTCTTTGCAGAGGACAGGAATCTTGTCAAGCACGAGAACGATGGGCGTCAAGATGCGCGAGATCTGAGCATATTTGTCGATGAAAAGGAAGGCATTGGGAACGTTGGTGTCTCCGAGATGGATGACCGATGAGCCAATCCATCCCTCCTTCAGCTCGCTCTGGACAGTTCGAAGAATCTTCGTCATTTCTCGGCCAACACGCGAGCAGACCTGCATTCTGTGTCTGCCCTGACCGGTGTCCTTTATTTGGTAAACTTGTCTTGGATCCAACAGGTCCTGTTCAGCGAGACTCCACAACTTGAACATTTCAGTCAAAATGGCGTTCCAGAGAGTGAGGGTTTGCTTAACGTAATGAAACTGTCGAGTGTGGTCGTGGCGGAGACGAGCACCTTTGACCCCAACTTCAATCGAGAGGTCGCCCTTCTGTTTCAGCTTCGGACGAGCTGTCTGTTGAGGTGACGACTGAAATGGATGAAGGACAGCGTTCCAGAATCCACTCTTTGGCTTCACCGTGTCCTCCTCACCATCCTGTGCAATTGACTCACCAGCTCGGTCTCCATCGAAGTACATGTCAAGGTACTCTAACATCCTTCGGCAGGGCTCAGAGTTAAATCGAAGGAAGGCCTGGTTGTCCGCAAGCGAATAGAGCGCCCATTTTACGTCTTCTGGGTCGGCGTTGGTTTGAATGTTGAGTGGTTTCGGAAGATTCTCCGGACCACCACAAATCTCTGCGGGAAGGTCTGGAGATGGTGGGCGAGGGCGTGATCCCCAGCTGTAGTATCCATATCCGCTCTGAACTGGCTTTGATTTGACGTGGCCATTTTTTTCTTTGTGGCTATCGCGGGAATACCTTGTTGAGAGAACCTTCACTGCTTTCTCCTTCATTTTGATCTCTCGATCGACTTGGGCTCTTTTTTTGGTATCAGTTGCGTAAATCTCCATCGTCGCGAGGTCGATGAGAGGATCATCGAGCATCGCTGTAATGCCATGTTTTTCTAGAAACTGGTATACTGATCGAATAGGAATAACGCAGTTGAATCCAAGCATGTCTCTGACTTCAGCAAGCTGAGAATCCATCAGGCAATACATTAGTTTTCCATAAGAAGATCGCATCTTGTCTGGATTCGTGATTTTGTACCTTCGGCCAACTGATCAGAGAAGATGGAGATAAAGGAATGCATAAAGTCGCTAAAGAAACAGATGAGGTGGATACTTTCGAACATATTTTGGTAGAATTTGCCATTGTGTGCGAAGTCTCGGTCAGCAATGAGTTGTTGCCCAACTTTATAGTCCACTGAAATGACGAGACCAGTCAAGATTCCACAGAGTTCTTGAACAATTTTCCCAATTCTCTTCGAGCTGTTTGTGAAGGAAGTATTGTCGACGAGATCAGTGTAATTGCATGTGGACAGTACAGCATCAATTAGACGCATTCGTTTTCGTTCCTCACGAGTGAGGCGAAGAGGAATATACTTTGCCCGTTCATACCATCTGCTATGCACGACAGCAGAGGGCGTAAGAATTGGACTGGGTGATGGGGATGGAAGCTTATCATTAATGTTCAATAAAACGGGAATTTGAATAGGAGGTTCTTGTGTTTCGAGAGATGGGGCTGGTGTTTCATCGTTTTCTGGTCCTTGTGTGGTTGGTTGCTTGTGATTTGGAATAACTTGACTAGTTTGGTGATTTTTTCGATTTCCTGCAAATAAACGTGAAATGAACTGAATTTCGTACCTTTTGAGTGGAAAATCTGGAAACATTCGGCGCAGAACGAATCTACTCAGAAGAAATAACGGAAGAAGATGGTGTGACAATTCAGCGTGAATCAGACCATTGCATTGAAAGCAAAAGATAGTCGGAGGTTTTTCATCGCATTCGATACAGATTTCTGGATTTATCACTTCTTCTGCTTCTGGATGAATGAATTGTTTTGAGAAAAATTACCTTGCGTCTTTCGAGCATCTACAGACAGTAATTTCTCGGCACTGGCAAAAATGGATGAGAAAATGTGAAAAAAATACTCTTCAGGATTGTCTAGCAACTTTGACAAAAGGGTTGGGGTTTCCTCAGTGTGTGACGATTCCTCTTCGGTTTGAGAGGTTTCTTCGTCCGACAATGAATCATTTGATATATCTGAGGTTTTTGTTGGAAGTTTTACTGGAATCATAGCAACTTCACAGCTTCAGGAAGAGAAAAGACCGATCAAGACCACTTTTTGTTTTCGGTGTGATTTGTGAGTGAACCAAATCATTTTGTGACAGAAAAAGTCTTGGATAATCATAATTTCGTCCAGTCCTCGTCCCTGTTAGCCTGATATCCGAGATTAAGTTTTGCTGCATGAAGTTCTTCGACACCTTCTCAACACACCCTTTTAAACGTTCAAACAGACCTTACTGCACCCAACAGAAACATTCCTTGATTAATTTTGATTCAGAGAATCTCCTTTTCACATTTTTTAGACTGCTTGCCCAGGAGATTTAGCAAATCTGATGTCCAAAAACCGGAACGAGTTTTTCTGGTTATTGCTGCCTTCTAGTGTATTGGTATAATTGTATCTGATTCAGAATCGACGGAGATACGATTTATGCATAAATGAGTCTGATTCAGTGGCTTTACTGTGTCAGTGTGTCCGTTTTGAAATTGGATCTAAAAAAAAACTCTGTACCTTTCTCGAAGTACTTTAGGTCATCCTTGCGCAGGGGCCATGCTAATCTTCTCTGTATCGTTCCAATTTTAGCGGATGACCGGGTTACCCCGGTTCCAACAGAGAAGGGACTTTGCCACGTTTATAGTGCTAAAGGTGATCGAAATAAGTATTAAGGACAAGATCAATTGAATCACTCATTCCAAAAAATTGGGTTCTATATATCTCTTGAACCGCTTCTACAAATTGATCCAATTTTTTCCTTTAAAATAATTGACCATTCTGAGACAAACTAGTGTGCTGGCCCATCTTTTTGTTCTGCTGACAAACAAACGATCCAATCGGCTTCAAACTCCACAATTCAGGATGGACAAGACTTGTATGGACTTTTGAACAAAGTCAACATCGAAGTCGGAAAATACAAAGGTGCTTTTCCTTTGTTTTGAAATATCATCAAATGATGGACTATTTCGATAACTTGATTCTGATAAATCATCTCTACTAAAAGAAAATCGAAATAAATACACAGGATTACCAACCGATACTGTTCACATGGTATCTTTGTCATATTTTCCACTTCATTTGGTCCCCATCTCCAATAACCTTCAGTGCTTGTTAATGATTCTTGATTCTCCATTCAACCAGTAAGAACATCCTAAAATCTTCATTCGGACCCCGAAAGACATCCTTATCGATGCAAACTCCACGATTCGGATTCTACGAACACTTAAGCGCTTCTCAGGCTTTATGGGTCGGATATCTTCTTTCAAATGACATTATTGACGCATCCCCAATGGAATTCCTTCAGAAAAGAAAAGTGAGAGTCCAGAATCAATGTCAGTATCTCTCTCCATTGTTTTACCCTCGTATTTTACTATTTCTCTCTCTTGGTTCGGAGTAGATATCTTGATCACACTCAAGTCTGAAATAGAGGTCGTGAGGATGTGCTACCAAGTCGCTCACACAACAGCTCCATCGTAATTACCCCTCCACAACCGTTACATCCAAACAAAAGCCCTCCGCATCATCACCGTCACCCCCACTTCCCACACGAAAACCTATCCCTCGCACCTCACATCCACCGACTCCTCCACCAACACGGAAGAAGATGAGGAAACAGGAGACAACCGCCCACTCAGGTTCATCCTGGCACAGTCATCCCTCGGAAGAGGAGCAGATCTTCATCAATGGTATTCACAACTGAAACAGACAAACCGAAATGATTCGAGCTCGAAATGAAGGTAGTTCGATAATGGAGAGAGAAGCAGAACTGAGCGTACTCACGCCAGACAATGCCCCCTCAGACAGCGACAGTTCGGAGGAGAGGGTGGAGAGGGAGATGAAGAAGGCAAGATCTCAGAAACAGGAACTGGACAAACAAAAGCAGCATTACTTCAATTCGCAGCCTCACACTTCCTTTTCTGAACAGTTTGGACCAGGACAGACCACGTCCTGTGTCCCCCACGCACTATCCGTCGACATCCACTCTTCAATTGCCGCAATCGTCCAAAAATATCTTCTCAGATCAGAGCATGGGTTTGAAGAAGCAGAAGCTAGACACAAAGCAAAGGTGGATATCGGAGAAGTATACGCTTCTGATGGAAACAGGGGTAGAGAATGCCCAAGAAAGGAGGCAAAGTGCAGAGAAATCTGCCCAGAAACTCTCCGAAATTCTCTCCGCCCTTCAAACAGGCCGCATTCGCCTGCAGAACCTCCGCAACACCGTCATCCCAAACCCTCCTCCTTCTCAACCCGATGCGGCCGCCAACGAGGGCCTGTTGCACGACCACGCCCAACTTCGACGACCGCTGTTGCACAAACAGCACGAGACAGAATTTCTCGTTGCAGCGATGCGGGATAGGATCCAGAACAAGACAGCAAACGCCAACAATCAAACGATCAGAGCGGCACAGATAGTGAGCCGCGACACAGCCCAGTTTAGAAGCATGAGCACAAGCTACATCATCAACACTTTTGTGGAGTCCGAATCATGATGACTGTTTTCTCACGATGGAATGGTTCCAGATGAGCTGTTCTTCGAAAAATTCTTTTTCACTTCATCAGAACCATTCAACGGCATCACTCTCCCATACTCACCTTCACTCCGAAACAAGCTCCTCTCCCACACTCTCTCAGCAGAGGCTCTGTGGAGAAAGAGTTGGTGAACATGCGCCAGGTCTCTTCGCATCATGTAGTGTTCTCTTGTATTGTGAGGGAGAAGCAAATGTGTGGAAGAACGGGCTTGAACAGCCTCTCCCACCGTTTTTTGGCGCCTTTAGTCTCTCGCTCTTGTCCACGACAACGGTATTCTGATTGTTGACTTTTTGTCTCTGAAACGAAGCAATAGTGAAGTGAAGGAGTGAATATGATTCGAAAAGTGTTTGAGTGGATGTCATTATGATATTAATTTGAATCTTCTTGTTCCTAGTCGTCCTCGAGTTCCGATGAGCTCTCCTCCATGTATTGTCCACCAATCTCGCCTTTCTCTGCTGCCTTCTCCACATCAATCGAGTGTTCTGAATCAGACGAGCACGCATCATCGGATATATTCTTTCTGTGATAACATATGAATTGTTTGAATCGGTCCTTCACAACTGGTTGATATTCTCTCGAAAACTCCATCACTGGGATCAATTTGGCACCAATCGGGCGAATGATGAGGACTTGTCGGGTGTAGTCCGCGATCCGTTCGTTGTTGTGCTGTGATATCATTTCGGATGTATCTTCGAGTCCTTCTTCAAGTAACGGAGTATAAAAGCGCTCAACGCGCACACAGCGCATGCGGAGGCATACAAATTACATTTTCAGATCAGAGAGGAGGAAGGCGTTCGATTCGGTTTGGCCCATGTGCACGAGTAGTCTTCGGGCGAAGCCCTGTCTGAGAAGGGTTGTCGCTGCTTTGCGAAACTTCACGAGAATCCAATGGATGCATTGCTCGCGTGTTGTAATACCTTGTGAAAATGGTTTCCGTCTCATCGGTATCTTTTCAAAATCGACCACAAATGTCGTCCAGTGTGGTTTTATGTTACGCCACAGTCTTCGACAACAGTGATCTGAAACCACCCAGCTGTTTGTCAGACATTCAAACATTCCAGTAAGAACAGCTTGCCAGATTGTGTTGGGGTTTTGTCGATCCTTTATCCATTCTTTGATATATACGGAAAATCGCTCTGAGTACATCACCAGTTGACATTGGAAAGAACGTTGAACAGATCCGGCCTTTGTCCACTGGTCTGAGTTCTCCAGGAATTGTTCAGGTTCACAAAAGAACTTTCTGGATGTAAACATGAAATTCATTGCTTCTGCGAGAATGTTCTTTGGAGAATTGTGCATATACAACTGCGAAGTCCTAAACATCATAACACATCATAACACATCACAAGACACATACATTGTTCCGGATGAGAAGACTTGGGTCTCGATCTGAACCTTAGTCCCTGTTGCAATTACATCGAACAAAACAAAGTGACTCAATTATCAAGCAGAAGATCTCACAACATCCAAAAGACACGCACAGACTTTGCATGAACTTAGTTCAGCTCAATTCAGATGCCTCGTTTCTGACTTGACAGGTGTTGGCTTCGATTGACGAACAATTCGATACACACAAATTGATGTTCCTTTAGAGACAGCAATAAACTGAGAGAGGAATAAAGAAGAGGAGCGAACCACAACTCGGACGAGTGGGAGAGGTCAGAGACGTAACAACATCCTGCCCCTCCATTCACGAAGAACTGAATCGTTTGGGGCTTCAAATCTCTGTCCACCTCCATCCGAATACAATCTCGAACTTTGAGAGGAGGACGGCAGGTTCCACACAGATTAATTTCAAGCCATGGCTTTTGTTGTTTCCACACACAACCGTCATTCGACTATCGTGCGAAACAATGTGAAAAAGTGACGATGAAGAGAAAATGGAAGCCAAAAAAGAAATGGAGTCAAGACTTCACAATTCATCGTTATTCCAGTTTCCAAAATCGGAGATGGACCAATTGGCGTGGACTGAAGATGTTTCCATTCAAGACAAAGACGATTATTCATCATCTTTTCGATACGGGTTGAACAGAAGATTCATTTCATTGGAAGACTCGAGTTCCATTCCATCGTACAGCGGGTTGTTTCATCATGGAGACGAACCGTCGAGAGTGGGATACACAATCCTCGAATTGATGAGACTTTCTGGGTCCTCTTTCGCCCCACAAAGACTAACTGCCATCCAAACACTTTTAAACACATTCAGACGTGCACGTTCCGCCGAACTTAATTCTCATCACCCAAAATCTATCATCCCGACTCCGATACCAAAAGAAACAATCTCACTACTAACGACCTTCCTCGCATTTGACGGAGCTCTTCTCTTTCCGATGTGTTTGGATGACAAATATGAATATTGTTTGGATGAAGATTCGCACCATCTGTGCATTGTGTGGGGTGAGCGATGAAAGTGTTGAATAAATGGACTTTGAAGAGAAAACGTGTGTGGAGTTGATGGAAGACGATCAGAACGCCATGCTTCTCTTCGACATCAAAACAAAGGAAGGGGGGATACGAATAGAAACTGGAAGAGGAGAACAACACGGCGAATTACGACGATGAGAAGGAGGAGCCTGATCTGGCAGAGCTTTGGAAAGTGGATGCGATCGCAGTATTTCTGGAGACAGGGATTCTGGAGTGATTTGCTGTTCTCCTTTCTCTGGACGTGCCTGTCCACCTTCTTCTCTCTCCTCTTGCTCTTCGCGAGACACTCCGAGTCTTCGGCGAACACAATCCTGGAATGCTGGAGGCTAATTGAGGAAATCAAGAAGACAGTTTTTGAGAAAACACCCAAACGGAACAACACAGAACTTGAGACCTCTCTCTGCCGACTCAGAGGCCTCAGACTGTTGATTCTCCTTCTCGGACGGAACTCAGTTCAGGAGTCGTCCATCTTTGTAAAGTTGTCAACGAACGTCCTCCGCTTCATTCTTCTCCCCGGATTGTTTGTCTTATCAAGTCTGATTCGGTCACTGGTGCATCTCTCGTACTCCTTCCTCGCTCATCTTGCACTCCTCCTTCAACATGGAAAACAACCCCCACCCAATCTCCCCATCCCAAGCCCACCAGAGCCACAGGAGAAGAAGACTGGGGATGCGGAAGATCTCGTCTTTGAAACGAAGGGTGATGGAGAGAACATGATAGTCCCTTGTTCTCATGGAGGATTTGGAGAACAACCCATTCACCTTGCTTGAGACGTTCAGAGAGCCATTTGCGCAGAACGTTCAGCCGTCTGCAGGCGATTCAGGCTCAGAAGGAGTCTGACAAAACAATTCAGATTGGACTCTGCCACGTGAAGGGTGTGGGCCAGCGGATCTCGGAACTCTTCCGCCACGTGTCTGATTTGGAGGAAGCTTCCCCGCTCCGAATGAGCCACACATCCCTCTTCCTTTCATCGATGTCATTCTTCCATCTCTCATTCGATTTTTGAGGCATCAATCAGAGAACACACACGAGAGAATGTTTTCCTGCCACAACAGTTCCTCACTCCACTTCTCTCTCTGTTGAACGAAGCCCTTGTTGCGGTTCCACTCGAATCATTTACATTCTCATTTCTTCCTACTCTCATCAGCGGTGTGGATGCTCCACTCATCGCGCTTTTCAACGATTCTTCATCATCATTCATCTCGCAGACTTTTGAGGTTTTGGGGGCTCTCCGCAAGTCCCACGCAGAAAGTGTCAGCCAACTCAGTTCCGCAAATCCAGCCCCTCCTCACCCAGCTCTCTCATCCAATGTATTCGCAATCAGTGCATTCTTCTTCTCCCCATGTTCATCCCTAACTCCTCCACGGTTGTATCATTCCTCTCTTCATCTCTCGAGCTCCTCCAACCACTCTCTCCTTCCAAGCGCGACCAGACACAATCCAGATTGTTGTCCCAGTTCTGAACCCAATATTCATCTCGTCACTCATCGGAGAATCATTCTGTCTCTTCGATCGTCGTCCCTGCTCTCTCCGCCGGTACACAGATTCCATCCTCGCCACCCAATCGACCCAACTGAAAAAGACGCCTTATCTCGGAACATCCAACTCTGACCCGTTTCTCGTCGTGGACAAAGCCCCGCTGATCCCTCAAGACACCCACGCGGGGCTGAGGACACTCTGCCCGACAACCCACACTCGTTGTGTCCGGCTCTCGTCTCTGCACATCGCCCGGAGACTTGCTCTGAACACACTTGTCGTGATGGACGGGTTGTAAGTGCATGTGACAAGACAGACGTACGACACAGCATCAGATCTGATTCTGGCGATGGTTTCAGCCGCCTCTCCGTCTGTGAAACCGGCCAGGTGGAAAACCTGTTCGTTTTGTTTGATTTGGTTGCACAGTCGACAACATCAACTCACCCAGTTGTTTTTGTGATGCCCATCGCATCATCTGTTCTCCCTCGATTGTGTGACACCACACGGTTCAAAACAACCACTCACCAATCTTTCCTCTGACACTCAGCTGGATCTTCCCGACTTCTTTGACAAAGACGACTATCCGCTCGATTGCGAATATTCTTCCAGCACATCTAACATCGTTCGTCCAATGGACTGGGTGCTCCTCGCTGGTGGCGGCCTTCTTTTTGGCTCTCTCGAAGAATCCTCACCTGGTGGAGGACAGCGATTCACTCAACGATTCCAAGACAGTGTTGGCGTTGCATGCTCATCTCCGTTCACCGACTATTGTTGATTCACTTCTCCCTCATAAATTGTCCAAGCTCCTCCTCACTGATCCAATTGTCTCTGTTGATCTTCTGTTCTTCTTTCTCGCCTCTGTGTGGTCCCCTGTCCGAACAGAATGGTGGCAGATTGCGGAAGACGACTCAGCAATTGCAGGAACCTTCTCGACATCATGGTGACTGTTCGAAGGATGCGATCCACCAAATATTGTCGTGCATCTTCGCTGACTTCGATGAATGTTTCTACTCGACGATGGAGGCCGTGTTCCCACGATCGGATTCTCTCTCACAACCAGAAACGGCGTCGACTCCTTCTCCGACGCAGCGCTTTGCCCGTTTAGAGTGATTGGGGTTGGAAAAACCCACTGTCTTCATGGACACTTGCTGCATCACATCGCCAACCGCAGCCTCATCAGGCTCTGACCTGAACGGAATGACTGTCTCTGTTGCCTACCGAATTCCTCTCTCAGCACGCGGACCTTATCCCACACCGACTCTTGCCGAAGGGCATCCTTTTGCGTATTTTGTGTTTGGGGGAAGTGTCGGTGAGGTGGAAATCAACACGTTGAATGGGAACACGAAGGTGATTCGTGTGGATGCAGTTTATGATTGTGGAAAATCGCTGAATCCCCATCTCGATGTCGGACAGATCAAAGGAGCAATTGTGATGGTGTGGATCTTTCCCTTTTTCGTTCCTGGAACACTCTTCGATGTCTTCGTCATCCATATCCTCCATTTATCTCTCATGTTTTGTCTTTTTTGCAGGGTATTGGCTACTACCTTCTCGAAGAACCTTTCGTCGGTCCAGACGGCAAGCTCAACTCGATCTTCTCATCCAAGGCAGTTGGCGAGCCGCCTCTCATCTTATCGGGGGTGCATATCTTGCTGTGTTGGATGCTATTGATGCTGCCAAGCATGAGCACTCCAAAGACTCCGGTCCACTTCTCGACCGCAGTGTGATACACATTCCTGCAACCAATGAACGCGTGAGAATGCTTATTGAGGATCCAATGGCGAAAATGACTGAACAGGCCTCTGTTCCTCACAACCATTCCAACATAATTTTTCTTTCTCTATCAAACGTTCCTTTGTCCACAACTTTTTGAGGATGTGCTTTTTAATTTTTTTCTTTTTTGCAACGAAAATCGTGAGATCTTGGGTGGATCAAACATTTGACTCGGATTTTTGAACAGAAGATACCACAATCCGGTCGTTGTACACTCAATAGGAACTCCTCGAAAAAGAAAATTTCGATTGGAAATGACGCCTGTTCTCCCTGGGAGATTAACGCGAAACAAAAATTTTGAGAAAAATGTTGTGGGGTCGGATCAAACAAAGTTTTCAAAAAGTGTTTTGAATCGAAAATTTCACCTTTCACAATCGATTTCATCATTTTAGAATATAGTATACCTGTGTGGCCAACCAAAATGGCGTGGCCACTGGTCATGGGGTTTGAGCAAGAAATGGGAGATTTTGGTTGGAGATTTCCACTTCACCAAATGTTGGGTTGATCATGGAAGGTTCGAAATTCTTACATTTCAATAAGCAGGATAGGTACAATCTTGCAGAAAAAATTAAAAAGATAGCCATTGACGCTCTTGAACACGAATATCTCTCCATTTTCAACCATATTCTGGAAAATACCGATTGGGGGAACACAATCAAAGCAGAAATTTTGGCGAGGGATGCTGGTGTGAATTTGTGCATATTGAAATTGTATCTTTCAGATAAAAGAATATAAATGATGGCGGAATTGGCGAAATCATACAAAAAAATGCGTCGTCACGAACAGATCCTGTTGTTTCAAGCGCTTGTCCAGTTTTGGAATGACGATGATCTCCGTTCTTTTGGATTTCCAGTTACTTTGAATACTTTAAAACAGCCGAAGAATCTAGCCAAGACTGGAAATTATCACAAAGTCCAGACTCGACCGCCTCCTGCACGGAGAAAGTACAAAAGTCAAGATATGGTGGAGTTGTTTTCGTGGATTTCGACAGAAACCACCGAAACCTGCGAATGTCAAGTTAAAAAAGCAAAGCCAAACTTCACAACATGCCTGACGGAATTTGCCCCCAACAACGAAGGTGGATCGAAAGATATCGATCCAAAATTCAATCCATTCAAAGCTCGTTCATGGCTTTGCGAACCCAGAATCTTTCGTGGGACCAGAGTTGCCTTGTACCGTGCTTTCAAGATGAAGCACCCAACTTCACCAATCATTGAATCAGCTTTTCGGACTGCGACAAGACAACTAAAAATCGAGCAAGAAAAAGAACAGATGTTTGTAATAAATGTGATAGATGGGAATACCTTGAGCGATTTCGAATACAAAGAACAAACACTGGTCAACCATTTGATGGCGAGTTAATGGAAGAGCACACAATTCTTGCATTACATCGAAAACATGCTAGCATTCAGCGAAATGCAGTTGAGGCGCTAATTGAGACTTGCGGAGAAACAGAAAAGGTCATTTTACTCGATTTCAAAGAAAATTGGAAGTTTGTGATTCGAGGCACTCAAGGAAGTCATGATTTCTACAACTTTCAACAAATAACACACCTTGGCATTTGCGAGGCGGGAAAAGCAGTCGGAAAAAAGACACTGAGATTTACCCACTATTTTTCTGATGTTCTGAACCACGACGGATTCTTCGTTGTTTCCGTCCTCAAACACCTCCTAACACAACCATCGATCTCAAATTCCACTCACAAAACCTTCGTGTTCGACACAGGACCCCATTTCCGAAATAAAGTTGTCCTTCATCATATCATTCACCATGTGTCTCCTTCCGTCTCAAATCAGGTCAAACAGATTTTATTCTACCATGAAGGCCATGGAAAGTCAAGAGTTGACTCCGCTTTCGGTATCTTGACAAATGCAGTTCGCAACAACATCGGGGAGGAAGTGATCACGACCATTCCCCAGTTTATCTCTTTTTTTCAGACATTACAGGAAGGTTCTATTCTCGGACAAGACCATACTTTCATCCACCACCAACCTTCTCAAACTACTCCCCTTCCTTCTATTATTTTTGACGGAATTCACTTCTTCCTAAATTATCTCTGGAAGAATCGCTGTCTCTCCGCATCAGCTCTCGCAAACACTCCATCCTCTGAGTGGAGTCGCATTCAGTTCGTTGTTGGCGAGATGTCAAGGACCAAAGTGGAAAAAAAGTTCCTGACAATTGTCCCGAAATTTACTACAGCAACAACCACCCAAACATTGAATGTGATCAAAGGAAGAGAACAAAATCAACGAGTTGGCGCAAATCAGCAACGATCAACGTTAAAAGATGTTCAAAGTGAAGATTCAGATTTCGATTCAAAAAGTTCCTCTCCAGCACCAAGGAAAGAGAAAAGGACGAATCCGGACCCAACTCCTCGCGAAAAAAAGAAAGCATGGCTGGCGAGAATCAGGGAAAAGGGACAAAAGACAATGAAGGTCAAAAGATCCTCAAAACACAAAAGGAAAACAGGTTGGGATGATGATTCCTCCGATACACCTTCTTCATCGTTTTCCGACACTTCATCATTGTTTTAAACTCACTTAGTTTCTTGAAATTGACTCTCCTTTCTTCAAACTTTCATTTGGACGCAGTGGAAATCTCCAACAAAAATCTCCCAAATGTGCAATTCTTTTTGAAAAATTTCAAAAAACTATAGATGGTTCACATTTTGTATTTTTTTTCTAGATTTTTTTAAATATCATTTCACAATGATGGAAATGTGGTTCGTTTCATCATCGAGGTTCGATCGCGATGAAAATCGGCGTTCTTCCTGAAGATCATTTTAACACATTTTTTGCATCAATGACAGGCGAAAGAGATATCATCGGTGAGATGAGATGAAAAAAAGCTGATTCTGTGAGTGGGAGGCGTGTAAAGTGGTAGTGTCGTGCAAAAAATGACACAAGATTCAATTCCATCTAAAACGATAAGTACAGCATTAAACTTTGAATGAAAATACAACTATTAGTGAAGAAAGGGTAAATAGACCAATATGTTGAAGAAAATGAGTAAAATTTGTTCAAGAAAATGTCTAGACGTCGATTTTTCCTTTCGATGTGATTTTTGTCGTCCATCTGAATCATTGATCAAGACAGGATGAGATTCTGGCTGAAAACATGTCATTGATTCTGTTTGGTGAGATTTGTTCGCAAACCAGCAGCATATCTGAGAGAACAGTTGGGAGTCAGAGATTGTCACTTTTTCGAGAGATATGTGTCTTCGAATGAGAAAAAAGAAAGAACAAACACAGTTTTTACGTCATTGAACCATGGAGAATGAGAGTAGAATGCGGTTCCGAGAAGAAGAATAGCGGAAAATTTGAAAGAAGAGGATGAGAACCAGTGAAACCTTTCAAAAAGAATTCCACAAATGGGTCAGGGTCTCGTTTCTCGATCTGTCAGATACACGTTATTTAACGATTCAGGAGATAAAAAAACATGTGAGATGATCGGATTTTCGGCAACTTCCACATAAAATGTTGAAAGAAATGACTATGTTGCACGGATTGACCGGAGAACCCCAATGTGTTTAGTGTCGTTAAATTTACTCATGGACATGTGAATCTCTTAGAATTGTGTTCAAAACGATTTAGCATGTGAAAGAAGACCAGTCGTTGCGCTGAGAAAAGGAATTGTGAGTTGAAACTGTTGAACTCAAAATGCCTCATTGAAAACGTGTTCTAGATTCGGTGACACGAACTCAGAATAGGTTTGATACGGGCGGATTGTCTTGTTCTCTGACACCCGCTCCTATTGACAAAAAAAACTTCAGTCCAGGTATTTTCTGGAAAATAGAGCGATTTGGAGAAAAAAAGGTGGGAAATCTGAGCGGTCAATTGAAGTACCCATATTTTTAACAGTGCTGTCACAAAAGGGCGAAACAGCTTTCTTTGGACTTTGCAGCATTTCAATTGAACACCTTTTGGTTCTTTTCATTTAAGTAGGTCTTAAGGTATGGGTCAGATAATAATGAAATCATTCATAATACAGTCGGAATAGTGCAACATCGCAGGAAAATAGTTCAATATCGAACAAAATAGTTCAACATCGCAACGGAATAGTTCAACATCGAACAAAATAGTTCAACATCACAACGGAATTGTTCAACATCGAACAAAATAATTCAACATCGAAATCGAATAATTCAACATCGAACAAGAAAAAGTCTCTCCTTAATTTGTGTGCCTTCAAGCCTGAATTGAATATGTTCTGACACAAGAGTCGAACCGTATTCGATCGAAGAAATAATTCATCGATCAACTGGGACAATTAGGAATAGTTAATCATGGAAGATGAGAACCTTAGTTGACCGGAATGTCTCTTTCTTCACTCTTTTGCCACATGTCCATGCATTGAATCTCAGAACTGCTCAACTTTCTATGACACGATCATCTATAGCAAAGACATCAAAAAAGATGAAGTTGGAAGTAATACTTGACAAACCCAATTTGGAAGGTGGTCATTTCTTAAGTTCAGACGCACAATCGGGTCTGACAGCCGTGGTCATGATCATGAACTGCTGTGAATGGAGATAAATGCTGTTTTTTATGACAGAGGGAGTGAAAATCAGAGTCAAACTGACTGTTTAGGTCTGAATACCGAGAGAGGGAAAACAAAAAAAGTGAAAACAATTGTTGCCGACAATGATGAATGGAAACGGTTGAAAAGTTCATTCTTTTTCCTACAGAATCTCAAAATCTTGATAAAAATGTTAGTTCCAATACTTCTGTCCACAATACACCTATATTTTGTATGTAGGCCCGTTCTTTTGAGTGTAGTGCTGCTGTTTCTCGTCATTCGATTTTCTTTTTCGATGTTGAATGATTCCGTTTCGATGTTGAACTATTTTGTTCGATGTTGAACAATTCGGTTTCGATGTTGAACAATTTTGTTCGATGTTGAACTATTTTGTTCGATGTTGAATTATTATGTTCGATGTCGAATTATTTGCCTGCGATGTTGAACTATTCAGACTGTAGTGCCGTCAGAAAGGCGCCAAAATTCAGTAACTCGTCATAAATCGAGATTTTCACGGAATCATATGGACATTGTCCAACTAAGAAAAAAAAGATGAAAAAACCTCCGGCTGCTCATTGAGAGAACCGCCTCGTACTTGAAAAGTGGTACTTTTCACAATTCATTTTGGGAATATCTCAACAACCAGTGAATCAATTGCCATGAAAGTTCAACCAGATCCTTTTTTTGATGATACGAAAAGTTTTGGACAAATTTCGCAAAAAATACTGGGTATTTGGTAATAGTCAAAACACCTATATTTCCTCGACAAAATTGTCGAAGAAAAAAACAGTTACTTTTTTTGTCACGGATAGTCTTGATCTTTCCGAATATAATGCACTTTATTTGGTTGAAAACGGATGGCTGGTTGTGGAGATATGGGTAAGAATTTGTGATATCATAGAAAAGTTCGAACACCCTTCAAACAATCTCGTCTCATCACGCAGCTGAGACATACATTGTCCATTCTCAATAACTCGTTGGAGACACCATTCCATGTCATTCTCGTGAAATTCGACTAAACACTGACAAGAGGGATTAGTCTCGTTTTCTGATTCGGATTCTCGAAATTTGTAAAGATCTCACTAATTCTCACCCATATGACGTCAAAAGGTTCACGGTTTTTTGTGCATTTTACGGTATGAGGCTACAGCGTCCAATAATGGGTTTGTAGCTCCAATTCTAAGTAAGTTTTATTTTCTCACAAAAACAACATTTTCCAGAAAAATATCTCGATTTAAGGCGGGTTAATGAAGTTCGATTGTTTTCTGACAGTTCGATGATTGATAGTGGTGTCGCCAAATCGTCGGGTGTCACCAATCTGACCTTTTTCTGTGAGAGACCATTTTGGTCAAACTAATTAAAAAAAGAAATTTTTGAATTAGACTCCCACATGATCCCGAGAAAACCTCAAAATACCTTTAACGTTACGAATGCACACATTTTTTCGACATTTTTGACCTCATTTCTCCACAACCAGCCACCCGTTTTGAACCAAATAAAATGCTTACTAATCGGATAGATCTCGACCAAAGATGTTCAAAAAAGAAACCTTTTTTCTTAAGAAGTTTTTGTCGAGAGAAATATGGGTTTTTTCGATATTCCCAAATACCCCTAATTTTGTCAATTTGTTGTTAAAGGGTCGTTTCACCAAAAAAAATGTTTTGATGAAAAAAATCATCGAAATCGATTCACTGGTTGTCGAGATATTGCTAAAACGATTTTTTTCGTCTGACAAAAGGAGGTATTTTGAGGTTTTATCAGAATCTGATGAACATTATCCTCCTTAGGAAAAAAGAAAACTATGAAAAAAATCAACGGCCACTCCTTGAGAATACCGCCTTGTACTTGAAAAGTGTCACTGTTCACAAATCATTTTGGCAATATCTCAACAACCAGTGAATCAATTGTCATGCATTTTTGCACCAGATAAATTGGTCGATGATCCGAACGTTTTAGAATGGAATCGGAAAAAAAGAATGGGTATCTGGAAAAAAATCAAAACTGTGCATAAGAATTTTCATCAAGAATGGAACATACGTTTTACCATCCAATTATCGTGAAGTCAGTTGTACAGAGATGAAAACACAAAGATCTCATCAACCATCTTCGACGCCACAGTCGTACACATCGACCTTCCTACAATTCGGACATACCCACTGTCCACTTGAGACAATGGAAATGATGTTTTCCCAAAAATGTTGGATCATTCTTCTCTCTTCTCCTTCCAACGACAGAGGCGCAGCTCGAATCAAATCATCCAGGAATTCAGGTCGAAACAGCCAACCACTCCAAGCAGAACCAAACATTACCACCATCGAGGTCGCACCAATCCGTAGAAGGGCTTGCCGATTCTGTGACAAGCCCTTCGCAACGTATTATCGCGTGCACAGGCACGAAAAGACTTGCCGCTTCAACCCTGAAAAAAGAGCTCAAACACCGCCAGAGCCAAGGCGCCACAGTCACCCCAGTCGCACGTCGGAAGGAAAGAAAGTGGCTGCGAAAGCGAAGAAACCAACCGAAAAGCCAATCATCATTCATGATGATGATTCGGCATAAAAACCTACAATTATCTTATTCTCATCTCTCTTTATCTCTTCTCTTCGACATTTTTTGTGAAATAGATGGTTAGAAGGAAACGATTTCGTGAAATACAACGAAGACAACACATCTCGGATGTGGACAACAATCGAACTGCTTTCCCCAATCACGGCGAGTATCTTCTGTCGCCCTCTCCATGAACGCATATCAGAACTACCAAACGTCTCAACAATCTTCGATGCCACAGTCGAACAAAGCGACCGGCCCACAATTCGGATGTCCCCGGTAGATCCAACCTTTTCGGGAAAATATCATTTCCATTGTCTCAAGTGGACAGTGGGGATGTCCTCCGAAGTATCGTTGTGGGTCGGTGAGTCGTCCACGCACTGTCTCCTGGTTTTTCTGATGGGAGGACCATGACGGCACGACGAAGAGGAAGTTGAAGAAGATCTTGGAGTATTTGTTTCGACCCCAGGTTCCGGGTTGTTGACACGGACCGGGTAAATGACACCTCCATGAGATCAAAATGGACCGACCATACTTATTTTACTCAGACCTGATCTCAATGTAGAGGGGCCGAAGGTTTGGCTAGCACCTACTTGAAGGGCGGTGCTTCCACAGTGCACGGAAACGGCCGTCTTGGCATAGAATTTGAAACGATCCGGCCGCTAACCAGAATTGTTCAATCGGAACGGACTATTTTTGTTCTACGAGGAATTTGTGGGCTGAATTGTTCAAGTTGACGATGTGACTGATTATGTCCGTGAAAGAACGGTAGGAGACAAACTGCGTAGTCCGAAACATCAGAACACATCACAAGACACATTCACATATCTTTTCAGTTGAAGGACCTTTATTCGCAGTTCTTATCATATTTTGAAGGAGCTTGTCTTTCCACATTCAGAAGACACGGGATTTAGATACTCGAACCTTTATACAATCTCATAAAGCCTCACCTTTAATATTTTTCTGGAAAAATCACGATTCGTCAAACCTTGAAAAAAAATTAACAAAAAGAAGTATCATCCCACGATATCCCGAAAAAACCTCAAAAAACGTGATGACCGCTTTTTTCTTGTGTTCTTTTTAAATCTTCACAAACTGTGAACAACTTCTGCCAAAAAATTGCGAAAAAAACGTTGTGTATTTGGGAAGATGTGAAAAAAAAGCGATTTTTCACAGAAAATAATTGGATGGGAAAAAAGATCGTTTTGTTTGAGCATATTATATATATATATATTTACGAAAAAAAGGTTTTTTCGTCGGTCTCAAACTGATATCTGGGAATGGAAAAATGATTGGTAAGAGTTTGGAAAATGATTGGAGATTTGCGGTATTACGTATTTTGAGGTTTTCATGGGATCGCGTGTGAGTACAATTCTAAAATTTGAGATTTTTCTTAGTTTGTCCAATCTTGATTTTTACAGAAAAAAGGCCGGATTGGTGACATGGGACATATTAGTGACACTGTTATAAGTGTAGGATATTATGAGATGAAGAGGATCCCGAAATTCGTAGAATCTGTTGCAAGAGATTCTCTGAAAAATTGCTTTTCTTTTTGGTGAAGAGAAGATGAACACTCCAAAAGAGTGGCAGAGGTTAAACAGGTCATCAATTTTGTTTGTTCCTTCAGATTTGATCGCGTGTTTGTGCATCAAATGGACTCGATGAGCCGAGCAATGGACGGGAACCACGTGTTGATACTCCGGTTGTCTCCTCATCAACCCCCAAAGACCTTGTGCTTGGCCAGTCATTGAAGATTGTGAAGCAGATTATCGACGTTTACGAAATAGTCTATTCCCTTTCCAATGATGAATCGATCAAACCACAATATTTTCATTTTGTCTCCAAAATGCAGTATCATGATTCATTCTTCGTTCTGAAATGCTTGGAAGAGCTCACAAGGACTAATCTCTTCAAAAACGAAAAAGAAATTTGGATTTTTTCGGATTGCGGCCCACATTTTCGCAATCGTGTGATTCGATTTTCCCTCATACACCTAAACTCTCCGTTGTTCTCCAGCGAATCTGTTTGGGTTTCGTTCTCTGTGGAATCGCATGGAAAATCAATCTGCATCCAAACAATCGCGAATATTGAGCAATGAATCTGATTCTTCCAAGATCAGATCGTTAAAGGGCATCAAGCATGCTTGAGGAGCTGAGGAACACTTGAAACATCAGCAGTACTGTCTGCAAGTATGCTTTCCTCTTGTTGTCATCATCCTCTTGACCAAATTGTATTCTTTGTTTTTGAATAGAACTCGTGCTTAACATGTTAAATGAACTGATCGAAATGAATGGGAGATTGAGTTGACAATAAGACCAAAATGCCTCCAAGACATTCCCCAAGATGATCTAAACAAAAATGCAGATAGGAATAGAACATTTGTATCGTCGTCTGTATGTGAAGTCAGGTTTACTTACATGAGGAAGGAGGTATCCCAAACCGGAAGCGTATTTAACGAAGATTTTGGGGTTCGTTTCAATGACTTTCCATTGATCTTGTCTCTCTCAATAGCTTGCCTGCGTCAGAGAGATCTGTCCGCTTCCCCTGCCCAACGGGTCGGACACCGATCTCCACCGGATTCGAGTCGGGCTGTTTCGTGCAATAGATGTAATTCCGTTCGAGAGAGCCCTTTGCCTGCTCCCAATGAGCTCTCGGGATAATTGTCTTCGCCTGAGATAGTGACTTGATGGTCTGAAAGACGATGTACCCCTGGAGGTGTGGGGTGCCAGAGTCGCCTACCTCATGGCCGAAGACCATGTACTAGCACGATAGTCCCTTGATTGTGTTCTCGTCTTCATCGGACTAGTTATCAAGGGTGAAACACCACGAACATTTTCATGAATCCAGGTAGTGGGGCTTTTAAAATCTATATTGGTCATACAATGATAAAAAAGAGGTTCACAACCAGGAATCCATTTTGCACCAAATAAAGAGCCTTATTATCGTATCGATCTCCATAAAAGCTGCTCAAAAAAAGATATTTTTGTTCAAAGGATAGGCATGGGCAGTGGTCGGTCTGAAAAGATCGAGTCCAGTCCCTAAAAATAAAAGAGCCGGCGACTTTTTTGAATGCCTAGTAGTCGAGCGGTAGCACGGAAGCTTTTTGCTCCCCGGACCCAGGATCGAATCCCGCTAGAGTCACTTTATTATTCATTTTTTCTCATTTTTGATTCACAACATCTCTATACTTAGTTCATCTCATTTTTCTCGAAATTAATGTTCAACACGTCGTAGATCAAGAGTCCCAGAGTCGGTCTGTCCTTCCCCAACATCGGACAAAAAGTCCGCCTGACCGACCGACTCCGACTCCTTCGTTTTATTCAAACACCTTTTCCACGGCTTTAGCAAATTGTAAAATGGTGTTTTATTTCATCTCAATTCTAAATATTGAATTTCACTCACAATCCCACTCAAAATATCTCCTTGTCCCACAGCCGGTTCAGAACGAGCTGTGATCCTCAACCCTATCATCAAACCCTCTCTTATTTTCTTCGAAGTGTGTTTTCTTCTAATTTTCAGTATTTCTTCGCTCATAATCTTCATCTAAGCAGATGCATCATTCGTCCTCGTCAATTTTTTCTGTCGCTTTATTCTTGTCAACTCGGCTGTGTTCACGGGATACTATTGAACCTTTTGCTTCGGTTTATCTTTCCTCTTGAAACATCTTTTGTCATCTGTGCTCAGATTCATACTGTCAACCAGAATTACCTTATCTGAATCTGTACTGGATCTATCAACTCTCTCAAACCTCCTAATCACCGAGCATCTGTAGTCCTGTCGGAATTGAACTCCTGTTTCACCCGAATACCTCACCATTCTGGCAATCTCCATCGCGAAACTCTCCTCATCTGCTTCCTCTCACCATGAACATCATACCCTCATCAAATCTGCCATATTTCCACAGACTAAGATGGTTGTGGATTCTTTGGTGCGTGAGTGTTTGAAGTGACTGGACGTTGATTGACTTCGCCACCTCTCACTGTCAGGTGCTCTCTCCGATCAGACGATCAGCATCATCTTCCACCATCCACTGAATCTGCTTTTCAAATTGATACATCCTCATTTCAGCCAATTTAAACCACACATCGTTTGCCTGCTTTGAATTTTTGACGACTTATCTTCTTTCACCTCTAGCCAATTATCAGAAGCAATAATCATAGATATAACATCAATGAAACATCATCCATCGTGTGCTATTCGCCCTTTCCTGTCTTTTTTGTCTGATTTTTCTCTTAAATCGTCTTTGATCATCGTCATCATCGTTTGTTCAACCCTCCAGCCATGGTTGCCTTCCTCGCATCATCGGTCGACAAGTCCACCTTCCCATCTGTCTTCACTCTCCCCATTCCGCCCTTTATTGACACAAGTTCTGCTTCATTTCCGTCGACTGAACAACTCGACAATCTCAACAAACCCACGCTATCATCAACCCAAACCACATTCATCAACACACTCAGCACACCAGCCACATCACAATCATTCCCATCCGGACACACACCAATCTCATATCGCTCTCCTCCATTGCGCACAGTCCACCCAACTCTGATCGCGTCTTCTCCCATCGTCTCGTCTCTTCCCGCCCCTATCTCTCCACAATTATCTTCCTCAACAATATTGATCCTGGTGATGCACATTTTTGCGAGATACGCCCAACCTGAACACATCCAATTTTCTCTCGACGAATTGAGGAATATGATAATGGAAATGCTGTCCGACGGGGATTTAATGCTAACAGTGTCGCACAACATTATTGAAAAAGACCTGACAGCTCAGAAATTGGATGTTCAAAACAACGGAAGGTTGGCACCTCCAGAGAACGGTCTGAAGAACCCAATTTCGAGTTTTACTCAACGTGAATACACAACGAAGCAAAGAAATGAAAAGAATATATCGGACCAGCAAGATTATCCGCAAGATGTGTCGGGATTATCGAAGAGAACAGGCAGAAAGCAGAGACAAAAGCGGGCTCACATTCAATTGAGATTTCGAAATTCCTACTCCTCAACACTACCAACAGACGGTCCGAACGACCACGTATCCCACACATTCCCATCTGAGATTCGTGAAACTAGCTGATTGTCGCAGAGACAGTCCACTCCCCCGCACTTCCTGGAAGCTGGCACAACCAGACTCAACCTCCCACAAACACTCATCCTTCGCGAAACCGCCAATTTTGGAGTGGTTTACGAAGGAAGAAGCAAGGGATGCAAGATAGTCTCTGGTGCTGCCAGTTGAGAATTGGACATGAAATGGAATGGATTGGGGAGGAGGGAGGATGTGTGGAGAGTAAGGCAGAGGAGACGGAGAGGAGAGTTAATCTCTCTTGTCGGCTCCATCCAGTCCAATCCAGCCATCCACTCTCCACTACTCCCAACACTCGTTTTCTGTTCACTCCCACCACTTCCTCATCCAACATACGCTCCTCGCAACGAGTGTCGCTGTCCCAGAACGACTTCACTACACACAAACACACCACCCACAGCACGACGCTGAGCTGGACAATCTTGTGACAGGCGTGGCGCTGCTTCTTCCGATCGATTGTCCACGAAAGAAAGAACGGATGGACCGCGCACAACCAAATCAAACTCGATTCACAGACATGAAATCGACGCCAGCGAATGATCGATTTCAGATCTCGCTATGGCCGACACTAGAGACGAGAGGAGCTTCATCGTTTGTTGTTGAAGTGATTGGAAAGCTGGGAAAGAGGAAGAAGGATGAAGACAAGAAGAAGGAAGAGGAGTATAACTTACTGAACACGAATATAAAGCTAATTCATCCACTTTTGATGTAATTCGTGTCGAAAGAAGGAAAATCGTGATGTGTTGCTTGAAATGGGAAAGATCCCTCTGAAGAGCAGTCGGTCGGTCGACGAGCAGTCGGACCGACCGCTGCCCATGCCTATCAAAGGATTGTTTATCGAGAAGAATATGGGATGTCACCTTTCTAACCAGATACCTTGATTTTTGTGTTTTTCAAAATGAACATTACTCTTTAAACACGATTCTATGAAAAAACCGAATTGATGACACACTTGGCGGAACAATATCCCGAACGATTAGGGACAGACTTTTTGACATCATTCAAAAGTTCGAAGACCATCATTCAATACCAATCTCCTCTCATGGTTGATAGATTGTTCGACTTTTCTCTAGAATGGGTTCATGACATGCTTGAATTGTAATTTCGAGATAGTTACTCAAGCCATGGCAAGAGTGATCAATGTCGTTTTTTATTTGTGACCGTTGAACTTTTGAATGATTTTTTAAATTCTGACCCATATCTCTTCAAATCTGTGTGTTTTGCGCCAACCAATGGTGAAAACAAAGAACTCTGGAGCTCAACAGAAGGACTTCCGGATTGGATTTATACCGATCATGCGGATTTATCACCTTTCTCCAACTACCTCAACCTCGAACTTCAGAAAGACAAATCTCTAGAGGCATTCAATGTGAATTGGCATCCAGACCAGCACATCCATTTGCGGCATCACAGCTCCATGCCCATCTGAATACGGATACACACATTCAGGCGGTGGGTCCCTGGAACAGAATTGAGGATGTGACCATCAGAGCTCTTCCAATGGAGGATGGATCTGGGATTCTGATACACAGACAAAACCAAGTGCGAGCAGTGCACTCAAATACACAAAATTGCCTGGCAGTTGAACAGTTCAAAGCGCAAACAAACCTTCGAAACTCGGCATGTAATCCACATTTCGTGAGTCCTTCTGAAGATTGGGATTACAAACTCTTCTGGCAGACAGCTGAAGTCATGGATGACATCAACCATCAGATCATAATGAAAGGATTTCGAGCTCATTTGTGCAAACGAAAACATTACACACACTTCTTTGTTGATTCTGAATTGAAAAAGGAAACTGTGAACTTGTTGGAACATTCACAAATGTACTTGAGCTATTTCAATATCGTGATTTATTGGATATGTCATTAACCTGGTCCGTGTAACCAACCCGGAACCTGGGGTTGAAAGAAACCATATTGGTCCAACGAAGAAAAAAATAAACTTTGAGAAATTTCCTATTTGGGGAATTGGAGAAATCCGTAAAATACCTCGATTTGGCCACTTTTCAAAATGTGTACGAGTATATCTCAACAACCAGTGAACCGATTTTCATGAAATTTTTCACAGAAACGTTTTTTTGGTGAAACTAAAATATCAGAAAAAAATGGAAAAAAAAGCTGGGTATTTGGGAAGATGGGTACAATCCGATTATCTGTGACCCACACCTGAGTATGGGTGCCGTTTCTTTCATGAGAACAAGATTGCCCTATTTGGATCAAAAATGAGACTTGATTATGAATACTTTGAGTGAATCAGCAAAACGAAAGTGAATAGGATGTTTTTTTGAGGAGTTGCGGATGTTGAAGTGAAGATCGTGTCTTTCTCTCTCTTCATCATTGTCAAACTCGTCGATCAGGCCTCCACTACTGGTGTTGTCGGTGTCTGTGATGATTTGAACCCCAATCAGGTCTTCAATCATCGGAACATTTATCAAAGCGAGATTTTCATTTTCGGTCACTGATCCATGAAGAGCCTCCTTTTCATCAAGTTCTAGTTGGTGAACAGCTTCATCATTCTGCTTTAATGGAGTTCACATGTATTTGATGAGATCTATGGTATTGGTACAAGTTCCATCCGCAGGGTTCACGAAGTTGCGTGAGTGATTTACGGTTTGGTGTTTAAAGTGCTTCCCTGGTATTTTTGGAATGTTGTTGTAAGCTTTCCATTCGTCCGAGTATATAGTTGTTCCCGCGGCGATATGTTCGGTGATCAGAGGAATTAGGGTTGCAGCCGATCGGTCAGGAACAACGCAGAGAAAAGATCGTGCTTCGTTGGCACCCTTCCACGGTGGTATTTCCTGCGCCTCCACACAGCCTCGTCGATCTCGACGATCCTATCGGGGCCACCGATCTGAGTTGGTTCTGCTGCTAGTGCGTCGAAACATGCCTTTCGGAAGACATGATGAGAATAACTAGTTGTGTCTTCGTCTTTTGCTGTCAACATTGACGAGCCAACTTATGTATAGCCCATCCAAAAAGGAAGGCCTATCTTCAGGCATTGTCCGATCCCGATTCTATTCTTGTAGAAAGGAGTCCCGGCCAAAATATTTCTAGTCTTCCGGCATTCACTGCATCTAAATGTTCTTTTCCCTCCTGGCTTTCCAATTTGTGACATTCGGTTTGAACAATTTGGATTTGAACACATCGGAGGAATTCGCTGAAAGATTGTTTCGTAAAACCAGTCAAAGGCGAGAATTTCATCTGAGAAGACTGTATGCAATGCTGCTGTCACAGACTTATCGTCTGGACATTTGGCCATTCGATCATCAACCCAAACTCAGGTGTGGGTCACAGATGGTCGGATTTTACCGGAAGATGTGTATAAACGCTGTTTTTCTCGCCCAAAAGTTTGGATGAGTCCAACAGATGTAAGAGACGTGTCTTTGATCGGATGGATGGATCCAACTCCATTCCATCCGATCGAAGCCCAGATAATGATTTTGGAAGGGTGTGCTTTCTTTTCTTTTCCATATTCAGATCCATTCTCCTCATCCTTCTTCAACCACACGAAATCTCGACCATCGGAAACAAACGAACACACTTTGTTCTCATCTGTCCAAATCACTTCCTTCCATCTCTCCAAAGTCCACTCCCGAACTCGGTATGCGAACTCAAGTCTCTGTTTCTTATGTTTCTCCGTAAGCATCCCCGTTTTTCTTCTCACTCTCTGTCTCAGTCCCGCCACAGCTGCTCGTGAGCGAATTGTGCCTTCGCTCATCTCAATCCCCTGGAGACTCATCTCATTTCGAATGGCAGGGACGTGGAGAAACCTGTTTGCATTGATGAACGAGATCAGCTTCAGATCCTGCTGTGGTGTTGTTTTTCTTTGTCTTCCCCTACCTTTCATGTTTGTTTTGTAGATGCTCTGATCCCATCGTCTTTTCATGTAGCGAATTGTTGATTCGGGTTTTCGTGTCTTCTTTGCGACTTGAGCAGGAGTGTGGGCTCTCAGAAGAGAAATGATGCGTTGTCGTGTCTGAGGTGATATTCTATGAAAAAATTTATCGTCCCCTGTATTATTGTTCACTTCACTCTTCCTGATCTATCGTCTTCTTTTTCTCAAAATTGATGATATTTTATGTTGTTTTAAATAACAAACACACATCAATCAAGATCACGCGATCGACCCTCTTCATCCAAAAAGATTCTCCAGCTCTCAATCCTGCCAACTTTCGCGCTGTCCCAAAAGTATGATCTTATCTCTCTCTCTTCTCCATGCTCTAACTCCCAAATCTTCTTTATCCCTACTTCTCGCGCCGCAGATAATTTTTGCGGCCACTGTATCTATAGGAACAAAAATAGAGTTTTTTCACATCTTCCCAGATACCCACTCTTTTTGCTCTTTTTTTCAGAAAATAATGCTCACTAAAAAACCGTTTCTGCAGAAGATTTCATCAAAATTGATTAACAGGTTTGAAGATATGACAAGAACACATGAAAAAAGATATCTGTTTTCATCTGACGTCCATCGGCGTTTGTCTTGAGAATCTTCTTCCTGGCCTTTTTCTTTTCGTCTGGGTTGTCAATCATGATTTCCATCATCTCGTTCGTGACAGAACCGATCGTTCAGTGAAAATCCAAAGTCAACATTCTGACGTGTGTACGGTTTCTCAGCGCTATTGTGCGGATGAAACCATCTTGGCACTCCAAATTCTGGCAGTCAGAAGCGGATGATCCTCCAGAGAGCCTCCACGTGATTGGTTGTTGTTCCTGCTTCTTCATCAGTCCATTGACACATGGAATGATTCACTGTCGCAATTTTCCTTTTTATCTTCAAATCCATCCCAATCCAGCTCTATCACTTCCACATGTCCGTGTGGATGAGAGAGCCGGGTTCGAAGTGACGTTCGATGGTGATTGGGAACGCATCCTCCAATCATCCAGAATTCAGTTTTTTCCTTCCCTCGATGTCCTTTTGATGAGATGAAATGACCTTCATCGACTTCAACCATCACATCGTTTCCACTAATTTTGGTTGGATTGAGTTTTGATCGGATCAAACACACAATTCTGGGCTTCTTATACCATTGAGTGATTGATATCGTTGAACATTTTGAATCGACGGCAGGAATTTGAATAGTGTCATTTTTCCAGTATCCATGCACAATCGTGATATGTGTTGGGAGTCCGTTCTAATGTGATCAAGGTTTGTGAGAGTCTTCTCACATTTCGGACAGGTCATCCAGTCGCGAAGGAGAGATAGAAATGAATGGGGAGAGAGTTTGGAGTGAAAAAGAAAAGTGCCCAATGAGAAGGTAACTGTCTCGATTCATGAAGATAGTGTTGATGTTGAGAACACTGCAATTTTGAGTGATTTTTAAGTTCTTAAAGAAAATAGAGATAAATCCTCAAAATGCCTCGTTTTTTTTGAGAGATGATAGATCGATGGGAAAAGATGGAACAAAAGATGAATTATTAGAGGTCTAGCAAATCAGACTGTGCAATGATTCCTTGAAGAGAATGGGGAGCTGGGGCATCGTATTGGGTCGGATCGCTATTCAAGGTTACAATCATCGATTCAATTGAAAGTTGTCCGTTTTGAGTTGTTTCAATTCGAAGTTGATCGAGATCCTTGATTTCGTTTATGCTCAAGTTGGGAACAAGAAAACGCTGGGCGAAGAATCTGAGTGAGATGGGAAAAAAGTACGAAATACGGTCAGGACAGTGAACTTTCCCATGACGATTGAGGATTGTTGGAAGGACTACTTGAGTACGGACGAAATAAACGATCTCGATCAACTTCGAATTGAATCAACTCAAAACGGACGAAATTCAATTGAATCGATGAGTGTAGCAACTACTGCTCTGAATGTCCATAACTTGATAGATTCTCATCAATGACATGTGTCTCGTCTCTCCTCTCGGAATCCACAACAAGTGTCCCACCCAAACAAAAATAAGCCTTTGTCTCCTTCTCATCCTCCCATGGACAACGTGTAGCCTTGAATGCTGATCCAACCCAATACGATGCCCCAGCTCCCCATTCTCTTCAAGGAATCATTGCACAGTCTGATTTGCTAGACCTCTAACAATTCACCTTTTATTCCATCTTTTCCCATCGAACTTTCATCTCTCAAAACACAGGCATTTTGAGGATTTATCTCTTTTTTTCAAGAACGTTAAAATCACTCAAAATTTCAGTGTTCTCAACATTAATACTATCTTTATGAATCGAAATGAACGACCTTTCAGCATCACACGTTGTCCATGGGAGGATGAGATGGAGACAAAGACTTGTTCTTGTTTGGGGTGGGGCTATTGCTGTGGACATTCAGCACAGTAGTTGAAAGAATACGGTGTCGATGGGCCATTTGGTTGGAGGGGGTTCGGATGGCCTTGATCGATAATGTCGCAGAGGATGAGAGAGGTGTTTCTCATTTCGAAGTGGTTTTCGTGTGTAGACAGTAAATTGGAGCAAATCCGCGTTTCAGAGTTGTCAATCAAGCAGCTGGACAATAATGGTCAAACAATGATGAGAATGACCCAATCAGAACCTCCAATTCGAAGTAAATTGAAATGTACTCCTCTTTGCGTAGAGGTTCAAGATATTGTATTGGACAATTGTTGGAATGGACGGCTTGTCTGGTGATCTGAAGCAGAAAATCGAATGAAATGAATCTACTCTAAAATCATGAGCGAATTGTCGTGTATGCAGATCAGTGACAAGGCGAATGACGGTAAAATAGCGATTGAAAGTGCTTCAACACAGTATTTGCTGTCACATTGAGAGTGAACCAGCGTAAGACAACTGAATACGGGATCAGATGTTTTTCACTTCCGTTTTGGGCCTGAATCTCACTGAGATGCTGTTTTCGTGCCTGGGTTCGTGAAATGTGCACAGCGAGGGAATGGTAGGACGTAAGAAGACGCTGAACAATGTTGAGAGAAGTCACAGAGTGTGTGTGCACAAAGACGAGCTGAAGACTGTGTGACGAACAGTGAATTGGTAGAAGAAAGGGAAATCGGTTGAGAAGACTGCCCCAGAGACCATTTCCCAACCCAGTCATGGTTGATTCACCATCCGTGCCCACACCTAAAAACGAGTGTGCGGGATGATCGAACTCTTCAAAAAGAGAGTCCACCAAACCGAGGTGAGCTTCTCCGTCTGCTTCCTTAAAGTGAGGGCGCATTGACTAGAGCATTGAAAACAGTTGATTGTTCACATTCAAGACTCGATGTTGACATACCACTTGTTTTGTTCACGTACTATCAGTCAATGCCGTTGAATAAAGTTGTGGGACATTGGTCCGCGAGTCGAGAAGACGACATAAGGTAAATTGATACTTTTAGGTCATACATCATTGTTAAAGTTTCTAGTTGAAGAATTGAGTGTCGGAAGTGAAGATCGGAGATTTTGTTTCTGGTATGTTTTGTACTGAGTCGGATCAAACTTCATTTGCAATGCAACTCGATCTGATTCCGGAAAGAAAACCGAGTTACTTCTTTCGGCATTTTACGAATGAGGAGGAGTCCTGGCATCGGTTCTCATCAGTACAAATTCAACAACTCACCGATGTTAGTCTCAATTCGATAGGATTTTGGAAAAGTCACCTCGTTGCAGTCTGTTCGGATATCTGGAATGAATCGCAACTACAAATTGACGGATTAGGAAAGACAGTAGAAATCGATGAGGCCATTGTTCGGAAGAGAAAATATCATATGGGCCGACAGAAACAGCACATTTGGGTATTTGGTGGTGTTTAACGATTAGAATCGGGAGGAGCTGGGAACAATTTCGTTATGATTGTTCCGGATCGTTCAGCAGAGACGCTCATACCAATCATTCAATCAAGAATTCGGCCAGGAACGCACATTATTTCGGATGAATGGCGGGCCAATTCTCGTTTGAACACTCTAGGATACACACATTCAACGGTTCATCATTCAAAAAATTTGTTTGATAGATGTGTCATTAACCCGGTTCTGTCACCAACCCGGAACATGGGGTTGAAATAAACCTTATTGGTCAAACTACGAAAAAAATAAAATTTTAAAATTTTCTATCTTGGCGAATCAGAGAAAACCTCGAAAAACCTCGACTAAAGCCCTTTTGGTAGTGTGTCCAAATCATATCTCCACAACCTGTGGACCAATTTTGATGAAATTTTCCATTGAAACGTTTTTTTCGAGAAAAGAATTTTTTGAAAAAAAGTTGAAAAAAAAGGTTGGGGATTTCGAAGGTTGCGAAAAAACCTGATTTTTCTCGACCAAAAATTTTGTGGGAAAAAAATTGTTATTTTTTTTTCGAGTCTTTTTTCGATATATTCACGATAAAAATGCTTTTTATTTGGTTTAAAACGGATATCTGGTTGTGGAGATACGAGCTGAAAAAGTTTGAAAAAATGTGTGTGTTCCTGTTGTATACAGTATTTTGAGGTTTTCTCTGATTCGCCTCGATAGAAAATTCTCAAAATTTATTTTTTTCTTAGTTTGACCAAAACGGTTTCTTTCAACCCCATGTTCCGGGTTGGTGACACGGACCGGGTAATGACACATCTATGATCCCTACACAGGAGCGTGCACGAACGTTGTGGAAGGATTATGGAATCATATGAGACGTTTTTTTCCAGCTCGTGGGGTTCGTGCTTGATTTCTTGGCGCATATTTATCAACATGGCTTGTGAAAAGGAATCTAAACTTGTCATTCGAAGATATTTTTAGAAAGATGACATTCACTCTGCCATTCCAACCAACCCCAACAACTCATGTGATGCATCTGACCGATTCTGGAGAAAACGAAGATCCGCCCACAATTCAAGAACTTTTCAACGAACCAACTTCAGACGAGAGTTCATCAGAGAACGAACATCCAACAGCACTATCTGACAATGATCTATATGTTTTCTCATCAGAAGAGCTAGAATAAGGACGAACAGCGAGATCGCTTCTAAAGATCAACCCATTTTGATTTTTTATCACACATTCAGATTTCACCATTCTTTCCATTCCGACACTTTTCCTAAAAAGTGACAACCTAAAACACCAAAATAATGTGATAAAAGTTGCCAAATTTTTTATTTGATCATGTCCTCCAAGTATCAATTTGCCCGACATAATGAAGGACATGTTGATGCAGGGAGGATTGACGAGGTGATGTACGAAGTAGTAGCGATTCGATTTTCATAGTTAATGTTCTTGAATTCCTCTGGACCGGCGATCATTTCATAATCAGGATCACTACATTCCAATTCTGGATCGGAAAAAGGGGTTCTGTGTTGAACTGAAAGACAATGCTGCATAAAATCCGACCACGACATTTATATGGAAAAACTGCGATTTTTCTCATCTTCCCACATACCTGACATTTTTTTCCTTTTACCAAAAATGTATTTTCATCAAAAAAATGCTTTATAGAAAAGTTCTTCAAAATTGATTCACAGGTTGTGAATATATGACAAAAACACATAAAAAAAGCGGTCAAAAAGAGGTTTTTTTGAGGTTTTCTCAGGATCGTGTGGGAGAATAATGCTTCAATGTTAATATTTCTTAGTTTGACCTTTCGTGATTTTTCGAGAAAAACACACCGATTGGTGACAGGACACCGATTGGTGACACCTCTAGAAGAGTTCATCTGAATTGAAATGAACGAGCAGAGGGAGTGGATTCGAGGGAGAAACAGGCATAGTCCGAGTAGTGATATAGGCGAATGTGGAACCCCTACACCTTAGACGATACTACTCTTGGGAGAATCCATATAAATCAGTTAGATTCTCAATACTGATTGACTGACAGAAACAAAGTTGATTTATTTTTTATTTCTATTTTTTAATTAGTAATAAATGGGAACATCTTTAACTCCAACTCAACTACTAGAAATTTTGGAAAATGAACATTTGATTCTGAAATCACCACCGACTCTTAATCGACAAGGAACAACCTATCTGGTATCCAGCACTTTCGAATACGTGCACGAAGATAAACCAGATGAGATTTATCGAGTGTACGTTCAGAACTTCGTCAGAGGATCAAGACCACACAAAAATCCCCGTAAATACATGTCAGCAGCAAACTGGTGCACAAAGGAAAAGCTCATTGAATCTATGAAAAATGAAAATTGTGAACTGATCTCCGAATATACTTGTTCGAGTGGATCAGTCACATATCGACATGAAGGAATTGAATGGAAGGTTATTCCATCGAAATGGATGAAAGGAGAACGAAGTCACCTCGGCAAACGAAAACGATATACACAATCGTTTGTTGAAAATGAATTGAAAAAAGAGAATTGTGAATTGGTTGGAACGTACACAAAGGTACTTGCACCTTTCAAGTATCGTAGTTTGGAAACAGGAAAAGAATATTTTGTTCGATTGGACAATTGGTTGTACTTTGGAGACCGACCTCACAAACAAAAGTACCACGAAAGGTCATAAAAGTTGTTATTTTTGTCAAATTTCAAAAAAGCAAAAACCTTGATTTTGGCGGAAGCTGGTGTATTTTTTCAAGGTTCCGAAGGTTGCGACCCTTCTCATCGGTCCCTTTTAGACCGGCATCGGAACTCATTTTTATCGGTTTGAGATCCGGAGACGAGTAGTGGTATAAGCGAAATGGGAACCAAACTGGCATAGGTGATACTCCTAGGAGAATTGGAACGAGAAATCATTTTGAATCTCAGAGCCAATTGATTTTTTTTAATATGACTCATTCTAATTTCCATCTCACTTACTACTGAAAATATTGACATTTCAGAGTAGTCAATATTTGGCCGTAAATTCAAAAATAAAGGCGAAAAACGGACCTCTTGAAAAGTGTCTTTTTTGAAGCAAATTTTGAGTACTTTTAGAAAACAACGTCGATTTCTTTTTTTATTCAATTTTTTAATTTGTATAAAATGAGCAGCGTCTTGACACCAACACAACTACTGGAAATTTTGGACAAAGAAGATTTGAAAATGAAATCACCTCCAACTCTCAATCGACAAGGAACAACATATCTCACAGGAAGCACTTTCGAATACCATCTCGAAGAGAAACCAGATGAAACTTATCAAGTGTACGTCAATAGTTTCGTCAAAGGATACAGACCACATCTGAATCGCCAGAAATATCTTCGACCAGCAAATCGTTGTACAAAAGAGAAGCTTATTGAATCAATGAAAAATGAAAATTGTGAACTCATTTCTGAATACACTCATTCAAGTACTCCAGTAACATATCGACACGAAGGAATTGAATGGATAGTGATCCCATCAAAATGGATGAAAGGATTCAGAACTCATCAGAACAAACGAAAACGATACACACAATCGTTTGTTGAAAATGAATTGAAAAAAGAGAATTGTGAACTCATTGGAACATACACAAAGGTACTTGAGCCATTCAAATATCGCGATTTACGAACAAAGAACGAGTATTACGTTCGCTTGGATAATTGGTTGTATTTTGGAGACCGTCCTCACTTGAGAAAGTACCACGAAAGGTCATGAAAATACTGAAAATCTATTTTTTACCACAAATCACTGAAATCCAACATGATAACCATTTCGAAAAATTCTGAAAAAAATTCTAAAATCTCGGGGACACTGTCGGTCCTCGATCAAGACAATCCTGATGAAAATCGGTTGAGAATTCGTCGAACTGTGTACCGAACTTAGGTCGAAAAAGTGACCAAAAAAGTCGATGTTCCGATTTTGCTACTATGAACTGCTTTATGGCTCAAATTGTGTTCAAACACGTTTGATTGCGACGGAAATCATTTTGAAAGGTAGGATTTTCGATAAAAAGCACTTTCTGAAAAAAAAGTTTGATCCGACCCATATCCATGGTCAAAATCTCGAAATTTTTTCTGGGAGGTTTGGACTTTCAGGACTATCATTTTCAGGACCGCTTTCGTCCCCTATTAACGTTTTTGCACTCCATTTCCTTCCCCGACGTCAGGTGACGATTCGGTGGATCTCGACATTTGTCACCACAAGTTTCGGACACTTTTTCATGAATTTTCACATTTCACTACTTTCACTTCATTTACTCCGTTATTGCATCATTTTAACGAACATAAGTCGACGCGAGACGTATAGCGCATTTCCTTAGTTTCATTTTGTTGGTTCTTCACTTCACCGTTTTGACGACTCTTTTCTTCACAACTTGCACACTACTAGATTTTTGCCCCGATTTTCACATATTGCGCCTTCTTTCTCGTTGTTAGAGGAAGGTGTGCTCAAATTTTCAGAATTTTTTGTCGGATAGTTGTCTCAAAATTTCACTTTTTTGATTCGTCATTTCACAGCTTTTCACAGTGTTTGCATGTTTGAACACCACTTCAGCCCCTTCTTTCTCACATCATTCTCTCCACATTTCACATATGATCTCTTCACCATTCCTCTTCATTTTGCTCATATCACTTCCATTTTGTGGGCCGTTCTCACTTCACTAGCACATCATTTTAGTCAACTTTTCATCAACTTTTTCACAAAAACAGAGTAAAAGAAAGCGAACCAAGCATGAATGAAGTGGGCAAGTCTGAAACTGAGAGGGAAATTGACGATCGTGAAAAGGGTGTGAAATGTGGCTCCAATAGTGACAATTAGGTCTGTGTTCCGGGTTTTCTCTCTTTAAAACAACAAAAATGATTCAAAAAAGTATGTGAAATGATGAAGATTACGGAAAAATTCCGAGAACTGAAGTGAGCCGTTGAAAGTGAGATCTCGGTAAAAGTCCGGAATCTTCACTGAACGGAAATTAGTGTGTTGAATTTGAGAAAAAGTTTGAACGAACTGAGTATGAATGAAGTGGATATTATGGATAAACAACGAGTAAACGAAGACGGAAGTGGGACCAAAAATGGGATGGTACCGAATGAGAATGAAGTGACAACTCAATCAAAAACAGAGAAAACAAGGCTGAAATAAGAAGAGAATGATGTCGATATGATGAAGAATACATACTTTTACCGAGATCCGATGACCGTTACTGAGGTTACACAATTCATGGAATTTGGAACTTTCCTGCAAGATGACAAGAAAAATTGCGAACCTTTCTTCCAGCTTCGATTCGTGTCATGTCACCACTAGACCATAATAGTCGTCGAGATGTTGAGAATCGTCCGTGAGGAGGACTGGTCATCAGATGTTGATCTCGCGTTTGAATCTGCGTTCGACTGTCAACCCGACGGAAATGGTCGTTTCAATGAGATGGAATTTTGCAGAGCGTGCTGACAACGATATTGAACTGTAGTTTGTGGATGACGTGACTCGGTCTCGTAACAGGATGTGATGGTGGAAAGAGCAGATCAATCAATCCAATAATAAACAGAGTATCAACACGTTTCAAACAAAGTTCCAAATTCCCTGAGCCATGTAACCTCAGTAAGAACAACTGAAAAACATGGAAAAAAGTGATGATCGTGTAAAGAGAGAATGAGAGGAATAGAAAGAATGAAAAACATGTTCAGAATCGAGAATGTTGAATGAGAGGACGTCTTCCATACAAGCACAGAATGAAGAGCTGGATATTTGGTTTGATCTGAACGTTCCTGATGAAAAACAAGAGACAGAAAATATGAAAATGAAGAACACACATTTAAATAGTACTGGAGAGAACGACGATACACTCAATCATAACAGCTAACAAGACAAAACTTGATATGTTTGTGCACGTGTGACAATTCTTCTATGAAAGCAAAAGGTGAGATAATTTTTGAAAAAATGGAGAAGATCGATACCTTCTTCAACATTAATCGTTTCTGTTTTGAGATACTGGTTTCAAAAAAAGAAGAACAGAAAAGGAAGCGTCTCCATCAGTGAATGGTTAAAAAAGGGAACAGAAAAACTGAAGAACGATTACCTTAATTAAAAGAAGTCACAGAAGAGAATCAAGTTCGTCTGCGATCTCATCTGCCGTCAAGTCTATTGGTTCATTGGCGCCCCCAAGTTGTCTATGTCGGTCGGATCGAACCGCTTCAATTCCTGTCCAGTCGTCTTCTATGAGCTCATTCGCATCATCCCTCGCTGTTAATGTTTCGAATTCGGAATAGTAGTCTTCAGCCCTCATGCTTGAGTTGACACCGTTGTGCAACAGAGAGAGGATATCCCTGCTGCCTTTATAATTTAGTTCGTCCAAAGTACAATCAATCAAATACCTTAGTTGTAATAGACCGAAGGTATCCGTTCTGAAATAGATTGGATCGACTTTGGACTGTAAGGCGTAAAGAATACGAGTGAGCAGGAATCGCAAATATTGGATGATGTGTGGCATCCCATGATATCGATGCTCGACACCTAAAGTTGGAAACAACGTGCGATGTACTTTGGCACGATTCATCGCTCGGTAAGGTTTAGCGTCAACACCAATGAGAAAACAAATTTTGGTGAGATACTATATATGTCAAAAAGAGGGATAAAATCAAACCGAGTCAGTGAGTCGAATAGTTGTTCTGCTTGACATTCTTAACTGTTTCCCATACTTTTTAAAAATTCATAGTATTCATCGAATAATTGTGATTCATCTCGAAATTTTGAGACTTTGTTGGTAAAAATAAGTTCATAGTGTTTTTTTATTTTCCGGAAAAGAATACTCAGAAATGAATCGACAAAAATACAATTCACAAATGATTGAGAAAATGATTGATCATAATCTCTCAACAACCAACGAGAATGCAACCGTGATAGACACACTACAGAAGACAACAGAAGCACACAAGAATGCGATATCTTCAATTCAGAAAGTGGTGAGCACAAATGGATCGATCACGACACCAACAATTGGAGGATTGATCAATGTGAATGGAGCGAAGTGGAACATATCAGAGGGATCACTTCCGAAGTATCCTGGAACATATCCGGCATCGACATTCTCTTCTGGAATTTCAATATCACAATCACTAGCAGAAACTTCGGGAATTCAGTTCAATGGTGATGGCATTATTATGTGGTCTCCCTGTGACAAACCAGCACTCTATTCCTACGATGAGGACACTGGTTCAGGAGTGTTTTCAATATCTACAACAGGAAGTTTTTCTCAACTGTCAGACAGAAGAGTGAAAAGAAATATTGAACCATACCCCGATGTTCTTGAACAACTGAATAAAGTCGAAATCGTGCAGTACCAATTCAACACATTCGATTCGAAGATCAACAAAGTGACGAAACAAATAGAAAACGAAACTGATGAAGAACACTTGAAGAACTGCAAAGAGAAATGTGAATGCCTGAAGAAAGAAAGTGAGAAGAGACACATTGGTGTAATTGCTCAACAGATCCAAGGCATATTCCCCGAAGTCGTGAATGATTCCAATCCAGATTGTCTTCAAGTTGATTATGCAGAACTCTCTTGCTTCTGTGTGAAAGCCATTCAGGAATTATCCTCTATCGTCGGACAACAACAGACACTCATCAATGAACTGATCCAAAAATATAATACACTGATTAGTATTCCAACATGAGATCAACCAGAAATTCATAATACTCTTTGATTATTTTTCCATTGATTGTTTCCGATGTTTCCATCTCGATTGACTCACCAGAACTGTCTTTGAACCAGATCTTCACAATAGATTGTCGAGTAGTTAATTCCCACTTCTTTCGCTTCGCAATCTGTTCGTTACAGAAAGCAACAAACGAGTCATTGAATGCATCAGTCTGGATCCAATCACCATGGATTGTGATGTGCTGAGGAATGTCTTTTGAGATGACAGTTGAGTTACCATTAATTTCTTCCTTCACATGAATGAGTTTACAGTCGAGGAAGTGAACATATTTTTGATTTCTGGAATTGGTAAAATCAGGAGGCAATTGAGCAGTGTGAGAATTCTGAATTGAGAAATAGCGCTTCACCATTTGTGTTTTCTTCAAAAATAAAATATTCAATTTAATATCCTCTCTTCACTTCTTCATACGCTTCTTGGAGTCGACGATCAATGACATATCGCACTCGTGGTTGTCCATTTTCAATCCAGAACAACCAATATGTAGCCTGATGCAATGCCAATATTGGTGGAGGAGGACCTTCTGGAGTTGAGGTGAAATATGGATCGAGTTCTCCCTGATTGATTGGTGATCCTCTGAAGATAATATTCACTGATTCTGCTGTTGAAATACCTTCTTCTCCACCAGCAATTTCACTTCGATCAGTTGGAACCATGAATGTGAATGAAGTAGCATCCGTAACTGCTCTGGTTCTCTTGAACTCCTTTCCAAAACAGGTAGAATTGCGTGACATACAGATTGAATTCTCAAACTCTTCCGTCGCGGAACAACCGATAAAATCACCATTCACCATCATCATTTGATAGAACTCTGGCGAGAGTGTTGACATCGGGAAATTGGGAAAGTTGGATCCAAGCATTTCGAATAAGCCAACATAATGAGGATTTCTGAAGACTGTACATTCATTTGGTCTTTCAGGGAATAAGCACATAAGATTCATGAGATTGTTGAGCTTGATACTGATGTTTGATCTCACTCCCATTGCTGTTGCTTGTGATTGGAACGATTGTGTGTCAATTCTTTCAGCTTTCAGGACATACAGAGTCTTTGAATATGTGTTGAAGAGTGACTGCTTCGTTGCATCAGTGATTTGATATCCGTAACAAATCGAAGACACTGTATCTATCGAAGATGAAAGAACAGTGGCTGTGAAGGATTTGGTTTTGATACATGAAATGTAAAATGAATTCACAGAAGGCATTATATTGTCATCGAATTGAAGTATTGGATTACCAATTTGTGTAAATTCCTGTGTCAAATTAGAGTATTCTCCATCGAACATGAGACTCATTTGCCCTTCTGGTGCGAGACGAGGCTCGTCTTTATCTGGATATCGATCTTTCATCATCTCAAGTGTTTTTCTTACAACAGTTGAAGTTCGAATGGGACAATACACAAGTGAATCAGTTGTCAAATGAAATCTCAAACGTAAATTTCCGAAGATCGAATTTGGATACTGATCAAACGTACTCAGTGGAAGGAGATTCACAAACGGAACAACCAGTGGAATCGTTGCAGTGTATGGTTTTTTCTGCCCATTGAGTGTTGGAACATAGTAGAATCCACACACACTTGGATCCATTCTCTGAACATTTTCAAAAAGACTATAGCAATGCTTCATATTGTTTTTCTCTTCATACGACTTGAAAGTGTGATACAGAAATGATTCGTGAACATGATTATTCTGGAGTGTATTGTCAATAATGTTTCCTTTACTGTCAACCAGTCTCATGTCTCGAATGGCATCTGATGATGATTTGTAACCGTAGAACATTCCGTACAATCCAGCTGACTCTGAAGCATCTGCATCTGATGGATATGTATATGGAACAGTAATCGTTAGATCAATTCGCAAATGACTTTTCGAAAACTCAGTCACATCATGTCCGTCATAGCACAGTGGAACTTCAATCTCATCTCCAATTCTGCATGGCATGGGAGGATTGGTAGGATGCACTTCCTGAATTGAATACACATGAGGTTCTGAATCCCATTGTTTCGGTAGATATGATTGCACTTCGATTTGCTCAATTAATGTCGATGTTGGTTTGGATTGATTAGATCTGAAACTTCTCATTTATAGAAAAATAAAAAATACAATATCAATATTTTCTTTTACTGTTTTCAATTTGGAATAATTCCTAAATCTTTGTGCAACGCTTTCAATGTGTGATTCGGATAGTACTCAACTTTTGGTTCACCATTACAGTATCGTAGTACCCACCACGTTGTTGCAGTTGTGGCTAATATTGGTGCTGGAGGATGAGTAAATGTTGTCATGTTTCCACCCTTTTCACTTGGGTTGTAAACATTGTAGTATGTGTCAAGATTACCCTGATAGATTGGATGCGATCTCAAAGTGACTGCAGTGTTTCCTTTTGAACTGATCGAATCATTGCAGTTCGTTGGACAACCACTACGTTGAGTTGGGAAGCACAGAAGGAAGTCAGTATTGTCATGAACTGGACGAACTCTTGTCATCGTTTCATTGGGATATGTTCCGTCACCAGTGAGTTTCTCTTCAACGAGAGAATCCGTTAGTGACCGCTCCAAATCATCTGGAACAGCTAGGTACGAATCGAGATTGAGAGTTGATAATGCAAACTGATAGAAGCGAGCTCCAATAGTTGTCGTTGGTTGTTCTGGATAATACCTGTTTTGCAAAGTCACTTGGATGTTCTTCTGCATTGGATTGTGGAAGCAAGTGACTTCATTGTCGTAATGACGAAAGAGGAGCATAATATCCTTTGCATTCACCACTACCATTTGCTGAGTACAATCAATTCCTGTTGCCGTTGGTGCCTTCTGAAATGGATAGAATGAGATCTTTTCTGCTGGAATTGTTCCAGGACGATTTGTGTACATCTGCTTCAGATTCTCTTTCGCAATGTCTTTCATTTTGTATCCAACACTCATGCAATACACATCATCAATTCGATAGTTTGTGACGTTTAATGAGATGTACTGATCGACGAATTCTGGTTCTGTTGTCACGGCATTGGCTGTTGAACAAACAATGTCCTTTGTAACTGTTGGTTGCTGAAATGATTGACCTATTTGAACGAAGTTCTTTGTGCAGGAGGTTACGAGATTGTTTAAGAAATATGGACGATGTTGAATACAATTGAGAATTGCTGCTTTAATCGTTGGTGCTGATGCTGTTCCAGTGACGAGTGATGATAGTGTATCTTTCAAAGTGAGTTCAGGATTTACAGAACAACAAACAAATGCATCTTCATTCATGTGAACACTCAATTTCAAATCGCCAAAGAGACATTTTGGATAGTCAGTCATCCCTGAGAATATCAGAAGATCTTCAAGATTAATCGACACACGAATAGGCACATCTATAGTGTCTTGAAACACTCCTGTTCCTGACGTCGTTGTAAAATCCGAAAGTGGAATATAAACACCAGCAACCGATTCATCATGATTCCAAGCATTCTGCCAAGGTGTGTGACAATGTTTTCGATTCTCCAATTGACTCTTCGGTTTTATCATATTGTAAATGTGTGATTCCATTGAGACATCATTGTTTGTTGTGCTGATGATTCTCTGATTGTTGTGAAGAACAGTAAGGTCACGAAAGATTGATGCAGAATGCTTGAGTCCAACGAAGATGAAGATTCTCTCATTCATATACGATCCAACCTTACCAGCTGTAGTTTGCCAATTATTGACTTTCAATGTTGCTGTCATTGTGAACGTGATAAACGAATCATCAATTTGACAAATATCTTGATTACCAGTCAACGGAATGATTATCTCTTGTCCTGTGTAGAATCGTGCATTCTCTGATGGTTTCAATTCTTGAATGGAAGTACTATGTGCCCCATCATTCATGAGGTAATTAATGTGATGTTCAGACATGAGTTGTTGTTGTATTTGACCCATGTCATCTCTTGTGTATTCTATCCTTCCAGTGGTATTTCCAGTCAATGATGATGCTCCAGTTCTTTTGTTTGTCAGATGTGTTATATGCGAGTTCATTTTATCAAAAATAAAAAATTACATTTATGCTTTAACTCTAGTTACTTTTTCTTTTTTGGTTTCTTCGCTTTTGGTTTCAGCTTTTCTTCCAGTTTCAGTATTTCTCCTCTGAGCTTGTTCGCTACTGCAGTGTTTCCTTCATTGATCGCTTGCTCATACTGAGCCATCTTTTCTGCATGGATTTGCTGATCCGATTTCACATCTGGTATCATCTCAACACCTGTCTGTGCTACCTTTGAAATCAATGGTCCAACGAAGGGAATGAGATTCAGAAATGGAGCTCCAACTCTGAGTATGTTTTTGCCAACTGCTGCGAATTTTGATAACCAACCTGGTGCCATTTTAGTAAAATAAAAATATTTGAATACTCGTGAATGTTTATCCTTTGAATTGAATTTTGGAATTTGACGAGAGTGGCATATCATCATTTGAGAATCGTCCATTTCGTGGAGGTTCGTAATCAATCATCTGTGGTTTTTGTTGACGATTGATCACCTTATTTTGTTGATAAACGTCCATCATTCCTCCAAATCCATTGAGTATTCCACCCGCGGTTTGTCCGAATTTACTGTTCGTTTGAGAGAGCAATCCACCACCGACTTGAAGTAATGTTGGAGCTAGAGGTTTGATGAATTGAAAGAATTGCTTGCCGATATTTTTGAGTTTGTTGAAACTTCCTGGTGCCATTTATAGAAAAATAAAAAAATACAATTCATTTATAATTTTAACGAGGAAATTATCTCAGAAGAGATTTCTGCCCTAACGGGGTATTGCCTTTGTTAGAGAAATGCCATAATTGAGAATAGTGTTGTATGCTTCGTTATAGGCAATGCTCATATCTTTTCCACCAACAAGAATCTTGAATATTGTTCTAAACACTGGGAGTTTATTCAGACAGAGGCACTTATCAGACAAATCATCCAGTTCAATCACCACATCATTGATTCCAGTGAGTGTCGCAATCAGTGCACATAAATCACTTTGGTTTGTGATCAGTTTCTTCGAAGGTTCAATGAGATTATTCAGTAGTTTCTTTTCACATGCGAATGCATTCTTGTAGACGAGCAATAGCTGATCTTTGAATGCTGAAATGTTCGATGTATATTCTCGCAGTGGGATTGAACGGCTATGAATTGGTGCTGATGGATATGTCTCCAGTGGTGGATCGTAAGCTCCACGTTCATTAGTGACCACAGGTTCAGAGCATACTCTTTCTCTCCCCAAAGGAGGGTTCGAAGCCTCTAGCGAGACCATCTCCATCTTCGATCCTCTATTATCTACACCAGCTTTGCTCCTATCCTCGATGATGACATTGTTGGTGATTGATGTTGGTACTGAAGAAGAACTTGTGTGTTTTGTAAATTGACAACTTAGAATTGGTTGCATCACTATCTATAAAAATAAAAAATATATATTAATGTTTTTAAATTCACATTTCTGCTCGATCTATAGCTCCCATTCCAGAACTGTCCAACTGGGCATATCGATAATATCCAGGCATTTCAGATTGGTATCCACTGATATTATCATCTGTGACTGTTTTGAATGCTTTGGCTTTCAGTTTATTAACTTCTGTTGATATGTGAGTTGAATAGCGAGTTCAGTATTCCGATAAATACGTTGTATCTTGAGTGATCATTTGGAGAAACACTGGATAAATCTGATCTTTGAAGGCTTTCTTTTGTTTCATACTGAGATTGTAGTCCTGAACATGATCAACAAGCCATTGATCCCACATCAGTGATGCAATCTGTGATTGAATTGAATTGAACACCATATTGTCTAACACATTCTTGCTGGGATCAGCTGGATTGCTTCGATTTGCACGAGTGATTCCCAATGTGTCTGTCATGTGTTCACCAACAGCTCTCTTCATTATTACATATGGTTGTTGAGATCGTTTAGTCTTCATCTCTTCATAGCTGATGTCTCGATAATTGGTTGGCAAATCGTATGTTCCATTCTTGAGGAAATTCCGATGTACAGCTTTGATTCTCCTTCCATTCTCTTGATTGAATGATGTGTATGGTTTCAGTCTTCGCATGTCTGGTGTTGGATTCATGGCGTAGTATGTCTCTTTAACTGGTCTACTGTTGTATGGAGTTAGCATGGCACCATTGACTGCAATCAGATCTCCAGTTTCATTATCGTAGACCATCACATCAGGAACTTGTCCATATTGTTCTATTTTCGCAGTCCAATTTCGTCCAGTTCTCGTAATATACTCACGAGCTGATGGAAGACTACACAGCGCATCATTGCGTCTGGTTTGAATATCATCATCGGCATAGATTCGTTTCAATGCTGCTTGAGTCTCTGCTGCGTATCTCATTCTTGGTTTCTTCGCTTGTGCTTTTCTTTGAGGTTGAACGTACACTATCTTTTGTGACATTGTGTGTTTTCATACAAAATAAAAAAACCAAAAGTATATTTTAATTAGAGTTAAATCACAAATGAAGAAATCATCGATGTCTCTAACAGCATATGTGAATGCGAAATTGAGTGAAGCATCAAATAGAAATGTTTCTCATGAAGTGCAATCACAAATACATCCAGACTTGAATTTCAATCGCAATAGTGTGAATGTCCTCGTTGGTAACAGAGGAAGTGGAAAAACATTCAATGCTCTTCGAGAGGTTGCCAAGCTCCAAAATGTTCAAGTCAGAAATGAACTCTTTCACCTCTTTGTCTTCGTCACTGATAAGAACATTGATCCGACATTCGATAAATTCAAACCAATATTGAACGTTCCTTATGTCAAAGTCAAATACGATGATGCACTTCCATTTCTGTTGGAACTCTCTGAATCGAAAGCTGCGTATGAAGAAATTATGGACAATCAATGGCAGAACAGAATCACAGATGAATGCAGAGAAGATCTCTTTGATACACTGTACATTGATGACTTCTCAGTTAAGAATCTCCAAACGATTATCCTTCTTGATGACTGTCGTAGAATCCTAGGTGAACGAAGAGCATCCAAAAATAGAATGACAATGATGGACTTGTTGTTGGAGAATCGACAACCGAAATTCACTTTCTTTCTGACGATGCATGAACTGTTCAGTTTGTCAGCAGACATGAAGTCCAACATCGATTCAATGTGGATCTTTGGAGGATTCAACAAAGAACGAATCAGTCGAGTATATCCGCAGTTGAACTCCCCAATTGATATTCGACAATTCTGGAATGTCTATCAACGAAAACAGAAATGTGAAGCAATCATTCTTCGATACAATACTGATGGAGTAGCACTGAATGAGATCAACAAAGAAGGGTTAAACCGGACTGTCCGATAATTCTTGAATAAGGTTTCCAATTGAGTCAGTCAGCGCTCGAATTGATTCTTCAATGTCTGATAATCTTTGGTCAATCGATTGTGAATAAGGAGGAGTGGAAGTATCAACATATTGTTTCCTCAGTGCTATCTCACCTCTTATTTTTGTTATTCGATATCCATCAATTTGAATCATCCTATTCAGTTTCTGTGTTGTGTACTCATTCAGTTCTTTTTTATTCTTCTCCAAGTATCTCTGAAAGTCGTGGATGTTTGTGAACTCTTTCTGCTCAGGATCAAATGGTTCTAATATCTTTAGTGATGACATTTAAGTGAAATAAAAATATTTGAAACATTATTGAAGTTACGCCAAATTAAAGCGAACGAAGTTCTGAGGTCAGAGAAGACCGAATTCCGCAATGAACTCTGGAGTTAAGTCGTCAATTGAGTCTGCATGAAACTTGGTGTGTTGGATTGGAACGTAGACAACTTTTGACAGACACGTCAGTCCATTCAGTAGAGTTGCTACAACATTACCGTGCTTGTATTCAATGAATTTCCCCACAAATTGAAACTGTCTACGCTTCTTCTGAAATTTGGCAACAGTCTTGTCCAAATCAAGATGGATCAATAGAATGGTTCCTGGTTTGTATTTCCATAACATCTGTGTTGTCTGTTGTCTTTGGATGGTCTTCAATTGTTCTTCACAACTGGAGATATACAGAGCTTCGATTTCACGATTGTTTTGTGCCTGCTGTGGAGTGAATTTATTCCAGTACGCTCGATGAGGAGTCATGTTGTAGTATTCCACCATCTGATTCATCAGCGAATGATTGGCCATCTGTGTTGCATTGTCTTGGAATCCATCTCTGATTGTTCTAATCACTCGATCGACAATTCTATTGTGATTTGTGAATGGCGAACTTGTGAAATATGTGCTGACATTCAGATCCTTGAAAAACTCTGATGCTTCTCCACTTGTCCATGCTGCTTCACCATCACCACGAATGTTGTTCACGTGAACGCCACGATGATTTATCAGATCGTTGATTGCAGTCTTGACTTTGCTCCATGATTTATCCAGAACAGGAATGACGACCAGGTACTTTGTGTTGATGTTAATAGCGAAGAGGTAAATCTGAAGAACTGTTTTCGACGTTGGTGATTGGATAAAAACGAGATCAATTTCCCATGATCCGAACTTGGGAGAAAAGGATGGTCGATCACAATTCTGAGGTACTTTTCTGTCTGATGTCTTCTGTGGATCACCTGTAATTGCTTTGGAAATGAACTGCATTTTTGATCGAAATGGATACACTATTTTTCTGTTGTTTTGGAATCATTGGTGGATCAATTCTCATTCTCACTTCCTTTTCCTCTGATTTTCCCTCGATGTGCTAAGACTCCATCTGTGATCAAATTCCTCATACCAATCCTGAAATGATCTTCCTCCGAATGA